>OX276412.1:21242281-21245094 GCA_946251805.1 Cybosia mesomella
TTCTAACTGGGCAGTGAGTATCAAAGGCATTGTGATACTCCTTTTTGTTAGTGGCTCGATAACAGTTTATACAGCAGGGGCGAAAGTTTTCCCTCGGACATTCCTCGTCCTTGTAGTGAGGATATTCTCCGCAGTTCATGCAGAGGTCTGCCGTCACCTCACCAGTGCAGTACTTTTTGCCGTGGCCATAGCCCAGGCAGCGAGTGCACTGGACGAGGGGCGACTGGTCCTCTACTACGACTCGCTGGAGATCTATGTACAGTCGCCTCGCCTCCGTCGCCCTCGTCCAAACCCTCGGCGCCACGCTAATGACCACGTGGTGGCAGTTAGAGTCTCGTGCCCTCTTTTTGTAACGGATGGCTACGCGGCTCTCCTCATCGTCAAGGCCCTCGAACAGTCCCTCATTCTGATTTCGAAGGGCGCGCAGAAGCTCCTCATCGCTATGCTCCTTCAGTACGCCCTTCAAAATCAGAAGGGGATCCTTGTTCCGGATATCCTCGACGACGAAGCGACCACCCTCTTGCTCGAGCCTCTCCTTAATTTTTTGTCTTTCGTCGATAGTCCTGCACCCCATTATTATTTTCTTGTCTTTTGCCTTCCTGATCTTCTCCACTTTCACCCATCCCTCTTTCGCATCCATCGACTCTTTTATTCCCTCTAATACCTTATCCGCCGTATCCATTTCGTCCGTTGAGGAAACGACCACGGAATACAGCGTCTTCGGCTCCGGTTTCCCATATTGAACAAGCTCCGCAGTCGCTGTCGTGACACGCGTTGAGCTCTCAACAGCCCTGCAGAGCTTGTAATAAGCTGTAGCCGCCTCATCCATCTCCTTATCGTCTCTTGCGATGAGGCGGTCCATTCTATCCTTATTTTCCTGTATTAGCAGGTGGGTGCTCTCTTCAATTTTTGCTATGATGCGATTTTCGAACTCTTCTAGCCCTGCCCAGTCTTTTTCTTGCGACTCAACCGTCACTCTCCTGACTACTTCACGTTCTACCCCTGCGGTGGCCTTTTTCCCAGACTGCATCCCCTCTATGACCGCTTCGGCCTCCTTCACAAGTTGATAGAGGCGCTCTATCTCCTTGGTGACGGTTTGCTTGATGTCGGTTCTAAGGTTCCTCGCGCTGTTCAGTGACACTTTGGCGCGGTTATTGCACAGTTTTGCCTCTCGTGCCCTGCCCCCAACCGGTGCACCGGACCCTTCAGGGACCGCTACATCCATTGTTGAAGGGCCAGGAGGTGGCACTGCTGGTTCTTCAGCCCCAGAGTAGGTGTTCAATACCTGGTCGGAGGACTTTCTGGCCTTTGTCATTTTTACACTGCTGAAAGCCAAGAGGCAGTAGATATAATTTTTGCGTTACAAATAAATTAGAACTAGGTGTATATTGTGTATAAATAAATTTAAAAGTGTATAAGTGTATATAAGTAGGTCGTCCAGATAGGATAATAAAAATCGTTAAATCTATTCCAAAAGGGGAATTACTATAGACTAACTACGTATCACAGATAGTTTACGTACAATAAGATGATAAAATAGATAGGACAGAGTTCAAGATTTTGTGCCCAACTTTTACCTTTTCGGAAGGTCTCCCCCCCCCCCAACAGAGTTAACCTGCTTAAGCAATTATCCGTGGGTGGGCGGGCGGGCAAATTTTTTCCAAAATTTCGCGATAGCACAAAAACTATAAGTCCCAGAGAGACGGTCGAGGTGTCGAAAGACGCGCGTCGTCAGCGCGCTCACAATGCTGTTATAAAAACTATGGACCTTGATAGTGAAAATTTAAGAAAATTGAGAAAAACTAAATTTTGATGTAAACAAATTGACTTTGACTGAAGCTACCGTCGCGACTATACGTCCCAGCTCAACGGGGTTGGTGGCGTTCGGCGCGGGGCGCCCGCCTGTTCCCAAAAACGTGAGTAGAACGATAGCCGCCTATAGAAATTTTTTGAACAATTGAAGAAAAACCAAAAATTTGGTAATCCGCGTGAAAATGCGAGCAAACCCGGGAAATCTGGAGTCAGATGGTGACAGCCGCGAGGGGCTGAGTCGTACCAGTTCCCACAGGTATCACAAGACACGGGCACCTTGCGTAAATTTCGAATAATGCACAACAAAAGTTAAATTAGCCAAATTAATAAAAATCAAGGGGAAATGCCCCGAAAACTGCCAAAATATTGGTCCTGTATACGCGTGTGTGGTGTCAAAAGACGCGGGGCGCTCTTGTGAACGCCGCTGTGATGTTACAATTCCTGGTACCTATAGGAGTCACACAGAAAATGCAGATTGCTGCCGAATGTCAATACAAAAATTTTTAAATATAAAAACAATGAAAATTTCTGATTTTCCGAGGAAAATCGTCGCAACAATAGTTGATTCGTGTAGGGCTCAGCCGTACGAGTAAAATGATATATCACACAAGTATCTGCACCTGATTTGAAAAAATTGTTATTAGTTGATTTACGTAAAAACTGTCGCCCTAAGGTAAACTTTCCGGTACTTAGGCTCTTTTGGAATACGAAGAAATCCAAAATTTCGCGATAGCACAAAAACTATAAGTCCCAGAGAGACGGTCGAGGTGTCGAAAGACGCGCGTCGTCAGCGCGCTCACAATGCTGTTATAAAAACTATGGACCTTGATAGTGAAAATTTAAGAAAATTGAGAAAAACTAAATTTTGATGTAAACAAATTGACTTTGACTGAAGCTACCGTCGCGACTATACGTCCCAGCTCAACGGGGTTGGTGGCGTTCGGCGCGGGGCGCCCGCCTGTTCCCAAAAACGTGAGTAGAACGATAGCCGCCTATAGAAA
>OX276413.1:0-110233 GCA_946251805.1 Cybosia mesomella
CGTGGGGTGTCGCAAATAAACTTAGATTCGCCCCGCAAAAAACCAAAGCTATGGTAATAACTAGGAAGCTCAAATACGACAACCCACGCCTGAGCATGGGCGGGGTTGATATTGGCCTGTCCGATGAAATAAAAATACTAGGACTTACGATAGATCGCAACATAAATTTCAATAGCCACGTAAAGAAGATTTGCACAAAGGCCATAAATATTTATAAAAAATTGGCTTGGACGGCCCGGATCACCTGGGGGCTTAACCCCGAGGTGATCCGGACCATCTACACAGCAGTTATAGAGCCCGTGATGCTCTATGCGGCTAGTGCGTGGTACGAGGCGACACGCAAAGAATGCGTCAAGAAGCAGCTGAACGCGGTTCAGCGGGTGTTCGCTCAGAAATTAACTAAAGCCTACCGCACGGTCTCCCTGAACTCGTCAGTGCTGCTGGCTGGGATACTCCCTCTGGACCTCCGAGTTCAGGAGGTGGCCTCATTATATGAGGTCAAGAGGGGAGTGTCCCAGCCGTGGCTAGGGGACAGGGAGATCGAGCAGCGGGCACCCATTTTGGCGGCCCCGCACCCCGCGGAACGCATACGTCTGGAGTTTGACAGCGTGGTAGACGAGGCACAATTTAACAGTGTAGAGCCTCACGACCTTAGGATCTTCACCGATGGGAGCAGGATTGAGGGCCGGGTCGGGGCTGCTGTCTCTGTGTGGAACAGCCAGTCCGAGACCAAGGCCCGCAAGCTTGCTCTCTCGGCGCACTGCACCGTCTACCAGGCGGAACTCCTGGCCTTGCGCGAAGCGGCGTGTGAGGTAGAGCGACACGACGTTGCCGCGTTCGGCATCTTCTCTGACAGCAGGGCAGCGCTCCTTAGCATAGTCAATCCGCACTCTTTCCACCCCCTTTCAGTAGAGACTAGGGACGTTCTTGGCCGCTGCAAGCAGCGTGGCAAGAGCGTCTCTCTCTACTGGATTAAGGCCCACGTTGGTCTGGAGGGGAATGAGAGAGCGGATTGCCTTGCTAGGGAGGCCGCCTTAAGGCTCAAGAAGAGGGCTGATTACGATCTGTGTCCTGTTTCATTCGCCAAGAGAATCATACGTCAGGGTTCCCTTGGCGAATGGAACAGACGATATCAAGAGGGAGAGACAGCCTCCACCACAAAAATCTTCTTCCCCTGCGCGGTGGCAGCGTACAAAACAATCAGGAGGCTAAACATAACGGGACCTACCACTCAGTTCCTCACGGGGCACGGTGGGTTCGCCGAATACTTGACCCGGTTCAAGTGTAAGGCGGACCCATCGTGCGCCTGTGAGCCAGGAACCCCGGAGACTGTAGCCCACCTGCTAATGGACTGCCCCATACACGCGAAAGATAGGCTCGATATTGAAACTGAAACCGGAGTAACAGTAAATAACGACGGCATCAAAATACTCATTAGACACTACACCGAGCGAACTTTGGAATATGCAACTAAAATTGTTAGAATAGCAAACATAAGAAATAAGACGTAGAGAAAGATTATTCAGGCACATTAACTGAGCATAATGTCTGCTTAGTATAGTCCACATAAAATAGACATAAATAAGTTCTGCATAAAAGATTGTATTTAAGATATAAGTTTGTAAAAAGAAAATTGTTTACCTTTATGAAAAATGTTATAGATATAAGTATAAAATGTATATAGCTTAAGAAACAACTGTAAGACTTGGCAATTAAATAAAGATGAAGAGAAAAAAGTCAGTAATATATAGCTAGGTACACATAATCCCGGATGCCCCCATATCCCATCAGAGAATGAAAGGTTGTATGAAAGTGCGAGAGGAATAAATGCGAGAACTGGAATGACAAAGAGGCCAGAATGCAAGAGGAAAGAATAGGATTTAAATTAGGGAGCTTTTTATTTGCAATAAGATCAAAATAGGCTCTGCATATCTAAATGATAGCAGAGGTAGGGTAAAAAAAAAAAAAAAAAAAAAAAAAAAAAAAAAAAAAAAAAAAAAAAAAAAAAAAAAAACCTAACCTAACCTAACCTAACCTAACCTAACCTAACCTAACCTAACCTAACCTAACCTAACCTAACCTAACCTAACCTAACCTAACCTAACCTAACCTAACCTAACCTAACCTAACCTAACCTAACCTAACCTAACCTAACCTAACCTAACCTAACCTAACCTAACCTAACCTAACCTAACCTAACCTAACCTAACCTAACCTAACCTAACCTAACCTAACCTAACCTAACCTAACCTAACCTAACCTAACCTAACCTAACCTAACCTAACCTAACCTAACCTAACCTAACCTAACCTAACCTAACCTAACCTAACCTAACCTAACCTAACCTAACCTAACCTAACCTAACCTAACCTAACCTAACCTAACCTAACCTAACCTAACCTAACCTAACCTAACCGCACTAAAATTGTTAAGTCCGTAAATAATAGAAATAAAGTATAATAAGATATTAATATATGGATAACATAATGTTATCCTATATATGTAATAAAAAACCATAGTATTAATAATAGCTGTAAGAGTAGGCAGAAATAAATGTCATATAATATTTAAGGAAGCAAAGACGAAATACTGTATTTAGAATAGATCAAAGATTGTAATTAGAGTAAGAAAAGAACATGTAAGAAAGAAACAAATAAATCAGTAAACCCTATCCCTATACCCAACTAGAAGGAGGAAATAAAGAGAAAGAAAAAATGTGTACAAAATTTATTACCCGTGTCATAATATAAGAAAAAGCATGTAGAAATAAAAATAAGCTTAGACAACAGAATAGAAGCAAACTAATTGCTGGGTGTGAAAGGATGAATAAAAGAAAGAACAAGTATGCAGCATGAAAGTACGAGAAGTAGCAAAAGCGAGAACTGGAATGGAAGGATTAGATTAGCAAGAACTCCGAAATGTAAATATCGGAGAACTAGGCGCAAAAAAAAAAAAAAAAAAAAAAAAAAAAAAAAAAAAAAAAAAAAAAAAAAAAAAACCTAACCTAACCTAACCTGGGGCGGGCCCCCGTAAGTGAGCTTTGAGTACGTCCTTGTCGTCCGGCCCTGGACCCCGACCTGACCACCGTAACGGAGTGGCAGGCGGGTGACCGAATCTCTGGCTCGATACTTGAGGGGCATTTAGAGCGATCAGTTACTTCTGAGCTTGCGGTACTTTTCAGTACCAACAAAACGGTGCTTCTCAGCGCCAATACGGTTAGAGGTCGTCTGACATCGGAAACGATGTCTGACGAGTGTTCTGGCCCTCAGGGGGCGGGGAGTGGGACTGAGAGGTCCCGCTCTCCTCTCCGAGGTGCGCGTGACCCTAAGGGGACGGGGAAAGGGGCCGAAAGGCCTCGATCTCCCCTCCTGGGGGCTTTTAACCCTGAGGGGTCGGGGAGAGGGACCGAAAGGTCTCAATCCTCCCTCCCAGGGGTTTGCAAGGAGGCGCGAGTCCTACTGCCTCGTCTAGGCGCTAGGACGCAAACTCTGTCGGAGTCTTCCACCGACACCAGCGTCGGCACGGTGGTGTCTGTCGACTCGCGGCCGTCCTCCCCGGGCAGACTTTGGCGGAAACGCTTAAACTCTGCGTCGGACGGTGATTGCTCCGAGTCGGGAGACCGTGTGGATGCCGCTGAGGTCGGTGGCAAGAAACTGCGTGGTCGTCCCGCGACCACAGGCCAGTATGTCGGCCTGGCGAAAGCCAAAGCCGAGCTCAACCTGGCCAAGGAGCGAGAGCTCCAACTTCGGGCAGAGGAGGAACTGGCGGAGGAGCTGCGGCAGCAGAAGGAGTCATTCCTTCTAAAACCGCCGCACAAACCGCAAATCGAGGCGACCGTGTCAGCTGCTCACCTTCGGGCTGAGGAGTTGACGCAAGCCATAGAGGCTGCAGTAGGGACCGTTCAGACGGTGGCGAAGAAATCGTCCCGTTTGAAGGGTCAATATGTGCGGGACCTCAATCTCGCGGCAAGCTCCATCCTGGAGTACGCTCGCGAGTTGAGGTCTCGCACAGAGTCGGACGAGGTGGCCAGGCTTCAGGCCGAGCTGGTCACCCTCCGAGCTGAAATAGGTGTTTTGAGGGAGCGGGCGGACTCGGCTCCCCTCACTATGAGCCGCGACGAGATCGCCTTTATGGTTGATGCGCGGCTCGAGGGGATACAGGACCGCCTGTTGCCCGAGAAACGGCTCCGTCCTCCGCTTCAGGCGGACATACGTAATGCTGCCGCAGCTGCCTCCGCGTCCTCTTCGGCCATAGGCGTCGAAGAGCCAGCGCTCCCCGCGTCGGCGCCCACCGCACCCCCCGCGTCTAAGGCCAAGGCTAAGGCCAAGGCCAAGGCCGCCCGCGGGGCGACACCTGTGGTGACCACACCTGCGGCGTCTACGCCTAAGCAGGCGCCACCTAAGGTGGCCAAACCCGCGGCGTCCGTGCCTGAGCAGGCACAACCTTCGAGGTTGCCTTCAACCTCGGAGACTGCCCCAGGCAACAAAAAAAAGAAAACGAGGAAGAGTGCTGCTGCCAAACAGGCAGCTGCTGCTCACCAACCTCGTCCGCTGCCACCTCCCCCCTCGTCGATGGACGAGGGATGGACTCTGGTGGCCAAGCGGGGCCCCACTAAGCCGGCAGCGAAACCCGCTCCGGCTGTGGCCCCAAAAAAGGCGAGCCCTAAACTCCGCCCCCCGCGAACGGCTGCAGTGGTCATCACCCTGCAGCCTGGCGCGGTGGAGCAGGGCGCAACATATGCGGCCGTCCTTGCGGAGGCGGAAAAATCCATCGATCTCAAAGGCCTAGGGATCGATGGTGTCCGCTTCCGCAAGGCGGCGACGGGGGCACGGATCCTCGAGGTGGCTGGCGCCGGTAACGCCGAAAAGGCGAACGGGCTAGCCACCGAGCTCAAAAAAGTTTTGGGCGACGTGGTCCGCGTATCTCGACCGGAAAAATGTGCAGAACTGCGCATTTCCGGGCTGGATGACGCGGCCACTAAAGCGAAAGTGGCATCGGCCATAGCAGCCGAGGGAGGGTGTGCCACAGAGGCCGTAAAGGTTGGCGAGATCAATCGCCCACCTGGTAGGCTGGGGTCGGTCTGGGTTAAGTGCCCTACCGCCGCAGCCCAAAGGGTGACCGATGGTCGCCGAATCTTGGTCGGGTGGTCGGTCGTCCGACCTACACTCTTAGAGCCCAGACAGCAGCGGTGCTTCCGCTGTCTGGAACCGGGCCACATCGGAGTGAAGTGCACTGTGGGCATTGACCGCAGCGGGCTTTGCTTCAACTGCGGCAAGCCCGGCCATGCGGCCGCAGCGTGCACTGCCGAACCCCACTGTCCGATATGCGCGGCAGGGGGCAAGGCGTCTGGTCACCGGCTGGGCAGCAAAGACTGCGCAGCGGGTGACCAGAAGCGGGGCAAGCGACCCCAGGGACGGCAGGCGGCGAAGGGTGGCCCCGTGGCGCCCTCGCAGTCTGTCGATCTCTCGCAGACCGAGGAGGCGATGGATACGGCCCACTCATAAATGGCGACTATCTCCTTCCTGCAGGCGAACATCAACCACTGCGTCGGAGCTCAGGACAATTTGTTCCAGTGCATGGCGCAGTGGCAGGCGTCGGTTACGGTGATCTCCGATCCGTACTACGTTCGCCCCCGCGACGACTGGGCGAGTGACCTCGACGGCTCAGTTGCGATCGTTACGCAACTGCACGTCCCCGGCTCCGCTCCCTTCGAGAAGGTCTTGAGGGGCCGGGGATGTGTGACGGTCACTTTAGGCGGCATCGCAGTGATCGGGGTGTACTGCCCTCCCAGCAAAACCCTCGCCGACTTCGAGCAACTGCTCTTAGAAATCGGGGGTATGGTGGAAGGGGTGCACCCTGCTCATGTCGTGATTGCCGGAGACTTCAACGCGCACTCGCGTGCTTGGGGATCACCGGACACCGACGATAGAGGAGAAGCGTTGGAAGAGTGGGCGGTGTCTACTGGCGTGGTGCTCCTCAACAGGGGGACGGTGAACACGTTCGTAGGGCCCCAAGGAGGCACATCGATTATTGACCTGACGTTCGCCAGCCCCGCGCTGGCACGCAGGGCGCGCAACTGGAGAGTCTTCGAGGGAGAGGAGAACTTGTCCGATCACCGATATATTCGGTTCGACATTTCCTCCTCGCCCGCGACGGCTGCATGGTCAAGTAATCGTCCCCTTAGCGGTGAAAATCCGCGCTGGCGAGTAGCCACGCTGGATCGGGAGCTGGCTATCGAGGCGGCCATCGTGGAACGGTGGGCTGGTGCCGGCACTACCCATCTGGACGTGGACGCAAAATCGGAGCAGCTCCAGGATTCGCTGACTCGCGTCTGTGACGCGGCTATGAGTAGGGCAAGGCCGGTTCCTCCTCGGAGACAGGTGTACTGGTGGCGCCCGCACCTCGCTGAGCTTCGGCAAGCGAGCTGGGCATCGCAACGCCGGTACACTCGTGCCCGGGGAAGACGGGTTAGGGACCTGGTCTTGGAAGCGGAGCTTCGCGCTGCGTGGCAGGCCGCCCGTGCGGTCTACAGCGCAGCGATCAAGTCGGCTAAGGAGGAGGCCTGGAGGGAGTGGCTTGAGACACTCGACAGAGATCCATGGGGGCGGCCATACAAGGTCATGAGCCACAAGCTCCGACCGTGGGCGCCCCCACTCACCAGGTCTCTGGAGCCCTCGTTCGTAGGACAAGTGGTCAGCACCCTATTTCCGGCGGCAGACGAATGGGTCCCTCCGACCATGTCGTCACGTAACCAGGAGCCAACAGCGGCGGAGGTCATTCCTCCCGTGTCCGAGGAGGAACTGGAGGTGGCCGTTCTGCGACTCAAGGCGAAGAACGGCGCCCCAGGCCCGGACGGAGTACCTGGACGGCTGATCACCTCGGTGATGCCGATTATCGGGGAGGATACGCGATCCCTCATGACGGAATGTCTGACGGGGGGGAGATTCCCGCGTACTTGGAAGATCGGGAAGCTCGTTCTTCTCGGTAAGAACGGCCGCCCAAAAGAGTCACCGTCGGCCTACCGCCCGATAGTACTGCTTGGCGAGATGAGCAAGCTGTTCGAGCGGGTGATCAGTGCTCGTCTCGTCAAGCACCTGGAGGGGGTAGGACCAGACTTGCACGACGGTCAATTTGGTTTTCGCCGCGGGAGGTCAACCCTAGATGCCATTTCGCACTTGCGGGAACGCGTGGGGGAGGCAGTCGACCAGGGAGAAGTGGTCCTTGCGGTCTCGCTGGATATCGCGAATGCGTTTAACACGCTTCCTTGGGCGACTGTCGCGGAGGCACTTAGGTACCACAAGGTTCCCGAGTACCTTAGGCAAGTGCTCGGGGACTACTTCGTCGGGCGCGCGATCGCGTATCCGTCGCGCGATCGGCTCGTCCGGCGAGAGATGTCATGCGGTGTTCCACAGGGGTCGGTCCTCGGGCCTCTCCTGTGGAACATCGGATTCGACTGGGTCCTGCGCGGTGCAAATCTCCGGGGAGTTGGTATACTTTGTTATGCCGACGATACCCTGGTCACCGCGCGGGCCCCCAATTTTCGCGATGCGGCGGTGCTGGCCACGGCTGGTGTGGCGCAAGTAGTGCGCCGCATCAAGGCGTTAGGGCTCCGGGTGGCTCTCGAAAAATCTGAGGCTCTGTTTTTCCACGGGCCTCGGAGACCTCCACCTGTAGGCGCAAAAATCGTGGTAGGGGGCACCTCCATCGCTGTCGGGTCGAGGATGAAGTATTTAGGACTCGTTCTCGACAGTCGGTGGGGGTTTGTGGAGCACTTTCGGCAACTGGCTCCGAAACTTTTAGCCTACGCCGGAATGCTCGCAAGGCTCCTCCCCAACAAAGGGGGACCGGGTAGTGCGTGCCGTCGCCTGTACGACGGAGTGTTGCGTTCGAAAGCACTGTACGGTGCGCCGATATGGGCAGATGCTCTGAGCGCTCAGAATATGGTCTTGCTGCGGCGCCCGCAGCGAGCCATAGCGCAAAGAGCGGCTCGGGCGTACTGTACGGTGTCGTACGAGGCGGCTTGCGCAATCGCAGCCAGTCTACCGTGGGATCTCGAGGCGGGGGTACTGTCGCAGGTTTACCGGCGAAGTACTCTGGTACGCAGGGGCGGGGGTTGGCCAACCATGGAGGAGATCGGAACTTGGAGAGCGCAAGCTCGCGACGTTCTCTTCGAAAGGTGGTCGACCCGACTAGAGGGGTCCGCGGTGGGGAAGGAACTGGTTTCGGCCATCCAACCCATTCTGCGGCCCTACGTCGAAAGGCGGCACGGGACTCTAACGTTCCACCTTACACAACTCTTAACGGGGCACGGCTGCTTCGGGAAGTACTTGTGGGAGGTGGTCGGCATCGAGCCGGAGCCTACGTGTCGCCACTGTAGCGGTGGGGCTGTGGACACGGCGGAGCATACGCGCGTCGTGTGCACGGCTTGGAGCGGGGAGCGTTCGGCTCTAATAGGTAGTATAGGACAAGACCTCTCGCTGCCGGCCGTGGTTCGCGCCATGGTCGACAGCGAAGAGGGCTGGGCCGCCGTCGTCTCATTCGCTGAGACAGTCATGACGGCAAAACGAGAGACGCTCAGAGAGAGGGAACGTAGCGGTTTGACGCTTCCTCCTCGCAGGCCCACGGCGTCGGGGCGGCGGCGTATGCAGTACGCCAGCCGCCTGGCCTTGGAAGGAGGATCGGGGGATCCACCGACCTAATAATGGCCCCGCGATGTGGCGCCCCTAGTGTTCAGGGGGCGCTAACATGTGACGTTACAGGGGAAGGGCACTGGCCCAACCCCTGGGAGTCGAGCCCGCTCGTTGGGCAACGCCGGCCGGATCGCAGTGAGCAAACGCCTGCCTATCCTGTGATCTGACCTGAAGGCGATGAAGTGGACATCGTGAGGTTTAGTGGGTATGCCCCGAAGAGGTGAGTCCCACATACGGCCTCCAGATACCCCCCATATCGGAGGTAGCATGCCTAATAGCATTCCTCACGTAAAAAAAAAAAAAAAACCTAACCTAACCTAACCTAACCTAACCTAACCTAACCTAACCTAACCTTTTTTTTTTTTTTTTTTTTTTTTTGTTTAGGCAGGAAAAAATGTACCTCATCCGCATACCGCGCAGCGCGGGGACGCCGCGCGGTTATGTGGGGCTCTCACCACACTAAAACAACCTGCCGTGTGCCATACACTGCGACTTAGTGAGTGAACCGTCGGAAATACTTCGCACTCATCGACGGAACACTCAAGCGCCGGCCCGCAAAGGTGCGGTGCGGGCCCGTCTTCTAGGCGATGTCCAGGCACACCAGGACATCACCCCTTCGCGGGGGGCTCTACTGCGGGTGGAGGGCAATCCCCGGCCCATCCACCCACGGCCCCACTAGGGCGGCATGAGGCGCAAGAATGCGCGTCCACGCCGCCCAGTTCGCGAGCGGCAGATCAGATCTGCGAGGCAGTCTGCCTCGTTGATCTTCTCCGCCGCCTCCTTCCGCGAGATGACTACCTCGCAGAAGGACGCGACCGCGGTGAAACACCTAACGACGTCGCCGCGGCAGCCGGCCCTGGAGGACCCCCACGCCCAGACCAGGCGTTGGAGTCCCCCACGACCAGCACGTGACCTAAGGTCACTTGCCGCATCGAGGTCTTCAGTCCAAGGATGAAGTCCCCGAAATCGCTCAACCTCCGGTTGGTCGGCGGCGACATCTCCCGGACCCTTGTCTCTTGGCGACAAGGGGGGGAAATGAAGCGCCGTGGAGGAGACGATTGCCACGTTTCCGTCCACCGAAAATGAACCGACCCAGTCGGGGCGGTTCGGGACGATGTACGGATCCGCGGCTACGGCAAGGCCCATCGACCACTGCGCCATGTTTTGCAGGAGTAGGTCCTGCGCACCGGCGCAGTGGCTTAGGTACACTTGAAGGATGTTGCAGTCGCGGTCCATTAATGGATCTCGACTACAACATCCTCCTCCATGTGCAACGGCGACGACGATGGTGGCAATGCACCACTGGGAGCGGGCTCGGTCGATCGACCAGCCCTTTGCCCGGAAGTCGGGATGCGGGGCTGTTTGCAGCCCTCCCGGCCCACCATGTGGTTTGCGGGCAGATTGCCCGCGGCGCACGCCGGGCAACGAGGGGCAGCAGAGCATTCCGCCACCTTATGCCCGGGCTGACCGCAGCGGAAGCACAATCCGCTGCAGTCAAAGCAACTAGTGCATTTTGGGCGAGCGTGCCCAGGTGCCATGCATTTGAAACACCTCATGGGCCGGCTCGCCAGGACCGTGACCCTGGCTGAAATCCAGCCCACGAGGAGTCTTCCGGCGTCGGCCAAGGCCTTGACCGACGCTACTGGGCAGCTCGCCCAAATCGCACCAACGCCACCGGGACCGGGGCGGATGGGGCCCACCCTGACTTGCTCCGGACCACAATTGGTGGTGGAGGCTATTGCCTCCCGGACATCGTCAGGCGTGGTAAAGTCCGCCAGACCCGAAATGCGCACCTCGGCGCATTTGGTGGGCCTGGCGATCCTCACGCCCTCCACCCCGTCGAAGAGACCCCGCAATTTTTCGGCCACGACGTCGGCCCTCCTAGCACCCTCCTCACCCGGGAACTCAAGAATACGAGCTCCCGTACGGGCGAGGCGCGTCCGGGCACCAACGCCTCCGATATCGGAGACGTCAATGCCGCGACGGGCCCGCTGGAGGACCTCGCCGTAGCTCAGGCCGCGCTCCACCGCCTCCGGCCCCACCGTGATAACCACGGCAGCGGTTTTCGGCGGCGTTAGCCTCGGCTTCCGGGCCTTTGTGCCACCGGCTTGTGGGGCTGCGGCTACCTCAGCCGCAGACGTCTTTTCCTTCTTCTTCTTCTTCTTGATCTTCCTCTTCCTCCGCTCAACCACCTGGAAGCCCTCGCTGTCCGGTTGAGCGGAGGTATAGGGAACGGGAGTCGAGGCGGCAACTGTGGGTGCCACAGGAGTGGCGGCACGTTGGGCTCGGGCAGGGGCCCGCGAGGACGCCTGTACCGCCACAGGTCTCAGGGGAGGGAAATTCTCCCTAAGACGAGCTGTTGCAGCAGGTCCCGAGGGATGCCCCGCCTGGGCACCCTGGCCCTGGTCCGGACGCACGGCTGCAGCCACGGAGGAAGGTGGCTGCGTCCGTCTCATCGCCGCAGTTGATAGGCGACGCGGCTCCGGAGGCAGCCTCGCCTCCAACGCTTCCAACCGCGCACCTATCATAGGGCCTACGCTCAGCATAATCTCCCTCATTTGCTCCTGTGAGAACAGGGCCGAGGGAGATGCTGAGGGGGCCACAGAAGTAGAGGCCAACCTTGGTGCAACAGGCGAAGAGGGCACTACAGGCGATGCAGGCGCTGCAGGCATTGCCACCGGCAAGGCAGATGCAGATACCGACGTGGACGCCCGCTGAGCCTGTGTCAGCCGGCGTATCTCCGCCTCCATCTGCCTCATCTGCTCTTGCAAGTGGAGGTTCTCCGCATTTAAGCGGTTGTACGCCACCCATAGCCGCCGGTTTTCATCATCAACCGTGCGGCCTTGGAGGACCTCCGCATTCTCGAGCAGCGCAGAGGCCGCCACCTTGAGCGCCTTTTGGTAGGTGCCCTTCAACTGCGACGATTTTGTGGCCACGTCCAAAATTATGGCCACACTCTTTTGAGACCTCTGCAGCAGCTCCGCTGCAGAGTGCGGGTTGCTACCACGCTGCGCGCTCGAGGTGAGCTCGGCAGTAAGCTGCTCAACTCGCCCCAGCGCAGCCTGCTCTTCCTCTTGGCGCCGTTGCGCCAGTTCAGCCTTGCGGGTGGCACTGACTCTCAAGTCAGGGGTGCCCGGCCTCGATCGGCCCCTGCCTGCGCTGGAGAGTTTCGCTGGGGGTGGAAGCACCCCGCTAAACTCGAAGGAGCCATCAAGGTCCTCCGTCGAACCGACCAGTGGGCGCTTCCGCGCCCCCCAAAATTCCGATGAGAGGTTCAACGAAGTCGTTGAACCCCTCACCGAGGTAGCAGCACTTGAGGTGCCTGCGTCCATTTCCGCCTCGCCCAGCGATTGGACGCTGGATGCACGTGCCAGTGCAACCACCGGCTGCCAAAAGGCTGCCGTCCCAACCTGACCACTTCCAGAGGCCGGAGTGGCCTTTGGAAGCTCACCGTCGCCTTTAGCGACCTCCTCTGCTTTGGTGCTCGCTCTGGAGCTCTTCTTTTTGGGTTTTGTTTTGGGTTTAGTTTTGAAAGTATCCATACAGTTCCCACGATTATGAGACGAAATGAATACACTTCCCGGGTGACGCTCATTCCGGGAAGCGGGGTACATACTGTGGAGTTCCCCAGGTGTCCACAGGTTTTTACGACTTCGCTGTCGGGTCTTATAGACTTTTCCTTGTCGCGGGCCGGCCAATTAAGGCAAGCCCCGCGTCCTCCGAGATCACATCTTCCCGCATGTGGCTAGCATGCAGGTCCTTGACGATCACCCGGAGATTACGCGACGCGGGAGGGCAGCCACCCCTCCCATCACCGACGGCGGCACGAATGCCTGTCAGCCCCTGCGCGAGCAGTGGGCCGACCCGTCCCTCGATCCTTTCGGATCTGGGATCCTCGCGGATCCCTCGCGGGCCTAGCAGGCCCGCCATACCACGACCCCCCCGTGCAATGGGGTCAGCTAGCCCTGAAAAGGGCTGGAACGTTAGCCGTCGACGTTGACGCCAGCTACTCCAGAGGAGCAATCAATGATGCGTCATCGCCCACGTTGCCCAGGGTGCACCGCGAGGAGGTGTTCCGTCGCACCCCAACCTAACCTAACCTAACCTAACCTAACCTAACCTAACCTAACCTAACCTGGGGCGGGCCCCCGTAAGTGAGCTGTGAGTACGTCCTTGTCGTCCGGCCCTGGACCCCGACCTGACCACCGTAACGGAGTGGCAGGCGGGTGACCGAATCTCTGGCTCGATACTTGAGGGGCATTTAGAGCGAGCAGTTACTTCTGCGCTTAAGGCACTTTTCAGTGCCAAACCACGGTGCTTTTCAGCGCCAACAAGGTTAGTGGACGTCAAGCATCGGAAACGATGTCTGACGGGTGTTCTGGCCCTCCGGGGGCGGGAAGTGGGACTGAGAGGTCCCGCTCTCCTCTCCGAGGTGCGTGCGACCCTAAGGGAGCGGGGAAAGGGGCCGAAAGGCCCCGATCTCCCTTCCTGGGGGCTTCTAACCCTGAGGGGTCGGGGAGAGGGACCGAAAGGTCTCAATCCTCCCTTCCAGGGGTTTGCAAGGAGGCGCGCGTCCTACTGCCTCGTCTAGGCTCTAGGACGCAAACTCTTTCCGAGTCGTCCACCGACACCAGCGTTGGCACGGTGGCGTCTGTCGACTCGCGGCCGTCCTCCCCGGGCAGACTTTGGCGGAAACGCGCAAACTCTGCATCGGACGGGGACTGCTCCGAGTCGGGAGACCGTGTGGCTGCCGCTGAGGCCGGTGGCAAAAAACTGCGTGGTCGTCCCCCGACCACAGGCCAGTATGTCGGTCTGGCGAAAGCCAAGGCCGAGCTCAACCTGGCCAAGGAGCGTGAGCTCCAACTTCGGGCGGAGGAGGAACTGGCGGAGGAGCTGCGGCAACAGAAGGAGTCTTTTCTTTTGAAACCGCACAAACCGCACAACGAGGCGACCGTGTCATCTGCTCACCTTCGGGCTGAGGAGTTGACGCAAGCCATAGAGGCTGCAGTAGGGACCGTTCAGACGGTGGCGAAGAAGTCGTCCCGTTTGAAGGGTCAATATGTGCGGGACCTCAATCTCGCGGCAAGCTCTATCTTGGAGTACGCCCGCGAGTTGAGGTCTCGCACAGAGACGGACGAGGTGGCCAGGCTTCAGGCCGAGCTGGCCACCCTCCGAGTCGAGATAGGGGTTTTGAGGGAGCGGGCGGAATCGGCTCCCCTCACTATGAGCCGCGACGAGATCGCGTTTATGGTCGACGCGCGGCTCGAGGGGATACAGGACCGCCTGTTGCCCGAAAAACGGCTCCGTCCTCCGCTTCAGGCGGACATACGGAATGTTGCCGCTGCTGCCTCCGCGTCCTCTTCGGCCATAGGCATCGAAGAGCCAGCGCTCCCCGCGTCTGCGCCCACCGCACCCCCAGCGTCTAAGGCCAAGGCTAAGTCCAAGGCCAAGGCCGCACGCGGGGCGACACCTGTGGTGGCCACACCTGAGGCGTCTACGCCTAAGCAGGCACCACCTAAGGTGGCCAAACCCGCGGCGTCCCTGCCTGAGCAGGCACAATCTTCGAGGTTGCCTCCAACCTCGGAGACTGCCCCAGGTGACAATAAAAAAAAGAAGCGGCAAGCGAGGAAGAGCGCTGCTGCCAAACAGGCAGCAGCCGCTCACCAACCTCGCCCGCTGCCACCTCCCCCCTCGTCGACGGATGAGGGATGGACTGTGGTAGCGAAGCGGGGCCCCACTAAGCCGGCAGCGAAATCCGCTCCAGCTGTGGCCCCAAAAAAGAAGAGCCCTAAACTCCGCCCTCCGCGTTCGGCAGCAGTGGTCATCACCCTGCAGCCTAGCGCGGTGGAGCAGGGCGCAACCTATGCGGCCGTCCTTGCGGAGGCGGCAAATTCCATCGATCTCAAAGGTCTAGGGATCGATGGTGTCCGCTTCCGCAAGGCGGCGACGGGGGCACGGATCCTCGAGGTGGCTGGCGCCGGTAACGCTGAAAAGGCGAACGGGCTAGCCACCGAGCTCAAAAAAGTTTTGGGCGACGTGGTCCGCGTGTCCCGACCGGAGAAATGCGCAGAACTGCGCATCTCCGGCCTGGATGATGCGGCCACTAAGGCGAAAGTGGCATCGGCCATTGCAGCCGAGGGAGGGTGTGCCGTAGAGGCCGTAAAGGTTGGCGAGATCAATCGCCCAACTGGTGGGCTGGGGTCGGTTTGGCTTAAGTGCCCTACCGCCGCAGCCCAAAAGGTGACCGATGGTCGCCGAATTTTGGTGGGGTGGTCGGTCGTCCGACCTACACTTTTAGAGCCCAGACAGCAGCGGTGCTTCCGCTGTCTGGAACCGGGCCATATAGGAGTTAAGTGCACTGTGGGCATCGACCGTAGCGGACTGTGTTTCAGCTGCGGGCAGCCTGGCCATAAGGCAGCAGCATGCACTGCCAAACCCCACTGTCCGCTCTGCGCGGCAGGGGGCAAGGCATCTGGTCACCGGCTGGGCAGCAAAGACTGCGCAGCGGGTGACCAGAAGCGGGGCAAGCAACCCCAGGGACGGCAGGCGGCGAAGGGTGGCCCCGTGGCGCCCTCGCAGTCTGTCGATCTCTCGCAGACAGAGGAGGCGATGGATACGGCCCATTCATAAATGGCGACTGTATCCCTCCTGCAGGCGAATATCAACCACTGCGTCAGAGTGGGTCAGCGGAGGGGAAGGAACTGGTTTCGGCCATCCAACCCATTCTGCGACGAATTCTACGTCGGAAGGCGGCACGGGACTCTAACGTTCCACCTTACACAACTTCTAACGGGGCACGGTTGCTTCGGGAAGTACTTGTGGGAGGTGGTCGGCTTCGAGCCGGAGCCTACGTGTCGCCACTGTAGCGGTGGAGCTGTGGACACGGCGGAGCATACGCACGTCGTGTGCATGGCTTGGAGCGGGGAGCGTTCGGCTCTAGTAGGTAGGATCGGACAACACCTCCCGTTGACGGCCGTGGTTCGCGCCATGGTCGACAGCGAAGAGGGCTGGGCCGCCGTCGTCTCATTCGCTGAGACAGTCATGACGGCAAAACGAGAGACGCTCAGAGAGAGGGAACGTAGCGGTTTGCGCTTCCTCCTCGCCGGCCCACAGCGTCGGGGCGGCGGTGTATGCAGTACGCCATCCGCCTGGCCATGGAAGGAGGATCGGGGGATCCACCGACCTAATAATGGCCCCGCGATGTGGCGCCCCTAGTGTTCAGGGGGCGCTTACATGTGACGTTACAGGGGAAGGGCACTGGCCCAACCCCTGGGAGTCGAGCCCGCTCGTTGGGCAACGCCGGCCGGATCGCAGTGAGCAAACGCCTGCCTATCCTGTGATCTGACCTGAAGGCGATGAAGTGGACATCGTGAGGTTTAGTGGGTATGCCCCGAAGAGGTGAGTCCCACATACGGCCTCCAGATACCCCCCATATCGGAGGTAGCATGCCTAATAGCATTCCTCACGTAAAAAAAAAAAAAAAAAAAAAAAAAAAAAAAACCTAACCTAACCTAACCTAACCTAACCTAACCTAACCTGCAAGGAGGCGCGCGTCCTACTGCCTCGTCTAGGCTCTAGGACGCAAACTCTGTCGGAGTCTTCCACCGACACCAGCGTCGGCACGGTGGTGTCTGTCGACTCGCGGCCGTCCTCCCCGGGCAGACTTTGGCGGAAACGCGCAAACTCTGCGTCGGACGGGGACTGCTCCGAGTCGGGAGACCGAGTGGATGCCGCTGAGGTCGGTGGCAAGAAACTGCGTGGTCGACCCCCGACCACAGGCCAGTATGTCGGCCTGGCGAAAGCCAAGGCCGAGCTCAACCTGGCCAAGGAGCGAGAGCTCCAACTTCGGGCAGAGGAGGAACTGGCGGAGGAGCTGCGGCAGCAGAAGGAGTCATTCCTTCTAAAACCGAGCAAACCGCAACAACAGGCGACCGTGTCATCTGCTCACCTACGGGCTGAGGAGTTGACACAGGCCATAGAGGCAGCTGTAGGGACCGTTCAGACGGTGGCGAAAAAGTCGTCACGTCTGAAGGGTCAATATGTGCGGGACCTCAATCTCGCGGCGAGCTCCATCCTGGAGTACGCCCGCGAGTTGAGGTCTCGCACAGAGTCGGACGAGGTGGCCAGGCTTCAGGCCGAGCTGGTCACCCTCCGTGCCGAAATAGGAGTTTTGAGAGAGCGGGCGGACTCGGCTCCCCTCACTATGAGTCGCGACGAGATCGCGTTCATGGTCGACGCGCGGCTCGAGGGGATACAGGACCGCCTGTTACCCGAAAAACGGCTCCGTCCTCCGCTTCAGGCGGACATTCGGAATGCCGCCGCTGCTGCCTCCGCATCCTCTTCTGCCATAGGCGTAGAAGAGTCAGCGCTCCCCGCGTCGGCGCCCACCGCACCCCCCGCGTCTAAGGCCAAGGCTAAGGCCAAGGCCAAGGCCGCTCGCGGGGCGACACCTGTGGTGGCCACACCTGCGGCATCTATGCCTAAGCAGGCGCCACCTAAGGTGGCCAAACCCGCGGCGTCCGTGCCTGAGCAGGCACAACCTTCGAGGTTGCCTTCAACCTCGGAGACTGCCCCAGGCAACAAAAAAAAGAAACGGCAAGCGAGGAAGAGCGCAGCTGCCAAACAGGCAGCTGCCGCTCAACCACCTCGCCCGCTGCCACCTCCCCCCTCGTCGATGGACGAGGGATGGACTGTGGTGGCGAAGCGGGGCCCGATTAAGCCAGCAGCGAAACCCGCTCCGGCTGTGGCCCCAAAAAAGGCGGGCCCTAAACTCCGCCCCCCGCGTACAGCAGCAGTGGTCATTACCCTGCAGCCAGGCGCGGTGGAGCAGGGCGCAACATATGCGGCCGTCCTTGCGGAGGCGGAAAAATCCATCGATCTCAAAGGCCTAGGGATCGATGGTGTCCGCTTCCGCAAGGCGGCGACGGGGGCACGGATCCTCGAGGTGGCTGGCGCCGGTAACGCCGAAAAGGCGAACGGGCTAGCCACCGAGCTCAAAAAAGTCTTGGGCGACGTGGTCCGCGTGTCTCGACCGGAGAAATGCGCAGAACTGCGCATCTCCGGCCTGGATGACGCGGCCACTAAAGCGAAAGTGGCATCGGCCATCGCAGCCGAGGGAGGGTGTGCCACAGAGGCCGTAAAGGTTGGCGAGATCAATCGCCCACCTGGTAGGCTGGGGTCGGTCTGGGTTAAGTGCCCTACCGCCGCAGCCCAAAGGGTGACCGATGGTCGCCGAATCTTGGTCGGGTGGTCGGTCGTCCGACCAACACTCCTAGAGCCCAGACAGCAGCGGTGCTTCCGCTGTCTGGAACCGGGCCACATCGGAGTGAAGTGCACTGTGGGCATCGACCGCAGTGGGCTTTGCTTCAACTGCGGTAAGCCCGGCCATGCGGCCGCAGCGTGCACTGCCGAACCCCACTGTCCGATATGCGCGGCAGGGGGCAAGGCGTCTGGTCACCGGCTGGGCAGCAAAGACTGCGCAGCGGGTGACCAGAAGCGGGGCAAGCGACCCCAGGGACGGCAGGCGGCGAAGGGTGGCCCCGTGGCGCCCTCGCAGTCTGTCGATCTCTCGCAGACCGAGGAGGCGATGGATACGGCCCACTCATAAATGGCGACTATCTCCTTCCTGAAGGCGAACATCAACCACTGCGTCGGAGCTCAGGACAATTTGTTCCAGTGCATGGCGCAGTGGCAGGCGTCGGTTACGGTGATCTCCGATCCGTACTACGTTCGCCCCCGCGACGACTGGGCGAGTGACCTCGACGGCTCAGTTGCGATCGTTACGCAACTGCACGTCCCCGGCTCCGCTCCCTTCGAGAAGGTCTTGAGGGGCCGGGGATGTGTGACGGTCACTTTAGGCGGCATCGCAGTGATCGGGGTGTACTGCCCTCCCAGCAAAACCCTCGCTGACTTCGAGCAACTGCTCTTAGAAATCGGGGGTATGGTGGAAGGGGTGCACCCCGCTCATGTCGTGATTGCCGGAGACTTCAACGCGCACTCGCGTGCTTGGGGATCACCGGACACCGACGATAGAGGAGAAGCGTTGGAAGAGTGGGCGGTGTCTACTGGCGTGGTGCTCCTCAACAGGGGGACGGTGAACACGTTTATAGGGCCCCAAGGAGGCACATCGATTATTGACCTGACGTTCGCCAGCCCCGCGCTGGCACGCAGGGTGCGCAACTGGAGAGTCTTCGAGGGAGAGGAGAACTTGTCCGATCACCGATATATTCGGTTCGACATTTCCTCCTCGCCCGCGACGGCTGCATGGTCAAGTAACCGTCCCCTTAGCGGAGAAAATCCGCTCTGGCGAGTAGCCACGCTGGATCGGGAGCTGGCTATCGAGGCGGCCATCGTGGAACGGTGGGCTGGTGCCGGCACTACCCATCTGGACGTGGACGCAAAATCGGAGCAGCTCCAGGATTCGCTGACTCGCGTCTGTGACGCGGCTATGAGTAGGGCAAGGCCGGTTCCTCCTCGGAGACAGGTGTACTGGTGGCGCCCGCACCTCGCTGAGCTTCGGCAAGCGAGCTGGGCATCGCAACGCCGGTACACTCGTGCCCGGGGAAGACGGGTTAGGGACCTGGTCTTGGAAGCGGAGCTTCGCGCTGCGTGGCAGGCCGCCCGTGCGGTCTACAGCGCAGCGATCAAGTCGGCTAAGGAGGAGGCCTGGAGGGAGTGGCTTGAGACACTCGACAGAGATCCATGGGGGCGGTCATACAAGGTCATGAGCCACAAGCTCCGACCGTGGGCGCCCCCACTCACCAGGTCTCTGGAGCCCTCGTTCGTAGGACAAGTGGTCAGCACCCTATTTCCGGCGGCAGACGAATGGGTCCCTCCGACCATGTCGTCACGTAACCAGGAGCCAACAGCGGCGGAGGTCATTCCTCCCGTGTCCGAGGAGGAACTGGAGGTGGCCGTTCTGCGACTCAAGGCGAAGAACGGCGCCCCAGGCCCGGACGGAGTACCTGGACGGCTGATCACCTCGGTGATGCCGATTATCGGGGAGGATACGCGATCCCTCATGACGGAATGTCTGACGGGGGGGAGATTCCCGCGTACTTGGAAGATCGGGAAGCTCGTTCTTCTCGGTAAGAACGGCCGCCCAAAAGAGTCACCGTCGGCCTACCGCCCGATAGTACTGCTTGACGAGATGAGCAAGCTGTTCGAGCGGGTGATCAGTGCTCGTCTCGTCAAGCACCTGGAGGGGGTAGGACCAGACTTGCACGACGGTCAATTTGGTTTTCGCCGCGGGAGGTCAACCCTAGATGCCATTTCGCACTTGCGGGAACGCGTGGGGGAGGCAGTCGACCAGGGAGAAGTTGTCCTTGCGGTCTCGCTGGATATCGCGAATGCGTTTAACACGCTTCCTTGGGCGACTGTCGCGGAGGCACTTAGGTACCACAAGGTTCCCGAGTACCTTAGGCAAGTGCTCGGGGACTACTTCGTCGGGCGCGCGATCGCGTATCCGTCGCGCGATCGGCTCGTCCGGCGAGAGATGTCATGCGGTGTTCCACAGGGGTCGGTCCTCGGGCCTCTCCTGTGGAACATCGGATTCGACTGGGTCCTGCGCGGTGCAAATCTCCGGGGAGTTGGTATACTTTGTTATGCCGACGATACCCTGGTCACCGCGCGGGCCCCCAATTTTCGCGATGCGGCGGTGCTGGCCACGGCTGGTGTGGCGCAAGTAGTGCGCCGCATCAAGGCGTTAGGGCTCCGGGTGGCTCTCGAAAAATCTGAGGCTCTGTTTTTCCACGGGCCTCGGAGACCTCCACCTGTAGGCGCAAAAATCGTGGTAGGGGGCACCTGCATCGCTGTCGGGTCGAGGATGAAGTATTTAGGACTCGTTCTCGACAGTCGGTGGGGGTTTGTGGAGCACTTTCGGCAACTGGCTCCGAAACTTTTAGCCTACGCCGGAATGCTCGCAAGGCTCCTCCCCAACAAAGGGGGACCGGGTAGTGCGTGCCGTCGCCTGTACGACGGAGTGTTGCGTTCGAAAGCACTGTACGGTGCGCCGATATGGGCAGATGCTCTGAGCGCTCAGAATATGGTCTTGCTGCGGCGCCCGCAGCGAGCCATAGCGCAAAGAGCGGCTCGGGCGTACTGTACGGTGTCGTACGAGGCGGCTTGCGCAATCGCAGCCAGTCTACCGTGGGATCTCGAGGCGGGGGTACTGTCGCAGGTTTACCGGCGAAGTACTCTGGTACGCAGGGGCGGGGGTTGGCCAACCATGGAGGAGATCGGAACTTGGAGAGCGCAAGCTCGCGACGTTCTCTTCGAAAGGTGGTCGACCCGACTAGAGGGGTCCGCGGTGGGGAAGGAACTGGTTTCGGCCATCCAACCCATTCTGCGGCCCTACGTCGAAAGGCGGCACGGGACTCTAACGTTCCACCTTACACAACTCTTAACGGGGCACGGCTGCTTCGGGAAGTACTTGTGGGAGGTGGTCGGCATCGAGCCGGAGCCTACGTGTCGCCACTGTAGCGGTGGGGCTGTGGACACGGCGGAGCATACGCGCGTCGTGTGCACGGCTTGGAGCGGGGAGCGTTCGGCTCTAGTAGGTAAGATAGGACAAGACCTCTCGCTGCCGGCCGTGGTTCGCGCCATGGTCGACAGCGAAGAGGGCTGGGCCGCCGTCGTCTCATTCGCTGAGACAGTCATGACGGCAAAACGAGAGACGCTCAGAGAGAGGGAGCGTAGCGGTTTGACGCTTCCTCCTCGTCGGCCCACAGCGTCGGGGCGGCGGCGTATGCAGTACGCCAGCCGCCTGGCCTTGGAAGGAGGATCGGGGGATCCACCGACCTAATAATGGCCCCGCGATGTGGCGCCCCTAGTGTTCAGGGGGCGCTAACATGTGACGTTACAGGGGAAGGGCATTGGCCCAACCCCTGGGAGTCGAGCCCGCTCGTTGGGCAACGCCGGCCGGATCGCAGTGAGCAAACGCCTGCCTATCCTGTGATCTGACCTGAAGGCGATGAAGTGGACATCGTGAGGTTTAGTGGGTATGCCCCGAAGAGGTGAGTCCCACATACGGCCTCCAGATACCCCCCATATCGGAGGTAGCATGCCTAATAGCATTCCTCACGTAAAAAAAAAAAAAAAAAAACCTAACCTAACCTAACCTAACCTAAACCTAAACCTAAACCTAAACCTAAACCTAAACCTAAACCTAAACCTAAACCTAAACCTAAACCTAAACCTAAACCTAAACCTAAACCTAAACCTAAACCGACAGACAGACAGACAGACAGACAGACAGACAGACAGACAGACAGACAGACAGACAGACAGACAGACAGACAGACAGACAGACAGACAGACAGACAGACAGACAGACAGACAGACAGACAGACAGACAGACAGACAGACAGACAGACAGACAGACAGACAGACAGACAGACAGACAGACAGACAGACAGACAGACAGACAGACAGACAGACAGACAGACAGACAGACAGACAGACAGACAGACAGACAGACAGACAGACAGACAGACAGACAGACAGACAGACAGACAGACAGACAGACAGACAGACAGACAGACAGACAGACAGACAGACAGACAGACAGACAGACAGACAGACAGACAGACAGACAGACAGACAGACAGACAGACAGACAGACAGACAGACAGACAGACAGACAGACAGACAGACAGACAGACAGACAGACAGACAGACAGACAGACAGACAGACAGACAGACAGACAGACAGACAGACAGACAGACAGACAGACAGACAGACAGACAGACAGACAGACAGACAGACAGACAGACAGACAGACAGACAGACAGACAGACAGACAGACAGACAGACAGACAGACAGACAGACAGACAGACAGACAGACAGACAGACAGACAGACAGACAGACAGACAGACAGACAGACAGACAGACAGACAGACAGACAGACAGACAGACAGACAGACAGACAGACAGACAGACAGACAGACAGACAGACAGACAGACAGACAGACAGACAGACAGACAGACAGACAGACAGACAGACAGACAGACAGACAGACAGACAGACAGACAGACAGACAGACAGACAGACAGACAGACAGACAGACAGACAGACAGACAGACAGACAGACAGACAGACAGACAGACAGACAGACAGACAGACAGACAGACAGACAGACAGACAGACAGACAGACAGACAGACAGACAGACAGACAGACAGACAGACAGACAGACAGACAGACAGACAGACAGACAGACAGACAGACAGACAGACAGACAGACAGACAGACAGACAGACAGACAGACAGACAGACAGACAGACAGACAGACAGACAGACAGACAGACAGACAGACAGACAGACAGACAGACAGACAGACAGACAGACAGACAGACAGACAGACAGACAGACAGACAGACAGACAGACAGACAGACAGACAGACAGACAGACAGACAGACAGACAGACAGACAGACAGACAGACAGACAGACAGACAGACAGACAGACAGACAGACAGACAGACAGACAGACAGTGTCCTTGCTGCTTTCGCTGCCAAACTGCTTCTACACAAAAAGAATATGGGCAGACGTGAGTTTCCCAATTTTCCGAATTTATCAGTATCTTGCAGTAATTACGACTCGTTTGCCTACTGCCAACATTTGGAAAACCTCCACATTGACTTCACCGCACGATACCAGGACATTTTGAACGTGCAAATACCACGTTGGGTTTTAGATCCGTTTTCAAATGTCAACACAGCAATCTCACCCCAGCTGGAAGAAGAACTTATAGAATTGACAACAAACGAGGAAATAAAAATCAAGTTCAAAAATGGCTATCAAGAACTTCGGCTACAAAAACCGATCCCGCAATTGTACCCTGGATTGTGGTCAATCGTTCAACGATTCTTGATAGCATTCCCATCGTCATATTTGTGTGAACGTGGATTTAGTGCTGTGGCAACGCTGCTTACTAAAAAGAGAAATCGTTTGCATGTTACCGAACGTGGCGACTTGCGGCTGTTCTTGAGTAAATTGGAACCTGATATCAACAAACTTATTAAACAGCATCAGATTCATCCATCACATTAGTTTTTATATAAGAATCGATTATGTTTGTTTTATTTTGAATAAAAATACTCTGTCTGAGGGGTGCTTGGTTGGGGACCTCCACGCGGTGCAACTCCGACCGAGGCGAGGACGGCCCTGTTGAGGTCTGTTCGGAAGCTTTCCACGTGTCCCTCTGTTTAGCAGAGCAGAGAGCAAGTAAGGGGGCCATCTCGAAACCGGAGATGGCCCAGGGTCAGTCGGGGTGCGAGGGATATGCTCTATGGGTAACCTTACACCCCGGCGTCTTACGACCCGAGACGGCGTGCGGTTTTAGTCGGTTCAAGCCCGACATGACCGCCCCCGCTGGCCGGCGGGGGGGGTATCCGAAGGGATTTCCGCACGAAAAAAAAAAAAAAAAAGATACTCTGTCTGAGTACTATAAAGTTGCGTTTCAATAATCATTCTCAGTGGTAGGTGTAGCCCGTAAGCGTTAATTTGAGACCTGAGCGTCGTTATGTACTACCTACTGTGCTCAGGTCTCAATTTAACTCTTGCGGATTATAGTAAGTCTATTTTAGAATGAATGTTTAATGTCCGCTAATATAGCACACAACAATTAATTAATTTAATTTGAAGTTATAGTGGTTTTTAAGTAGGTGAAAAAATGGGGCCGCTAAAAATTAATTTTGTCTTTGGGCAGTAGACAAAATAAGTTTGGGAACCTCTGGCCTAGAATAACATATACACACCGTTTCTAGGGGATCCTCGCCTTAACCTAATTTCAATTTACCATGTTTTGTTTTGTTTGAGTAGCATAGTGAGAGAGCAAGCAGTATCCCAGCTTATTTGTCGTCTAAATATTCTTGAATAGTATAATAGCATTTTTGGCAAAGTTTAGTTGTAAGTTGACTTTTAAATTGTTGTTCACAAAGTGCCCCCTATTGTAGTTCTTGTGGGGTATTATTTGATACTTATTTTCCAGTAAAGATTACATAAGCAGAACCTCATATTGATACCTATAAAGGTGCACCTTCACGGATCGGACACAAGTTTTATTGTATGTTGTATCAATATTTTTTATACCTAGTGGGTGACCCAAGTGAGTGGGCAGTTAGTAGTGAGTTATTGGGCATTCTGTCCCACCTCTGTTCCCTCGGGCTGTGCCCTCGGTCACTACGGTGAGACAGAATGCCCAATAACTCACTACAGAATGTTTAATAACTTGCGTCTGTTATATGGTTACGCACCAACCACCAACTCTGTTCCCTCGGGCTGTGCCCTCGGTCACTACGGTGAGACAGAATGCTCAATAACAAGTTTCCTGAAATTAATTGTGAAGTAAGATGCTCTGTTAGTTAGCGATAGAGTTATTTCATAAACAGTACAGTCTTACGTTGTCTGTAAGCAGTTTGGTATAACTATTTACGGTTATAAATACATAATGTCATAATTACATCTGTTCATAACCAGTCCGTCAGCATTGCATCAAACATGAAATTCATTAAACAAGCACAATCGTTACAGATTAGTATAATCTGTAATGATTTACCAAAAATCAAGTTACGCCATGGAAAATTATTGCCGAATACAGTACGTTGCATCATTTGCGGACCATCAAATTGTGGAAAAACCAATTTGTTAATTGGTCTCCTTTTGCACGAAAATGGATTGACATTTCAAAATGTTTATGTATATTCTAAAACTCTATATCAACCAAAGTACATATTTTTAGAAAAGGTTTTACGAGGAGTACCAGGAATCAGTTTTCAGAAATATCAGGCAAATGATGACGTTATGAAAGTTTCAGATGCAAAACCTAATTCAGTGATTATTTTTGACGATGTAGCATGTGAAAATCAAACTAATATGCGTGATTATTTTGCCATGGGAAGACATAAATTGATTGACAGTTTTTATTTAAATCAAACATATAGCAAAATACCTAAACAACTAATAAGAGATAACGCTAACTTAATTGTGCTTTTTAAGCAAGACGAAATTAATTTGAAACATGTTTATGAAGAACATGTTAACACTGACATGACGTGGTTGGAATTTCGTAACATGTGTTCTCAAATATGGAAAGAGCCTTATGACTATGTTGTGATTAATAAAGACTGTCCTAAAAACAACGGGTGCTATAGAAAAAAGTTTGACACTTTTGTAGAATTAGATAAAATTTGAATATTTAAATAGACTGCTTTCAGTTTCTTGTTATTCTTTAATCAGCTCTTATTGGATTACCATCTATTTTACATAATGGAAAAATCATTGAAAAAACAAATTGTAGATGCAACACAAGCTGTAAAGAAAAAAATACGTAACATGAAGGATTTTGAAGATAATAATAGACAAGTGCTTGATACAGTTTTTAAACCTGTTACAGAATCTCTTAATTTAATAGCCAACACCAATAACCAACTAGCTCTAACAAAAAATAAAGAAAAAGGAGAATTTCATGATCAAATTTCCAACTACGACTTACAGAAAGATCAAGATATAGAAGAAACAAATGATACCAGTGATGAATCAGAAGCCGACTCTTCATTTCAGTCATTAGTCGATACTAATCCAGTTCATGATGTATCATCTTGGTCATTATCTTCAGAAATATTAGCGGATGTGCCATTTGGTGTAAGAAATGAACGTGGAAAGTTAATGTTAGGTTCCTCTAGTATAACGATTGGTGATGACGTTATTACTGTAGCCGGACACAAATACAAATGCACACCTGGCTTGCGACAGTTGCTCTTAAAAAAAGACGTTGATCTGAGCTTTGTTACAGACTATGACATGCAAAATTATAAGTCGATGTTACTTGTAACAAATGCACATCGTCGAGATTTTGATTCAAGAAAACCAATTAAAAGTAATAAAGGACAAAAATATATGCAAGTTATTAAACCTCTTTTCGATCAACAAAGTAAAAGTCCAAGCTGTGAACCGAAAGTAGGAAAAGGATTACCTTTAACAATAATGTGGAAAAAGAACACAGATTTTGTATATTGGGATGATCCAAATGAATTGGTTGATAGATTAAAGTTATTAATTGCTTCTCGAGATGCTGGCAACACAGGACTAGATAATGAAATAATATCTATCGTTGAAGAACTACGTGAAAGCAAAATCATTAAATAGATTTACTAATAAGAAATGTGTATCATTTTATTGTACACCGTTCAACACAATACATCTTAAATATGAATGTGGACAAATTTGGTCATTATATTCATAAGCGATTACGTATATCAGAATTGCTTGAATTTTATGATAATGCATTGCTAAAATCTGAAAATGGTGATTACGATTTGAAGACATCGAAGCTAACAGGGGTCAAACCTCCTCAAGATGCAGATGATGCAGTAAACAAAGCATATGTAGATGAATTGAGAACTAAACTAATAACCGACTTACAAAAATTGCAAAATACTTTGGTGTACGATGTTCAGAACGAGCTGGAGAAAGCTTTAAAAACAATAGTATCTGAGGCAGTGGTTCACTTGGAAAGAAAATTTTATAGTCGAAAAGCAGTTGATGAGATAGTTGAAAACGCAGTTAAATTTGTATTAGATCAAAAGTATAAGCTTGAAAGTTCCTCAAAATGACAAAACAACAAGTTGTTAATGAAATACATAAAGATGCACGAAAAAATTATCCTCGTCGATCTGTAATTTTAAAAGGCATTGATGATTTGTGGCAAGCTGATTTAATCGACATGCAAAACTTGAAAAGATTTAATAAAGGTTATAACTATATTTTAATAGTTATTGATTGCTTCTCAAAGTACGTGTGGATAGAACCACTAAAAACTAAAAATAAGCATGATGTTTCTAACGCATTCGAGAAATTGATGTCGACTAACCATCGGATACCAGCTCATCTCCAAACTGATTTGGGTACCGAGTTCTATAATTCATCATTTCAAAAACTTATAAAGAACTATAACATTAATCACTACTCAACGTTTTCAACGAAAAAGGCTTCAATTGTAGAACGCGTTATCAAAACTATTAAAAATAAATTGTATAAGTACTTTAGTCTCAGCGGGCACTATAAATGGATGGATTTTGGTTTGCAGAGTGTTGTAAAGACATATAACAACACAAAACATAGCACTATTAAATTAGCACCCGTTGATGTCAATAAATTGAATGAAGCAGATGTTAAAAATAATATTAAGAACTCAATGAAAACGGTATCCTATAAACATAAGCCCAAGTTTATGATTGGTGATAGAGTTAGAATTAGTAAATACAAACAACTATTTGAGAAAGGTTATACACCTAATTGGTCAACGGAACTATTTACTATAAAAAATATCAATAACACTGTACCAGAAACATATCACATCGAAGATCAACACAAACAAGTTATATTAGGAACCTTTTACAAACACGAACTTCAAAAGTCATCTTGTCCAGGTGTCTATTTGATAGAAAAAGTTTTACGAAGGAAAGGAAATAAACTGTTCGTAAAATGGTTGGGCTTAAGTAATAAAGAGAATAGTTGGATTGATAAGACTGCAATAGTAGAATAAATATACATAATAGTTATTAATTACAACATTTTGTTCATTATATTTTGAGCTATGCAAGGTGGTGGACTACTCAATAGTGTTATTAATCATTTGCCATTTGAACTGCACTTACCTGGCTATAATTATTGCGGACCTGGAACAAAACTTTCAAAACGTTTACTGCGTGGTGACAAAGGTGTAAATAAGCTAGACGAAGCTTGTATGTATCACGACATTGCATACGAAAACTATACAGACTTGTCTAATCGTCACAAAGCCGATTTACAACTTTTAAATATGGCCAAACAAAGAATGAAAGCAAAAGATGCTAGTAAAGGAGAAAAGCTTAGTTCGTGGGTAGTGAGTAAAGTTATGAAAACTAAACTCAAATCTGGTGCTGGTGTTAAGACATTTCATAATTTCGTTACAAAAATTAAAAGATCAATCAAGAAACGCTTACCCAAAGATGGTAAATCTTTAATACATGCAGCTTATATGGCTGCTAAAAAAATTGTTTCGTGCGCTCCAAAACTTCGAGTACCACGAGTCATACCTTTACCCAAAACAGGAGGCATTCTACCTTTAATCCCGATTTTTGCTGGTTTATCAGCTTTAGGAGCTTTGGCTGGTGGTGCAGCGGGTATTGCAAAAACAGTGAATGATTATAGAGAAGGTCAAAAAAAATTACAAGAATCTGAACGTCATAATAAGACTATGGAAGCTATAGCATTAGGTAACGGTTTATACATTAAACCACACAAAAAAGGCAAAGGATTGTTTATAAAATCGTCAAAAAACTAAATAATAAGCTACCTAATCGTGCCCTAACTAATATTGATATTCAAAATTACGCATATGGTATTCCTTATTTTCGAGGAGTTTACATGAAGGATCAGTTACCAAAAATCCCCAAACGAATTGAATGTGGTATAGTTAACCTAGATAATTCAGAAAACGATGGAACACATTGGGTAGCTTATGTTAAGGTAAATAATTATTGTGAATATTTTGATAGTTTTGGTGATTTAAGACCACCAATCGAATTGATGCGATATTTTAAGAACTGCAATATTAATTATAACTATACAAGATATCAAAAATTTGACACACTAATTTGTGGACATTTGTGTTTAGAATATCTACAATCTTTTTGGAATAAATACTATAAATTTTATTCTGTTCTTTAATTTTAGTCATTTGCAAGATGACACTCACCTTATCTATAACTGGAAACTCATCGGTATTAACTACCTTCTATCCAAATACGTTACAATTAATCGGAGAGTATGAATGTGCATGCACTCCACTGCAATAACAACACCTTAAAAACTATGTTATTTTGTACATCAACTATAGATTTTACTAAAGATTGTTCGTTCGGAGGTTTGTTGGGGTTTAAAAAACAAGTTTTGGAAGCCAATAAATATCATGTATCAGACTTTCCAGTCAACATTTTGCCTACAACCGTGATAAGAGTTGAATGTGATATAGTTAGCGGTTCCTATATAAACGGACAATCCAGTCACATTCTACATGAATTCGCACTTAATGTCCCACCTGGATACAGAATTATAGAAATACCAAAAAACGCAATTTACTTTCCAATCAACCAAACCAACATCAGCTGCATACAGATCAGACTTTTGGATATAAATAATAACTTAATAAATTTGCGAGGTGAAGAAGTACAGTTGTATCTACACCTCAAAAGAAAAAATGATTGACTATAATAAATATAATATGTTTCTTCCAATTCAAAATAGCAGTTCTGCTCAAACTCTCAATCAAGTAAGAGCTCGACGTAAAAGGAGAATAAAGTTGAATAAAAACAATAAAGCATTTCTTAAGGCGATTGGTTTGTTAAAATGAATATCCTAGATGTTTTATCCGCTCCAGCCTACGACAACTCTGTGGAAGGAATTGAAATTCACTCTTACAAGCCTTACGTAACAAGTTTTAATAGAAGCGATGAAATCAGGATACCTATTAATCAGCAAGACTTGTATATATTGCCATCAGAAAGCTCTTTATTTTTGGAAGGAACTGTTATTGTAAACAAGGCTGACAATTCGAAAGAGAGAGTCAGTAGCGTTCATTTCACAAACAATAGTTTACTTTACTTGTTTCAAGATATAAGGTATGAGATAAATGGAGTGGAGATAGATAAAATAAAAAATGCTGGTATAACTAGCACGATGAAATCATTTATATCAATGAATGAGAGCGAAGCTAAAACATCTAATGCTTGGGGTTGGAATATCGGCGGAATAAAAAGTACTAATGGAGGTAGCTTTTCTGCTTCTATACCACTTCGCAACATTCTTGGTTTCGCAGAAGATTTTAAGAAAGTAGTAATAAACAGTAAACATGAACTAATCTTATTACGAAGTAATACCAATCTGAACGCATTAAAACTCAACTCTGGTGAAATTGTAGAAGATATTATCATAAACAAAATAATATGGCGTGTACCGCATGTTAAAGTATCTGATAAAGAAAAAATAAACATTCTAAAATTGTTAGAAAAAGATCGACCACTTCAGATGATATTCAGGAATTGGGATTTGTATGAATATCCAATGTTGCCTAAAACCACCAAACATACTTGGTCAATAAAAACATCTTCACAAATAGAGAAACCAAGATTTGTCGTTATTGGTTTACAGACAAATAGAAAAAATAATGCTAGACTTGATATGTCTCAGTTTGATCATTGTGAGATTCGTGATGTTAAGGTATACCTTAACTCCACCTACTTCCCATATGAAAATATAAATACAAGTTTCTCGAATAATCGAATTGCTTTAATATATGAACAATATGCTAAATTTCAACAGTCTTATTAAGGGCGTCGCGCTGAGCCTTTATTAAGTGAGGAACAATTTAAAAACGTTGCTCCGTTATTCGTCATAGACTGTTCTAGACAGCCAGATAATCTTAAGTCAGGTCCTGTTGTGGACGTAAGAGTGGAAATTGAAAGTGATATTGATATCCCAGATCAAACTTCGGCATATTGTCTTATATTGAACGACTGTATAATTGAGTATAAACCATTAAGCAGCACTGTGAGAAAATTATCATGATCCCGAATACAATTATAGTGGATGTCCAGGGGTTTAAAGACACTTGTAATAACTTTATAGTCAAGGAATTAGCTCTGGCCACCCGTGTTTATACCCAAACGTTCTTAATAAAGCCCCCATACTTATTTAAATACTTAACTACGAATGAGAAAAAACAAGTTACGTGGTTGGAGAGAAACAGAGGGATTTACTGGAATGAAGGTTATATCGACTATAGAGAATTTCGACGTATAATTGTTCCTTATCTAGAAAATAAAGAAATTCTTGTGAAGGGCTTAGAAAAAGTTAAGTGGATTCAAGATCTATGTATGAATTGTATTTGTATTGATCTTGGTGAAGACAAATGTCCAAATTTATCACTGTTGCATAACAAATATTCAAATAATGAAACCAGTTTCAATTGTATTAATCATATTAAACAATGTGCACTTAAAAATGTTTTATGTATAAAGAATTATGTAATAGAGCAAGAAAGTCAACCTATACGCAGTTTTAATAAATAAAACAATTTTTTAAAGTAAATGGTTTTTTATTTTTTAACACACATTTTTAATATTTATAATATTTTAACACATTTTCACAGTAAATAAAATTTAAATATGTCATCACTTTATCTACTAGTTACATTAATGAATTATTACCTAATTAAAAAACATGATATGAGTAGCCCCACAATTATTACCTATGGCTTTATATTTATTAATACACTTTTTTAATATTTATAATTTTTAACACATATTCTCACAGTAAATAAAATTTTAATAAAATCTAATTATGTCATCACTTTATCTACTAGTTACATTAATGAATGTTTACCTAATTAAAAACATGATATGAGTAGCCACACAATTATTACCTATGGTTTTTTATTTTTTAACACACATTTTTAATATTAATAATTTTTTCAACACATATTTTCACAGTAAATAATTTTTTTATAAAATCTAAATATGTCATCACTTTATCTACTAGTTACACTAATGAATTATTACCTAATTAAAAAATATGATATGAGTAGCCACATATTTTTTTAGAAATATTGTGTATTAATTTCTCAGCTTGATCCGATATATCATCTACCGTATCGTGAACAATATACTGTGCAGTGATAATCTCCTTAACTTCATCTTCGTCGTCTCTTGACTCACTGAGTTCCTTGATCTTAATTTTTATTAAACGTCGTCCTTTTCTTCTTTCACTGTTAATAATATAGGAATTCGATGCACTGCGTTTGCTTGTAGTTGATCTTTTTCGATTAGTTTTCTTTTTGTTTCTTGTTATTTCTTCATTGGGTGTTATCCAAGGTCTATTCATTGCGTTGTCCAAGTCGAACTGATCTTGCAGGTCTGGAAGATATTCAGGAGAGCTCTCTTCTGTTGAAAATTTGTTGTTGGTATTCTGAAAATTATTTAAAACATTAGTAATAAATCATAACTAATATTTTTTAAATAGATTGAAATTTCAATAGATTGAAAGTTATAAAATACCTACCATGTTGTTAGATATGCTCGTCTTGACTGTTTAATAAAGAATGAACTAGGTAGTAATATTTTTGCTAACGCAGTTGATATAACAAATTATGCTGACATAAAGTATTTATTGGTATGATGAACAAGTTAGAACTTGAAATTCAACCATTCAATAATTTGCACGTGCATAATGTTATTGTTATGTACCTACTTAATAGTTGTGAAATTCTTATGAATTTCAAACATGTTGTAACGTGAATGATGACGTATTGGTATGATGATCAAGTTAGAACTTGAAATTCAACCATTCAATAATTTGCACGTGCATAATGTTATTGTTATGTACCTACTTAATAGTTATGAAATTCTTATGAATTTCAAACATGTTGTAACGTGAATGATGACGTATTGGTATGATGATCAAGTTAGAACTTGAAATTCAACCATTCAATAATTTGCACGTGCATAATGTTATGTACCTACTTAATAGTTGTGAAATTCTTATGAATTTCAAACATGTTGTAATGTGAATGATGAATTAGGTCTGCTTTAAAAATAGTCATTAGATATTTTATGATAAAATTAAAACAAAACGAAATTATTCTTAATTAGTTTATTTCACATTTCTAACAAAGAAATTTAAATATACCTAATTAGCTTAAGTCTATTAACTATGTTAAAAATTAAAAATACTTTTGTGCCCCCACGCACGAGTGGCAATTTTATCTTTAGAAATTACTCTTTTGTCATCATTACCAGACAGTGCTATTTTTTTTACAGCACATGTAAACAACTCATGTTTTATTGATTTAAATAAGACATTCGTTTTATGAACAACATTACCTTCGTGAAGTGTGGTTTTGTAATCAACAACATTAAAGTCACGAACAATATTTTTTTTAATACCCTTTGCTTTTTTAATGGTGCTATCCTCCGTTTTAATACAATATAACTTTGAGCGAAGTCCCACAAATTCACTTATGATTTTACCCCCCATTTCGTCCTTAAATAACCCAGGAACTTTTTATATAACTTTATATATATTTTTATGTATAGACAACTTGTATTGATTATTTGTACTAAAGTTACTGGTGTCAAAGTAAGACAAAAAATGTTTTTTTATGTCCGCATAAAAATCATGTGTTCGTATATGATATACAAAGCTATCAGTGTCCGTGTAACACATCTGTACGCGATTTTTGTAAAAAGGTTGTATAACAGAGTAATGAAAGTCATACATGTGGCTTTTCGATAGTTCTAGTACTGTAAAACCAATATATATTGGTTTATCTAAAACTATTTCATCAGGATTTAATTGCACAGCAACCAAATTTTTTGTGAAAACCGTTGCACTATTGAAATTTGGACGAGCAATAAGTTTTTGTGCACATTTCCTCTTTTTAGTAACATTTTTACTGTCCTGCCACTGAGTAACTAAATGAACATTAACTCTCTTCTCATTATTTTCTAAGGTTTTACCAAAGACACTGTTGTTCAAAAGTTTAAAAAAATCCTGTTCAAATACAGATGAACTTTTTTGTCTTAGTGTAGTGTTTAAATCAATATATTGTTTTAAATATGGGCTTTGTCGAAAACTAATCACACGATGAATTTTCTTTAAAATCAATCCATGTTTTAAGCAAGTTTGTAAGTGAACGTAATGTATAACATACTTAAATTTATCATATAAATTAGGAACTAATTTGGAAGTTTTTCCACCTGGTGGAATACACTTCTCGGAACAAAATGGTAAATCATTGTGTAAGTTATGCAAATGCTTAGGATATTCTAAATCCACTTCTAGTATGTAACCATATTCTGCATTAGGTGCTATTGTAGTTATATCTAATTTATTAATCTCTTGTTGATCAAGAAACTTGAAATTAGACAGTGGTAAATATTGACACATACTGTATCCATACAAGTTATTACAATCAATATAAGCGATGTAGGAATCAGGCTCAGAAGGTACATAATCAGATAAGTATGCGTTATTTGCTTTAGCATATCTATGAGAGCAGAGGCATACACCTCCCCTAATACCATTCTGTAACATGCGTACCATGGACAAGTCATCAATAAGTTCCAACTGAATGCCTGTTTTTAATAACATTGCATCAAAAGATAAGCCCGGTGCAGTTAAATAAAAAGCTGGGTCTAACTGATAGTGAAGCTTACAAGTACAAAATTTTCAAATATATCTGCCAACAAAAGCACGTCAGTTTTCAAATATAAATCTGTATAACTTCCCAAATCTTTGATTTTAAATGTTGACCAAATTGCACATGCATGTTGATAATCATCTTGTGAAATATCTTGATCGTTTAGGAAACTATAGAAGCATTTCTTTGGAGGTAGTGATTTTTCACTGTACCGTTCCCATGAGTTCATATATTCATATGGATAAATACCTTTGCGAGTAAGTAACTGAAATTCATTCTGAGATGGGAAGTGATTTCGTAAATATTTAAACATTTCTGGTTTTAAGGTATCTGCTAATTTGTCTAAGCTTGTTCCCAAAAACTTAAAAGAGTCAACAAAGCGAAGTTGAAAAAACTGGTTATTTGCAACTAGTACAAACTTTGTAAATGAGATATAATTTTCTTTAGTTTTAGGTATTATCTTTATATCACCTGGAACCTCACCTAAAGCTTTTATAAATAAATGACAGTCATATCCAGCTAAGTTATGAAAGAATATGGGCACAAACGAAGGGCGCTTATACTGCAAATTACAAAATGAATGTGCAGCGCCGCGATAACGACCAGTTAGGTGACAATGGTCACGCACTTTGTCGGAAAAAACTAAATTTTGACAAATGTGACAATGAGTTGCATTGTCAAAATCAAATCTATCTTCGGTTGAAAATTTCATTGGGACTGTAGTACTCATGATTTCAAATATTTTTTGCACATCTTTAAATATTGAGTTGACAAACTGCTTATCGCAATCAGGTCCCCGATATGATACGTACCGATTATAATTAGGGTTATCGGAACAAACTACATAATAACCGAAAGCAACCGGTACATGACGGTGCAAAATATTTGTGTTCCCACTGGAACAGTTGGCCTCAGGATTAGTTTCTAACATTGACTCAAAATCTGCATAAATACAAAAAGGCAAAACAAAACAATACTCATCTTTGTTTAATATATTTATACACGCTTTCTTTGCCTGAATAGATTTGGGTAAACGAATATAACTAGAACCACTAAGTGGTTGGTATTTATTGAGGTTGACCTCAACGTACAAGTTGTTTAAAAAAGTCCATCCACTGTCGCGACCCTCAAATTCTTCAATACTTGCTTTTAAATAGCTAACCGTTTCAGAATATAATTTTTCAAAATCAAAATTACTGTACAATATTTTATTTTTGGTTCCAAATGATTTTACTTCTTGAGAATTGTCTTTAAACTTTAGGAACATACCAAATAGCTCGAAATAAATTTTAAGACATGTATGTTTTTTAACATATTCATTTAAAAGGGATTTTAACTTATTACGAATATCATAAAAAAATGTATCCACTGATGCTAGCTGAAGGTCATGAATTGGTAATAATTTAAATGTTATTATGCGATTACGAAATGCAGAACTCACTATTTCTACACCTTCGCTATGTTTTGTTGTATGACTACTTTTTTTATGTGAATTACTTCGCATGTGACCTACCCATAATTTACTAGGTACAGATGTGTTACACGCTGCACAAAAAGGCATTATTACTTATTTATAATACCTACACCACTTAGGTAGTTACTAATGGAAAAATAAAATGAAAAATCTGCACAACACACTGTCTTATGTTTAGAGTTATAAAAATTATAATATCAAAACACACTACATATTATTACTAAAAATATACTTCTAACAGTAGAAAAAAATTAAAAGCAAATTATATTTACACTAGAAAACTATTTTATAAAAATGTTCTCACTGTAATGAACAGGCTCCGACTCCTTAAAGTCAGAGAAAGCCTGTCCTAGGAAGCCCTGTAGAGCCTCCCAAGACGATGACGCCTCGTCACACTGCAACTTCACCGTTACAAGCGCAGTCTTGTATCGAAGCTGGGGCTCATGAGACGCGTAGTCGACTGTTTTGTAGAGTTTCAGATCTACAAAATACTCGCCGCTAGTTTTGGCAGTGCGACGAGATGTTCCCGTGGAGACACGGCTCGTGAAGCTCGACGTTACAGGGCTGCGTCGATTATCCACGCAGTTGGCTTCCTCAGACTTCAGTATGTTGAAGATATCTGGTCTCTTCTTCCTATAAAAAAGTAAAATAATTATGAATTTATAAACTTCAATATTGTATTACACTAAATAAAACCTGTTATTGTGACTAACATAAGTTCTTGATTGATTGATTGAATACAACATCTCAGGTAAACTAAATAATTAATTATACTTATTCTGAAAGTAGTTTTAAAATTAATAAACAATTTAAAATTCTAAATAAGTACTCTTGATTTGAATAATCGTCAAAATTGCTACGTATAAAAAATATTAGTGAAGATCTTAAAGTTAGTTTAACAATTTTACATTATTGATAATATATTTAAATGGAATAAGGACTAATAAAAATGTTAAAATATTATTAACTACGATTAATTACAAACACATACCTCTCAGACGAACTCCGTTTTTGACCGATGATGGTTGGTAATGAGTCTGGAGGCGATGAGTCCCGTAAGCTTTTGGTGAGCTTACGTTTACCACTTGTGCTCGGATTCGACGACCCCTTCGACTTCCTTTTCGGTGCTGCTGCAGCTGCAGACACTATGGATGCGTTCTCGTACTCTGAGTCAAACCTGTTAAAATACAATCAAATTATAAACAAATATATTCCCAAGGTTTTCTGAATAGGCGTTAATAATTATCAACCGGCAGGAAAATTTCCAAGCAACTCAGCTGGATAATAATTAACTAAATAATAATTAATAATTATCAGCCGGCAGGATTTTATTCCAAGCATCTCAGCTGCATAATTATTAACTAAATAATAATTAATAATTATCAGCCGGCAGGATTTTAATCCAAGCATCTCAGCTGGTTAATTATTAACTAAATAATAATTAATTTAATAGCACCTACTCACATTTTACTGCTGGGGAAGATCACTGGAAGGTACTGGAGCGAATGTAATTTGTTAGAAAAATTGATGGGTTTTATACATAAAAAGTATCAATTCAGCAATTACCGCCTCCCAACAAAATGAAACTTAACTGCTTATCTATAGAGGTGTATAATTAATTTATGTTACTTATGACTATTTAAATCAAAGTGATTGAAAACTCATTTCGTTTAATTACACTTCTGTTATTACAATTGAAATACAAAACCATGTCTTTACCAACACCGTCAAAGCTAATTCCGATTAATTCCGACGAATGTTATGATTTATGTATGATACCTATAAAATGTAATTATAATTTATGTATGTTCGTTGATTCGTGGACATTCGTTGATGGTTGTTGATAAGTATATGTTGATGTATATGGTAAGGATATAATTATGTATAAGTACATGAAAAGTATTTATGAAATAATAATAAACTCATACATTATGCACAAGTAAAATTTGACAGTTTTATGTAGGTACCTTTTTTTTTTTTTTTTTTTTTTTACGTGCGGAAATCCCTTCGGATACCCCCCCGTTGGCCAGCGGGGGTGGTTATGTCGTGTCTCGACTAAAACCGCACGGTGTCCTCCCCAAGTGTCCGTTGCCGGGCACCCCGGGTAAGCCCTCGAAAGGATAACCCCAGGGTTGCCGGCGGACTTTGGCCGCCAACGCGGCCTCGCCTGGTGGGGTCGGGTTTTATCCCGCTTCAGTGAGTTGGCAGGCGTGTGTATGTAGGTACCTTGCCTAACCCTTCGAGGATAAAGGCGTGATTATATGTAAAAAAACATGTAGGTATAAACGACAGATCAAGCTTTACATAACCAATATAAGCTAACCATTAGTACATGGTAAGTATTTAATTATTTTTAACTGGTAGACGTACCCAGGAAATTATCTAGTTTATAGCGGTATATAATTTTATCACATTGTAATGTAATTTGCGTCACAATTATAGAAGTTTCAAATTGCTTTGCACGGTTTGTATGTGTGTGTGTGGAAACAAGGTATCTGTTAGTTTACTTACTCAGCGATAAAAATTTCTGTGGTCAAGCGGTAATGTGGATCGACTACTGATTTGGAGGTAGCGGTTTCGATTCCCACATGGTGTAAATATTTGCACTTGGTTTGAATGAGATCTAACAATGTGTCTATTCTTTTAATAATTGAAATGTTTATAAGTATTAACATTTTGTGTTCCATGAGAGAAAGGTGCACCGAGAGAATGATATAATATGATGCTCAGTTTCTTAAATTTGATACAAGGTATGGTTAACGGTATTCTATTAAAAATCCTTTGTAATCGTTTATGTAGGTATAAACGACGACAGATCAAGCTTTACATAACCAATATAAGCTAACCATTAGTACATGGTAAGTATTTCATTATTTTTAACTGGCCGACGTACCCAGGAAATTATCTAGTTTATAGCGTACCTTTATACAAAGCTATGACTAGCGTTAAGTCAGCAGTTTGCACACCTGTTACACACACACATCGTTACATCGTTCCCACACGCTAAGAATGTCTCATATTCTGTTCTCACAATATCTGCCATTTGCATCGAGCTACCAGTCATGTAGTGCACTCCGTCCTTCAGAGGATTAAAAGGAAGACCCAAAATAAAAACAATGTCATGTAAGTAATTAATGGGGCTTCCAGCCGATCAGTTAGAGTATGGTTGGTGCGTAACCATATAACAGACGCAAGTTATTAAACATTCTGTAGTGAGTTATTGGGCATTCTGTCTCACCGTAGTGACCGAGGGCACAGCCCGAGGGAACAGAGGTGGGACAGAATGCCCAATAACTCACTACTGCAGTTACCTACCTGCCCACTCACTTGCAAGTGCAGCATACGTGCACCAGTTCGGCTGTCATGTAGAAAAGTTGCGTGGGTGTGATAAATAAAAATATTGTTCTATTTTTATTTTATAATCGATATATTTATAAGTATAGTTTGCAGTCACTCAACGAGTCCGTGCTCCCCGCCGGGCGCGAGCGCGTCGTCCGGCGCCAGCGCGGCCAGCAGCAGCGCCTGCGCCGGCGCCAGGAACACGGCCGGCAGCCGCGCCAGCCCCGCCAGCCCCGCCGCGCAGCCCGCCGGCTCCCAGCCTGCGCGCCACGCCCGGTACAGCGGGGGCCTCTCCCTATGCGTGCGGACTACGGACGCATAAGGGGAGACTCCGCGGCTACCGATGATATAAGTATAAAAAACGACATTTACATTTTGTTGGCCGCCAAGATTCTCGGCTTTCAAACCGACCGTACCGATTAACGGATCGTGAGGCTCCGGCGCAGACTTGCCTCCTGGATCAGACGGCAGTCGGTCCTGCAAAGCTAAGATAAGCCAAAAAATGCGAAAAAGTAGGAGAGCGAGCCCGGGCTCCTGAGTACAAGTGTTGAATGCCATCGGCGATGTCACGAACTGCAGTCCCAAGTCGTCGTAGGACCGGCGACATCATCGGAATTTGGTGCCTCTTCCGGGCAATCTACCATAGCGTTCCAGAACGAGAGCGGAGTGTTGCGGTGCTGGCGGAGATATACTTGACGCACGCGTGTCGAGCGCGCGGGGCAGCGCGCACAGCGCCAGCACGCGCGCCGCGCCCGGCGCCAGCACGCCGGCGCGCTCCCACAGCAACGCCGCCGCCGCCAGCGCGCCCACGCCGCCCAGCGTCAGCGCCAGCGGCGCCAGCACGTCGGCGGCGCGCAGCACGCCCGCCGCGTCGCTGAGGCGCGAGCAGCACTCCGCCCACAGCAGCGCCAGCGCGCACAGGCGCGGCGCGCGCGACGGCGCCCCCGCCGCCGGCGCGCCGCGCCACAGCCCCGCCGCGAAGGGCGCCGCCGCCGTGGCCAGCGTGTGCAGCACGCCCCACGGCGACGGGGGCGCCGCGCCGTCGCACTGGAACAGGCGACTCCTACGGTACACACCGAAATGCGCGCTCCTCTGTTAGCCTGATACCCCTATCGCAGGTAAAGACAGTCAACGCGTAGGTAAGGTAACCGCTTCCCATTGGGTGGGCCGTGTGCCGGGGGCGTGTGCCGGGGCGTGTGGCGGGGGCGTGTGGTGTGACGGGTGGCAGGGCGATTTTCGGGGCGTGTGGCGGGGCGAGTGGCGGGGTGTGTGCCAGGGGCGTGTGGCGGGGAGTATGGCGGGACGTTTGGTGAGGCGTGTGCCGGGGGCGTGTGGCGGGGCGAGTGGCGGGGCGTGGGCCGGGCCTTGTGCCAGGGGCATGTGGCGGTGCGTTTGGCGGGGCGTGTGCCGGGGTCGTGTGCCGGGGACGTATGGCGGGGCGTGTGGCGGGCGTGTTGCGGGGCGTGTGTAGGGCGCACTCACGAGCAGCGCGGCGGCGAGCGGTGCGGCGAGCAGCGCGGCGACCCACACGAGCGCGGCCGCGCTCGGCACCGCGGCGTGCGTGCTCAGTGCCAGCGACAGCCAGGCGCAGCCGCCGCCGCGCGACCACAGCAGCAGCCTGCGGGGCATCGGGCGGTAATGGTGCTATAGTGCCCGGCGAACTTCGGCACTACGTACTCTAGCTGTGCAGAACTACTTATTAGCTCTCCTCGGCGGTAAGCCGGGGCGTGACGGCGGAGGCGAGCCTGTCGGCCGATCATGGAGTAGGTATATTAAACTAATCACGGACACAAAGGGCTCGCCTCATCAACCAATGTACTGATTAACCAATCAGCTCTTATTTGGTTTTTTGGTTGGCCAGTTAGTGCATATACGCGGACTTTTTAACGTTTGCCAGTAACTATACCTTGGCGAGTGACTCGGCGCCGCCTCCCAGGTGTCGAGCTTCGACCTCTTGCAGGAAGCCGCGCAGCGCGTAGAGACGGGCCAGCCGGTACTCACCCCTTGACCACGCGGTAGTCCACGGCGTCCCCGCAGGCGTACAGCAGCGCGGCCCACAGCGCGGGCGCCACCACGTGCGCGTGCGCCACGGCGGCCGCCAGCAGCGGCGCGTGCGCGCGCAGGCCGGCGCGCAGCGCGCGGGCCGACGCCGGCGCGCCGCTGCGGCGGCCCGCGCTGTAGTACACGTAGCACAGCGGCGCGCACTCGCTCAGCTCGGTGCGCAGCAGGCTGCAACACGGCGCGTGGAGGTGTGACTCTTAGTCTCCAGACCTCGTCCACTGACCATTTCATCCATTAAATCGTCACCTTTTGAAGTCACAATTATGTGCATATCCTGTCTATAAAGTTTTCCTTTTAAGGGTTTATTCCCATCCAAAAAAGCCCAAACGAGTAACACTGTTACTGGTTGGAAAAAAGTCCCATTGTGTCACACTGTTACTCGTCTACATTTTTTTTCTCCAACCAGGATTCATGTCCATCCAAAGGTTGCCTCTAAGATATTGCTTTTAGCGATAAGGCCGCCATTTGTACATATGTTAATTAAGTTTACGTTATATGCTTATTCTGATTGGTGTACAATAAAGTTTATATCTGTCACTACTAAATATTGGTGTTACTGCTTATGAGAATAAAAAGTCCCATCGTGTCAGTCTTACTAGATGCAACATATTTTGTAACGACCGTAACACTGCATAAATTGGTGTTACCGGTTGAGAAAATAAATCCCAGCGTGTCACACTGTTACTCGTGGCCTATTTTTTTTCCCAACCAGTAACACTGCAAAGTAGGTATTGATGTTACCGGTTACAACCAAGGACGATAAAGACTTCGATCGCAACTGGTTACGAAACACAATAACGATGGTGGTCGAAGGGATTCCTGGATACGAATATAAAAATCGCATCGTATCAATTTTTTGTCCCAACCAGTAACACTGCTAAATAATATCTATTGTATAATACATCCACAACATACTTTAGACTAGGATTAGATTAGGTACATTATCACTGGGTCATTTGTTCCTAAAAAAGGGGGCCGTCAGTAATAAGGTTAGTTAACCAACTACTTATATATTTCATTTTCTTTAAATTTTATTTATTTTTTGGCTTGTGTAATCGTATTATCTTGTTTGAAATCGATTGATCTTTTGTTGATCATAATTAACGGATTGGTTTAATTTTGATTGCAATTTGAAACTTAACACGCGGTCGCCATTTTGATGTTAATTTATCGGTATTATTCTGCCTTTTGGAGCAATTGAATTGGACTATTTTCACTTAAAATTGTTATTATAATTAAAATATTTCCTAGTCGATTTCGATCGGGTGTCAATTGCGGCTTAATTTGACTATTGAAACAAGTGCGTACTAAAAATCTGTTCAACTTTGAATTGTTGTTTATTCATTTTGATTGGACCCGCCGGGAGGTTGGAATAAATATTTATTTGTGTTTATTTGCTATAACATTGAAAGTACCGTATGATTTGATTTGTTTGTACCCGTGAGGTTTTAGTCGGTTCCATTAACCGGTTATTCTAAAGTTGCGGTATTTTGCAGTTTGACCGTTGTATATTCGTGCCGACTTCCTATGTTTCATACTTCGTGCGGTTTTAGTCGGTTCGATTAACCGGTTTTTATAAATTTACGGTATTTGGTTATTGTTGTTTGATTAATGATTTTGTACCGTTTCTTGACTGCACCTTTGTGTAGATCCGGATCATTAGACCCTTTATTTTAGTTATATATTAAGTTTTAGTTTTATTTGCGTTTCAACTGTCGGTTTTCGATCACGCTTGTGAGTGGCTTGAATATTACGGCTTGAATACTGCTCGTGATCTTACTCCTCACCCTTGTTCGGCTTGTCTCCGGGTAAGGGAGACTGGTAGCAGAGCTGTTAATTTTTTTTTTTATTACTGCGCTCGCTACGTTCGCGTACAGAACCTTTACTTGGTTTAATATCCATAAAATTGGTTACAAATAATTGGGAGCAGAGTGCTCGCACGCAACTTAGCAGAAAAAAAAAGTGATAAAAATGTTACTGTCGGTACATTGATATAAAATAATTAACGCCTTTGGTGTAGCAACATAACATGGTTCGTTCATATAACAGGTGTAGCGTAGCAAGCGTTGTTAAGTCGTCAGGAACACTTGTATACGTTTACGTGTTATTGAATGGCAATCAACCAAAAAAATATTACTCAAGGTTTAAAAAAAGAACAATCCATATAACACAGAAATAATAATAGGCATAGAAGTGTTATCGCTTCAGATTTCTACTAAAACCAATATCGCCGTCTCTTTACTCACTCCCAGCGCAAATGCACACGTCAAAGCTTGGCATCATAATGGAAATCTTACGCTTTCATCCGTATTTGCTTTAGCAAGGCCTTAAATACCGTTAATTTCCACATCGTGCTTGGTATACTCAGCTCTATTAACATATCTCCAACGGCTATTGAATGGTTTTGTAGTTACATATTTGCTCGCAGGTAACGCGTTCGCTTTAAAGAATCATAGTCTTCTTGGTGCAATACTTTGGCTATTGTACCGCAGGATGGCATTCTATCTCCGTGACATTTCACCATTTTCATAAATACGGTCTTAAAATTAAAAATTACTTTCGTCCTACCTTTATGCTAGTTTATGCACAGGCTCCCCTAGACAAATTATCAGAAGTAGTAAAAATATCGTCAAAAGAACAAAAAGCATCAATGTCGTATTTTTTAAATGAGGAGTTTAATATATATGAAGATGTGTACAACGTTTATTATCAAATAAATCTAGTATGGAATCAAAGTGTGTTGACACGGGTACAAGCAGCGTAAGTCCACACACTGCCATTGTACATTTACCTAAAATTCACCTACTAAAATTTTCTGGAGATTGAGAGTCGTGGCAAACATTTCAAGATTTGTTTACATCGTTAGTGCACAATAACAGCTCATTAAGTAATGTACAAAAACTACATTACTTAAAGTTGAGTGTTACACAAGAAGCGGAGTCGCTGTTGAAGCATGTAATGGTTACCACCGAAAATTATTTATATGCATGAGATATTCTGAAACAAAGGTATGGCAACAAATATTTAACTGTTAATTCTATAATGAGAAAATTATTTAATTTTAAGAAAATGTCTACTCAATACGCTGTTCAATTAAAGTGTTTGTTAGATACAACGGCCGAATGTTTAAACACCTTTACCAATTTAAACGTGTCTACGGATTCTTGGGATCCTATCCTGATATATCTTCTGGTGCAGAAAATGGAGCCAGAGACCCATAAGAACTGGGAAGAGTACGCACATAAAGAAGAAGACACCTTACCTTCTTGGAACGACCTTAAGAAATTTATGGAGTCAAAATTCCGCACTTTAGAATTAACACAACAAACGAGCACTAAAGATAATAAAATAATTAAAAAACGTTCATATCATGTTGCCACACCGACCCTAAAAAAGATTTGTGCTATGTGCAAGGATAACCATACATTAAGTCATTGCAAAGAATTCGGTAAAATGGAACCAGCTGAAAGAAGTGAGTTTGTCAAAAATAATCACTTATGTTACAACTGCTTAGTAACAGGCCATTCGGTGTATAAGTGCAAGGTACCCTTGTCCTGTCGTATATGCAAGAGACGCCACCATTCTCTTCTGCATGAAAATGAGACCTCACAACCTGGAAATTCATCGGTTACATCGCAACCAGTTGTGACACATATAGGAGAAGAGCAAGACATACAACTCAACACAATGATGGCATCCCAATTCAATACTAAACAGAAGCAAGCAATGTTAGCAACAGCAGTAGTAGAAGCAATGAGTGTACTTGGACACACTACTATATTGCGAGCGCTAATAGATCAAGGTGCCGAAGCAGCTTTTATAAGCGAGAAGGCGGCTCAACTATTGAAGCTAAAACAACCTGTAAATGGCAACGTCGTTGGGGTGGGATCTACAAATATCAAACTCAAGCATGTGGTGCAGCTTCAACTGAAATCACAATGACAAAGACAAATGACAAAGATTTTTACTTACCAATCAAGGCGTACGTATTGTCTGGACCGCTGACCACAAAGATACCCATCAGAACAATTAACACGAAACAATGGCCTCATATTCAAGGTCTTAAATTGGCTGATCCATCTATATACTATAAGCCAGGTGAAATAGACCTGCTCCTGGGTGTGGTAGAATATGCTGAAATTCTGCAAAAACCAATTCATTAAAGGTCCATCAGGAACACCTAGCGCTCAAAGGACGAACCTGGGTTGGATACTGTTTGGTGAAATACACACAGAACAACCGCAAGAAACACATTTTGTCATGCATCACACAGTTGACGTAGAGGATATGTTGAAATCAATATGGCAAGTAGATGTAGACAAAAAAGACATTTAACAAAAGAAGAACACCTGTGTGAAGAATTATATGAGAATACTACTACTAAAAATAAGGAAGGAAAATACATAGGTAAATTACCATTTAATACAAACAACCCACAGTGTTCTCAAGGAAATACTAAGGAGATAGTTACTCAGAGATTTATGCAACTTGAAAGGAGGTTTAGAAGATCGCCAGACCTGAAAAAAGAATACATCAAAGTTATAAACGATTACATTGAACAAGGTCACATAGAAAAGATACCTGAAAGAGAAAGACCTAATACAAGCGTCTACTTACCTCACCATGCCGTTGTTCGTATAGACAAAGAGTCCACGAAAACACGCGTCGTCTTTGATGCTTCTTGTAAAGGATCAAACAACGTTTCCTTGAACGATGAGTTGTTAGTAGGTCCTCAGTTACAAGAGGACCTAAGAAACCTTTTGATGCGATGGCGAATGAAACAAGTTTGTTTCATGGCTGATATTCAACAAATGTATCGTCAGATATTAGTAACCCAAAATGATGCAGACTACCAACGTATCCTCTGGAGATATAATGAAACTGTGGGCCTACCGCCCAAATGTCGTCGATATCACAGCCGTCGAAATGTTGCGCTGGTCAAGGTCGACGGCCATTTTGTACCACCCCATTGATAATCGATGCCGGCGCGGCGTAAGTATGAACGAAACGCTGTTTTTGACAGTTAAATAGCTGCCGCCTAAAAAAATTCAAATCTACGGCGTCGCTTTGAAGTGTCATTTCATTACGGCACCTCATGAGGTGCCGTAATGAAATGACACTTCACACAATGAGCTGTCGTTTTGAATATTATTTTCTTTTCCAACGGTTGATTACGATGCCGATTGCACCTAACACTGGGCTACTATGGCTTTTATGGGTGCGACTGCCGACGAGTGGATTCTGCCGTCCTATTGCACCTAACACTGGGCTACTATGGCTTTTATGTGGGCGACTGCCGACGAGTGGGTTCTGCCCTCCTATTGCACCTAACACTGGGCTACTATGGCTTTTATGGGGACGACTGGGTTCTGCCCTCCTATTGTACCTAACACTGGGCTACTATGACTTTTATGGGGGCGACTGGGTTCTGCCCTCTTATTGCACCTAACACTGGGCTACTATGGCTTTTATGGGGGCGACTGGGTTCTGCCCTCCTATTGTACCTGCGACTAATTAAACACTCTTTAATCTTTACCTTACCTACTTAAACGTTTATGCTATGTTGTTTGTTGTTTTCGTATGTTTCAGAAGGAAGGAATAAGCGAAGGAGTTGGAGGACGAAATTCCATCGTCGGCAGTCGCCCCCATAAAAGCCATAGTAGCCCAGTGTTAGGTGCAATAGAAGGGCAGAACCCAGTCGCCCCCATAAAAGCCATATTAGCCCAGTGTTAGGTACAATAGGAGGGCAGAACCCACTCGTCGGCAGTCGCCCCCACAAAAGCCATAGTAGCCCAGTGTTAGGTGCAATAGAAGGGCAGAACCCAGTCGCCCCCATAAAAGCCATAGTAGCCCAGTGTTAGGTACAATAGGAGGGCAGAATCCACTCGTCGGCAGTCGCCCCCATAAAAGTCATAGTAGCCCAGTGTTAGGTACAATAAGAGGGCAGAACCCAGTCGCCCCCATAAAAACCATAGTAGCCCAGTGTTAGGTGCAATAGGAGGGCAGAACCCAGTCGCCCCCATAAAAGCCATAGTAGCCCAGTGTTAGGTGCAATAGGACGGCAGAACCCACTCGTCGGCAGTCGCACCCATAAAAGCCATAGTAGCCCAGTGTTAGGTGCAATCGGCATCGTAATCAACCGTCGGAAAAGAAAATAATATTAAAAACGACAGCTCATGAGACGCGGTCGATTAGAATTTTTTTAGGCGGCAGCTATTTAACTGTCAAAAACAGCGTTTCATTCATTCTTACGCCGCGCCGGCATCGATTATCAATGGGGCGGTACAAAATGGCCGTCGACTTTGACCAGCGCAACATTTCGACGGCTGTGATATCGACGACACTTGGGCGGTAGGCCCACTGATCCTTTTGAAGAATATAGACTGCTGCGTGTCACCTTTGGAACCGCTCCGGCACCATACTTAGCCGTCAAAACGCGACAACAAATTGCTAAGGATGAGGCTAAACAAAATACACTTGTGAATCAAACAATAATGGAGGATTTCTATATAGATGATTTACTGTCGGGTTCCGACTCAGTTACAGAGGCTATATCACTGTCCGAGGCCGTTTCAGATACATTGAAACAAGTTGGTTTCCAACTTTCTAAATGGGCTTCCAACAGCATCGAGTTTATGAAGTCTGTAGACCAAGAAAAGAGGTCAGCCAACGTTCACATAAATATGAATCTTGACGGCACTATAAAGGCGCTTGGAGTTGTATGGAACTTGAGCACAGACAACTTTCAATACAAAATAGACTTCTTCACACAATAACGAAACGTAGTATTTGGTCTGATATACAAATACTTTTTGACCCCCTTGGTTGGATAGCGCCAAGTACAATTATGGCGAAGATACTAATACAAAAGTTATGGCTGGAGAAAGCAAACTGAGATGACAAAGTTAGCAAGGCATTAGAAAAAGAATGGCTACAAATAAGAGATGATTTTACCAACGTCAATCAAATAGAAATTGAGAGATGGCTTGAAACGTTGAACGTAAACAAGGACAACTTACAACTTCACGGGTTCAGCGATGCTTCGATGTATGCTTATGCAGCTGCTGTTTACCTAAGAGTCCAAACCACAAGCAATCATATACATACAAAACTGATTGCAGCAAAAACCAGATTCTTGAATTGTGCGGAGCTTTAATACTGTCCCAGCTCATGAAACAAGTTGGACAAGCAATGAGGATACCATCGTCTCAAATGTATGCCTGGACAGACTCGTCGATAGTTATCGCATGGCTTTGTGGTGAACCCAACCGATGGAAACGCTTCGTGGCAAATCGTGTGGTGGAAATCATCGAAAATATAAATAACAAACACTGGCATCGTGTCGAATCACGTCACAATCCAGCTGAATTGGCTTCGCGAGGCATGTTTCTCTCAGAACTGAAAGAATGCAAACTGTGGTGGCAGGGCCCGAGTTGGCTATCTGAAAGGGAAATGAACATTAGTAAATTAGAAGTGATAGACACAGATGTAGAATTGAAGATAACAAAAATTAATACTTACCTGAACACAGAAAATGTAGAAGTTTTTGAAAATAGAATTATTGAACGGTTTGAAGATATCTCAACGCTAATAGAATTACTAAAAACTATTACTTATTGTAGAAGATTTTTACAATACAAAAAAAAATACAAATAATTATTTATCAACAGAGGAATTAGAAGAGTCCCTAAACATTTGCATAATATTAGTTCAAGAGGAGGAATGCAAAAAAGAGATAGAATTACTAAGGTCAAACAAACAAGTAAAGAAAAGGAGTCACCTAAGATCGTTTAACCCTTTTTTTTTACGTGCGGAAATCCCTTCGGATACCCCCCCGCTGGCCAGCGGGGTTGGTTATGTCGCGTCTCGACTAAAACCCCCATGTGTCCGTTGCCTTACTTAGATGAGCAAAATATACTCAGGGTGGGCGGTCGTCTCCGACATGCAAACCTACCTCAGGGACGAAAAAATCCCATAATATTAGGAACCAAAAATACCTTGACGCCGTTAATAATCGCTAATGCACATGAGAAGACACTTCACGGGGGAGTACCTACAGCTAATGCTTTGTTACTTGCGTTTCAAATTTTGGATTATTAGAGCCAAATCAATCGTAAAGAAACATGTGCATCGATGCGTCAAATGTGCCAAATTAAGAGCAAATACAAAAACACAAATGATGGGAGACCTACCTTCTGAGAGAGTAAATCCAACAAGGCCCTTTCTGCACAGTGGCGTAGATTTTGCCGGACCGTTTCAAACACTGATGGTCAAAGGGCGAGGCAACAAGACTACAAAAACCTACATTGTGATCTTCATATGCATGTCTACCAAAGCAATTCACCTAGAACTGGTCGGAGACTTAACTACAGAAGCATTCATAGGTGCCTTTAGACGTTTTGTTGCACGAAGAGGAAAATGTAGTCATCTATGGTGTGATCACGGCAGGAACTTTGTGGGAGCAGACAGAGAACTACAAGAAGCGTGGAACGAAGCCAACCTGCATCTCACAGGTTCAGTCCAAACAACCTTAGCAACAGATGGCACACAATTTCACTTCATCCCGGTTTACAGCCCAAATTTTGGCGGTTTATGGGAGTCAGGGGTGAAACTAGTTAAGAATCACCTTAAGCGAATATTAACAACACACCTCACATACGAAGAGATGACCATAATACTGTGCCAGATCGAAGCCTGCCTCAATTCACGTCCATTATGTATAATAGATGATACTGTTCCAGAAGTATTAAATCCACTGACCCCAGGTTATTTTTTGATCGGAGAAGCACCAATAACGGTCCCATCACCACTTATGAAAACTGAAAAGATATCCCGCTGGCTATACACACAAAAACTTTTGCATGATTTCTGGCAGCGCTGGCAAGATGAATATTTGACTCAACTTCAGCAGCGTCCTAAATGGAAGAAGAGAGAGAAGGAATTGGCAATAGAAGATATTGTCTTAATCAAAATAGAAAACTTACCACCCGGAAAATGGTCACTAGGACGAATCACCGACAAGCACCCCGGTGCTGATAGATACACGAGGGTTTACAGAGTGGTAACACTGTCACAAGACGAACTATTACTAAGCTGTGTTTACTACCTATCGATCAAAGTTGATAACTAGATAGAACATGATAAGTTTCGATTAATCATTTGCATGTTATACTTTGAAATATAGTTTAATGTTATTAGAAATGCACTTGCAGTCCTTTGGTGGGCGGTATGTTGATTCATATAGTGTTATAGCTAGCAATGCATATATTTTCAGCGGGTTCCTTACTAAGGCTACGAAACTTTATTTCAATGTCCAGTATGCAGTTGGCAGTGACTGTGTAAGTCGGAACATGGTACAACCAATTATAGAACATATACTGCCTATAATTTGCCATGTACTAAATCATTCCCTTTCTTGTAGCATGTTTCCAGATGCTTGGAAAGAAGCACAAATTATCCCTTTGCTTTATTCCCTTTAAAATCGAATCCCTCGTCCCTTTCCGAGTTTCGTCCTATTTCCATCTTACCTTTTCTATCAAAAGTCCTAGAACGCTTAGTTCACAATCAATTAACTTCATACCTTACAAGAAACAATTTCTTGAATCCACTCCAGTCAGGATTCCGTCCTGGACACAGTACGGTCAGTAAATTGATCAAGGTTACTGACGACATCAGGTATGGTACTCTCCTTCATTCAGCTTCGATTTCAGCAATGCATTTAATACTGTAGATTTTCATATCCTTCTTGGCACACTGCGCTCTATTAACATATCTTCAACAGTGATTGATTGGTTTCATAGTTACCTGTTTGGGCGCCGACAGCGTGTGCGCGTTGAAGATTCCTTTTCCACCTGTAATACATCTGTCGGTGTGCCACAGGGTGGCGTGCTATCTCCTTTGCTTTTCACAATTTTTTATAAATTCTCATCTCTAAGTCATTACATTCTTCCTACCACCTTTATGCAGACGATCTTCAAATATATAGACAGGCTCCTTTACAAGCATTGTCGACAGCCTTTAATACTATTAACACCGACTTGACGAGGATATGTACTTGGAGCAAGCGGTATGGGTTGGAAGTGAACCCCTCTAAGACACAGGCCATACTTGTTGGGAGCTCCAGGATGTTGCCTCAAGTTAATTGGTCACAGTTGCCAGATATAGTTTTTAATGGTATTCCACTGGAAATATGCCAAAGTGTGAAAAACTTAGGGATATTCATCGACAGCACACTATCTTGGGGTCCTCAAATCCGTGAAGTTAGTCGCAAATTATTTGCATCAGCGGGGTCCATGCGCTGACTGCGTAACTTTCTACCAACGACCACTAAAATTGTGCTTGCAGAATCTCTTCTCCTTCCTCTTCTTGACTATGCCGATGTCAGCTATCTCGACGTCACCGAGGAGCAACTTGATAAGCTTGAGCGCCTTCAAAACTTTTGCATTAGATTTATATTTGGTCTACGCAAATATGATCACGTATCAGAGTTTCGCAAATTGCTCAAGTGGCTCCCCAATTCGACTTCGACGGAATGCTCATATTCTTTCGATGCTATATGCATTACTGGTGGTAGAAATTTGATGACACAAATTTGTCACAAAATTCGGCCGGGTAGGTACCACCGTGCACGATTGCGAAAAACCCTCCATAGTAATCCAATTTCGGTTGGATTGCGTTCAGGGGTCAGCAAGTGCATAGCCGGGCAGGGGGATTGTGGTCGCAGCACTAGTGGGACCGGCAGGTGTCACGCGGTGCTGCGACGACAATCCTCTTCTGATGAGGTCGTCAAGCTGAGTGCCACCATTGTTAACATGGTACGTGTATGTAATGGTGACCATCTTTCCTGAGACTTTACCTTCAGCTCACCATCAGGCAAAGTGAAGTCAAATTGACGTGTCCTAAATATAAAAAAAAAAAAAAAAAAAATATAGTATTCTCTTTAATCGCAATACTCCCATTTATTTAAAAGAACGTTTCGTGTTCCTCAATGACACACATTTAAGATCCTTGAGGTCGTCAGAATCATTGGTATTGGCAGTACCTAGGCATTCTACGATTTTTTATGATAAATCGTTTACGGTACAGGCGGTACGGTTATGGAATGCACTGCCATTATCGATTAGACAGGCACAATCATTGGACATCTTCAAAAGGATGGTGAAAGAACACTACCTGGGCTCATAGTCTACGGCATTCCTTGTTCGCGTTATGTGCTGTCTTTGGTGCGAGGTATTAAAATATTATATGTAGGTTTAGTATGTACTCGTATGTATGTAAATTTAGTATGTATATATGAATGATTTATATTATGTACTATTATAGGTGTCGTATTTATGTATCATTGTATGCTTATTTGTAGGTACCTACTACATTGCAATACGTGTTTGTAATCCAATCTATTATATTATATGACTACGTTAGTTCTCTTTTCTTTCCTGTTACACCAATCACTACTCAATGTACGATTTAGCACATTTAGAATTCATTTCCATCCAAAGGTTGCCTGTAAGATATTGCTTTTAGCGATAAGGCCGCCATTTGTACATATGTTAATTAAGTTTATGATATATGCTGTTTCTGATTGGTGTACAATAAAGTTTATATCTATCTAAAGTTGCACTTGCACAATCTCTTCTTCCTGTCCTGTAAAATTGTTGCGATTAGAGTGCCTATTAGAGTGACTAGTGGTTACGGCGCTTCTAGGTTTGGTTAGAACTGTGACCCCAACAGAGCGCCGGAACCACTAGTCCGGAAAGTTGAATTTCGATAACGTGACTATATTCGAGCGTATGAGGCAGTGAAAATGTTTTTCGAAACAGCGTCTTTCGCCACTATTTTATTCGAGTCCATGAGCTTTCGAACCTGTGAGGCAGTGGAAAAATAATTCGCAACAGCGTGTGTCGCCACAGCGGCGTTCGAAACTACATATGTATCCCGTTTAATACGGCCACTTCCATTTACCTCAGAGAACGATTCGAGTTCCTCCATGACACAGAAACAAGATATCTGCAGTCATTCGATGAGACTAAAAATGCCAATGCATGCCACCGACTATGCTGCCCCATCCTTTACTATTAAGGTTGCGCTTATGGAATGCATTGCAATTAGGTATCAGATTCAATTAGACTGCAATTGTGAAAGATTATGTTATGATATTATGATGGCAATAATTATGCAACTTGTTAGTCCCATCCAGTAACACGAATATCTAACAGTGTTACTGGATGGGAATACAAAGTGACATCTTGTCAATGTTATTGGATGCAACATTTTTTGTCCCAACCAGTAACACGGCTTAATAATATTGGTGTTACTGGATGGGAATAAAAAATCCCATCGTGTCAGTGTTATTGGACGTAACTTTTTTTGTCCCAACCAGTAACAATGTTAGATATTCATATTACTAGATGGGAATAACTAGTTGCATATTTATTGCCATCATGATACCGTGACAATTTTTTGTTTGGTTATTAAATATTATTATTAAAAAAAATGTAGCCAACAAGTAAGTGTGATACCCTTTTTTACGTACTGAAATCCCCTCGGATTGCCCAACCCCCCCCCCCCCCCGCCGCCGGCCAGCGGAGGAGGTTATGTCGGGCAGGAACCGACTAAAACCGCACATTGTCTCAGATCTTCAGACGCCGGGGTGTAAGGTGGTCCAAAAGGCATTTCCCTTGCACCCCGACTGACCCAGGCCATCTCCGGCTTCGAGATGGCCTCCTCGGGTTGCAGGCAAAGATGATGCGCCGCCGCCCCGGCCTGCTTCTGTTGAGGTGACAGTCGGCCTCACCTGCCATCCCCAGGCGTATCCGATGTTCCACAGGAGCGGCCCCATTACCGATCCCTGTAAAACACCGCACGACATCTCACGCCGATCGAGGCCTGTCACGGTTGGGTAGATGACGGCTTTCTCCGACAATTACGCTCCAACTATACGGCAAAGGTAGAGAGGTACTACCAGGGACACCACAAACATCACCTCACCCTAGACAACTGCATTCTTCGCCAGAGCCCTCACGCGCATAATGGCAGCTAAGCTAGAGCGCCTCTGGCGGAAGCCATATTGGCCATCCGGCAGATCCGGCCTTCGGGATGACTCTTTCAAAGAGTTTGCACACCTCGTTGAGCAATACTATGGGCCGGTAGGCTGTAACGTTACGCTCAACCTCTGAGAGGAGGAAGAGCGTAATGCACATTTATTGAGTGTTATATAAAAGAATTTAGGTTTCGAGTTAAGAATTTTAACCTTAAAAATTAGATCTAAGGACAGAAGTTAAAAAAAAGTAAAATTAAAGTTCACTTGAAACGTTCAGCTCGAAGGTTCACGGGACCCGAGGAAGTAGAAGTAGTTTCCGGAACGAGCAGTGAAGGCTTCTAGTCAGAAAGCTGTGAAGCTGAAGAGGTGATAGAGTTCACAAGCTTCTTACGAGTGCTTCAACTTCTTCAGTCACTTCAGTTTTGTTGGCTAAAGAGGTAATAGAGTTCTCAAGTTTCTTAAGAGTGCTTCAACTTCTTCAGTCATTTCAGTTTTGGCTTCGTAGAACTAGTTAGTCCGAGAGCTGTAGCAAGACTCAAGGCTGTCAGTAGAATTTATAGTACTAGTCGGAATCAGAGCTGGTGCTAGAATCGTACCAGTCGGACTGAGAGCAGATGCTAGAATGCCTTTGAAGAAGAATTCGATTAATAATAACAACTCGGGAGGTTCGATTCTAAAAATTACAAGTAAAATTTGAAAATTCAGAATTTAGATACAATTTAGGTATAAATTTACTAGGTTATTACAAAAAAAATAATAAAACCTACTTTTCAGAGAGAATTAGAAAATTACTTAGGTGACATGACATTTGTCACTCGAAAATTGTCAACCAATTAATTTTTATATTTAGGTTCAAAACTAAGTAAAATACAAGTAAATATGATAATAAATACTAGTACATGAAGAGAAAATTATCCTTTACGATATAATAACAGTCAAGACATAAAAATAGATTAAAAATTATAATGAATTATGAAAGGTGAGTAAAAGATAGTAATGATTACATTACAATTATTAAATTACAAAATTACTGGTGGTAGAAATTTGATGACAACAATTTGTCACAAAATTCAGCCGGGTTGGGCCCACCGTGCACGATTGCGAAAAACCCTCCATAGTAATCCAATTTCGGTTTGATTGCGTTCAGGGGTCAGCAAGTGCATAGCCGGGCAGGGGAATTATGGTCGCAGCACTAGTGGGACCGGTGGGTGTCACGCGGTGCTGCGACGTCAATCCTCTTCTGATGAGGCCGTCAAGCTGAGTGCCACCATTGTTAACATGGTACGTGTATGTAATGGTGACGCTCTTTCCTGAGACTTTACCTTCAGCTTACCATCAGGCGAGGTGAAGTCAAATTGACGTGTCCTAAACATTAAAAAAAAAAAAAAAAAGCGGACGGCGAGGCCGCCGGGCACCCCACCTTTCGGATGTGGACAGTTTACCCGTCTTCGCAGTGTGACACCCTGGGTTTTTTTTATCCCAACCATTAAAACCAGTATAAGCAGTGTTACTGGTTGGGACAAAAACTGTTGGATCCAGTAACACGTAACACGATGCGAGTATTTTTTCCCATTCAATAAAACTCGTTGGGAAAAAAGGTAGGCAACGAGCAACAGTGGGATACGATGGGAAATTTTTCCCTAACAGTGACAGTGTTCTGCGCTTGCCTGTTAATGGATGGGAATAAACCCCTTTAGTGTTTCCACAATTTTCCTATCAAATACTTACTCCATCTTTTGATTTGCCAGGTACCTACCGGTTGTTTAGAGATGTGCTACACGTTCACTGTTTTGAATTTGTTTTTGAAACGGGAAAAACCCTAATGTTTCGATTCCCTCGCCAGTGCATAAACATTGCAAATGCATATTTGCACTGTATAAACATGTGCATGTTTTGATTTGACTTAAAATTTTGATCTTTATTGCCAGCTGCAAGAGGTTGGTAGACCTGGATATTTGGATCCAATTCAATACCTTCACGCATTTCTGAGAAAAGTGTAATCTATGCTGTATTATATTACCACTAAACTATAAACAAGAACATGTTGCATAATTTAATTAACTAAGTTAAGCATTATAGCTATTAGAGCTCATCCTTATGGTCTAGGATTATCAGCATCCACTGCTAGCAAATTGAGAACCAATGTTGAGGACAATCATAGGTCTGTATCCATTACTGCATATATGTATAGTGCATGTATAAAATAATATATCATCTTGTTAAAACATTGTCTACAGCTGCACTGTAGGCCAAGCAGCTAGAGTAATGGCATTATTAAATCATACCAATATTACAGAAAAATAGTGGCAAAAATGTAGTGAGAAACAATGTGGGCCTCCACTCCACACACTAGCCACTGGTGTCTAAGGGGCACCTTTGGGTTAACTGTTTGCTAGGCGAAGATCTGAAGGATCATTGCCGGGAGGGTGGACCCACTCTTGTGACTGTGGAATAAAATAGGATCAGATTTACACTAATTAATAGAATTAAGCAATGCTTCATACTTGCACGCTGCATTTGTTTCAGAGTTGAGCAGGTCACAGATCACACGGGTGGTGTGTGCTGCCGGGTGTGCACAAGCTGTGAATGATCACTAGGAACTCCACCGAATGTGTGGCTAATGTGTGACAGCCTACAGTCATCATGTCTCTAAATGCAACTAGTTCACTCTGCAAATATATTTGTATTTGATTTTATCAAAATTTGATGCACTTTGACTACTTTGAGTATAACAATATAAAAATGTGTGTGCATTCTAGGCAGCACTGGCGAAGAGTCCATATAATACGATGCCTATGGGATTCCTGTTTGTGGTATCATGTAGATGCAAAAAGTTATAGCTTAATATTGACATGACGTAGGAGTTTAATACACAGGGCTGTTGGACCATTCTGGAATTATGGCAGAAAAGCCTTACCTTCGTCCCCCTGTCTTCGGAGAATATTCACCCTTCACCATTGCTAGTCTAGTTAGTACTCAAATTGTCACATTATTAGAGAGCACCTCACTGACAGCACTGACTCCCAACTGCATTATTCTTTAGATCTCGCTCAAATTGATCATTGTACGCGGTGCTCTTGGCTTTATAGTAATCGACGTCTGTGAGGCACTGCATTGCCAGAGCCCAAGAGTATGATGTACACTCTCAAGCTAACAACTTGTAATTACATTCAAATTAGAACATTTCGACAGGCATAACAAAGTTAGGTGGCAGGATTCATACTGAAAATTTAGATTATATAATAAAATATAATGTAGTCCATTACATGGTTGTATGAGGTGCAAGGCGTTCTAGGAATATCTATATACTGAGCATGCGTATTGCCTCCGCGCGCGCCCAGCCGCGGCGCCAGCACCGCCAGCGCCACCGCGCCCAGCACCGCCGGCAGCATCCAGTGGCGCCGCGCCTCGCGCCGCAGGTCCAGCGAGTACGCGCCCGGGCGGCGCCCGCGGGCCCGCTCGACCGTTACTACCGACTCGTTGGGTACGCTCTCCATGTTCTTTTTGTACCGAATTCAATTAGATGCTTAGTGACCAAATTTTCAATCCATTACTGTCCGATACTGAGGGATCGTAAGCATATTGTAAATCACAAAATATAAGGCTTTGTTCCACATATTACATATTTCGTGAATGTCTAACAAATACTCAGATACTCATTATTCAAGTTGACTCAAGTACTCAACTGTACTCAACGAGGAGGAACGACCCGATACGATCACGCAAAAAAAGTTTCAAATAACGCGCATCTGCATTGCAGTAAATGGCATATCCTGCCTCTGAACGTAACTACTTGTTTTTTTTTTTTTAAGTATTTTGACAGCTGTCAAATAGTATGAGTTGGCGATAGCCACGCGATCACTTATGATAGCGAGGCAGGGAAAGCCTTTTTTAGCTAAATCAACATTTCGTCAACTGTTTTTCATTATTCCATCTATTTTCTTAAATTTAATAAAACTCACCCCTAAAGTTGGCGGGGGAAATCAACTATATATTACTTTTTTAGCAAAATCAATTGCTAGTCAACTGTTCATCATTGTTAGATCAAAAAAATGTTTTGTTCGACTTTAATTTTTTATTTAAAAATTAATTGGATAAATTACATAAAAATGTTTTTCATCATTGTAGAATTTGCTTATTTAAAACGATAAAACGATTAAAAATACCGATAATTATAATTCGATTCCACATTTGACATTAGCTACTGTCATTTTGTAAAATAATGATACCACATATAATAGTGTAGTGATGAACACAAAAATCAATAAACAATCGCGATTTATGTTTATGTAATCATAATATTGGTGTGCCAATTAAAGACTAAATTATTGATTTTTATTTAAATAAATACATAATTATTCATAATCATTATTTATTAATTAGTAACCGCTGCTTTATTTTATAAAAAGTTAATATTTTTGTTTTTTATATTAAAAACAAAACTTATAATAAAAGAGCCTAGATAGTTTTCTGTATTGGCAACCCGTGTGCGCTCGTGCAGCTATCGCCATTTTGTTCATCTTGTCATTCGGCTTCATTCTCCCAGTCTGACTGCACGAATATCTTGTTTCATTGCGAATCGATATTTTGTTATTTTGTTGGGTTTTTCTTAAAGTTTTGTTACGTTGTGTTTGTTGTTACGTTTATAGTTTTTTGTGAACTTTGAGTGAATCTATTTGTTTTGGTTTTCCATCAAAATGGATCCTCAGCCAAGTACATCACAAAAAGACGTGGATGTTTTCTTGTCCCCAAGAAAAAAACGTCCACGAAAAGCTTTCACTGTTACTGAAAAAGTAATAAACCGCAACGCCTACAAGTACGCGAAAAATAAAACTTCTGCGCAATTGGAGGCCTTTGAAGTTGTGGAAGAAAATGAATGTATGAGCAAAGTTGCTGACATATAAAAAAAGTGAAGATACAATATTTTCATACAAGTATGCAGTCAAGGTACACCTCAATGTTTACATTTTATACCTCCAATTATCTAAGAATCATAAGTAACTTGGCTTTCTACACATGAAGGTATTTAACTTAAACTATTCTTTATAATACACACATTTAGGTAACTTGTTTTAGTCGTGAACAACAAATAATATGACGTTGACATGACACTTGACAGTGACGGATCAATGACAGCGTCGAATGAGTTGCGTTCCATTTCCATGTATCAACATGTAACTTATATCTGCAGCTTGTCAATATTCTATTATTACATATTTTAATGTTAATAATGATTTATTAATTATTAATGATAAAAATGTAGCATGTACCTGGACTAATGGCATAATTTTTCTTTTTTCGTAAATTTTTTCTGTTTATTCCTGTACTATTTGCTCTGTTCACAAAATTTTTTTTTTTTTTTTTACTATTGTTTAGTTTTAATTTTTGTTTTTTCTCTTAAATTCAAATTTTCATGTATTATTTGCCACCGGCAGATGGAGCTTAACGTAGCCTTAGTATTCAAATAAGTATTATAATATTCATATCTTGGTTCATATAGAAACACTGCGTAAATATTTATCTATTTAATGGCATTTTCTGACTGTAGTAATGATAGTGATAGCGAGTATTATTCCATAAGTAGTGATGCGAGCTTTGAGAGGAGTCCATCACTTGCTGAATTTCTTGCATCTCAATTTTATGACGTTCCTAGGAATTTTAACGCAGTCCACATAAATGCACAAAGCATTCCGGCTCACTTCCCAGATATACTGGCTACTTTTGACTGTACACATATACACGCTATTCTTATCTCGGAGTCATGGTTGCACCCATGCCTACCTACTGCCTCATATTCTATACCTGGCTTTAATCTTATCAGAAACGATCGCGCGGTTGGTCAAGGCGGGGGTGTTGCCATATACCTTCGGACGCAAATCCCATTTACTATTATTAGTATGTCTCCACAACCACCGGTCTATGGGGAACATCTCTTCCTAGAAATTGAACTCCTTCACTCTAAAACTCTGCTAGGTGTCTTTTACTGTCCTTCATCTACTATAAACTACTTCTCCTCCTTCGAACTCATCCTTGAAAACTTGGTACCTTCGTACAGTCAAAGCATAATCATGGGTGACTTTAACACCTGTCTGCTAAAAAACGACTCACGTTCTTCTGCCTTACAATCTATTATTCGATCTAACAACTTGTCTATTATTCCTACTAATGCTACTCATCACGTTCCAAATCGTGTGCCTTCTCTGCTTGACCTCATCATTGTCTCTTCTCCTAATCGTGTTGTGAAGCATGGTCAACGCTCCGCTACTCAGTTTTCCTACCACCACTTGTTGTATCTATCTTACCGACTTCGCCCACCTAAATCTAAACTTAAAGTACTCTCGCAGCGCAATTTTCGTGACATGGATCTCGGCTCCCTCCGCAGGGATGCCAGTGCCATTGATTGGGGTTCACTTATTGATTCTAGTAGTATAAACGAAAAAGTTGAACTGTTTACAACTAATTTAACTAATTTGTACGATCTGCATGCACCTATACGGAACATCAAAGTGAAACATCTACCATCACCTTGGCTAACTGATAAAATAAAAGTGCTCATATCTAAAAAAGCTGCAGCCAAGTCAAAGTACCAAAGTCGTCCCACGGAATTGAATCGGGAGAAATACGTAGCAATTCGAAATCACTGTAGTAAGGTGTGCAGGAATGCTCAACGCCAACATATCCATAATTCGGTTGAAAACGGTGATCCAGCTCACGTCTGGAAGTTTCTAAGGTCACTGGGAGTTGGTAAATCTCGACAAAGTGCGATTTCTAAAAATATTGATATAAATTCTCTTAACCAACACTTCTCTGCTCCGTCAACTTTTGACGCGGCAACTAAACTTAGTACTCTTAACCATCTTTCATCAACTGCCACTCCCGACTGTTCTCCGTTTGTCTTCACTCAATTCGCTAGCTGTGATGTTAAGAAGAGCATAATGTCGATCACTTCCAATGCGGTGGGAATCGACTGTATCAGTCGCAATATGGTCGTTCCTATCATTGACGAAATCCTCCCTATTATCTGTCACATTTTCAACTACTCGGCAACTAGCGGCACCTTCCCATCAGCATGGAAAGATGCCCAAATAATTCCTGTTCCTAAGAAGAGTAATCCTTCATCCTTTTGCGAGTATCGGCCTATTTCTATACTTCCCTTCCTTTCCAAAGTCCTTGAGCGCTTGATTCATTCTCAGTTGATTAGTTTTCTCTCTAAAAATTATCTTTTAAACCCTTTTCAATCCGGATTTCGTCAAGGACATAGTACCACAACTACTCTTATTCATATTGCGGAGGATATTAGATCTGGTTTGGAGAACCGCGAGCTAACAGTTCTAGCGTTGTTAGACTTTACCAACGCCTTCAATAACGTTGACTTCGACGTATTACTCAGGATATTGTGCTCCCTTAACATATCTCCAGCAGTGATTGACTGGTTTCAGAGTTACCTGTATGGTCGCCGGCAACGTACCCGTATAGAAGACACCGTTTCTTCTTGGTGCCTAACGTCTGCTGGCGTACCTCAGGGTGGCGTTTTATCTCCTCTACTCTTCGCTGTTTTCATAAACTCCATCTCTGATCATCTCACTTCTTCCTACCACCTATACGCAGATGATCTTCAAATATACTCGAGAGCTACTCCAGATAAACTGACGGATGCCATCAGCATCATTAATAGGGACATGGTCCAAATATGCAACTGGAGTAAATCGTATGGTCTGAAAGTCAACCCATGTAAGACCCAGGTCATTATTATTGGTAGCCCATATGCTATATCTAAAATTGACTGGTCACTACTTCCTCAAGTCTCCTGTGATGGCACGATCATACCTTATAGTGAAAAAGTCAAAAATCTGGGGATACATATTGACAGAAGTTTGACTTGGGGCCCTCAGCTTCAAGAGATTAGCCGCAGAATGTTTGCCGCAGCCGGGTCCTTGCGTAGGCTTCAAAATTTTCTGCCAATTGCCACGAAAACTGCGCTTGCACAATCTCTTTTCTTTCCCATCCTTGATTATGCTGATGCCAGTTATCCAGATCTCACTGAAGACCAACTTAATAAACTTGAGAGACTCCAAAATCTTTGCATACGATTTATATTTGGACTACGCAAATATGATCACATATCCGAATTTCGCGCAAAACTCAAGTGGTTACCTATACGCCTTCGCCGGAATGCTCACATTCTTTATATATTATATAACATTTTATTTAATCCACTAACCCCAGCCTACTTAAAAGAACGCTTTCAATACCTTCATGACTCGCATTCTAGGGTTCTGAGATCGTCAGAGAATCTGAGGCTGAAAATGCCCGGGCATTCCACGAAATTTATGGATAAGTCTTTTACTGTTCAAGCTGTTCGGTTGTGGAATGCCTTACCCGTAACGATAAGACGCGCGCAATCTCTGCCCGTCTTCAAAAAATTAGTGACGGCCTACTATTTACGGGAATAGTCTTTTTTTTTTTTATTTTTTTTTTGTCTCTTAGTCTTCCTGTCTCCCTGATTCATGTCTGTGCTGTGTTTCTATTATGTTATGTATATATTATGTACCTAATAGTAGGTACGGTATCGCTGTACATTATATGTATAGCAAGTTTAATATGTATTCATAATTGCATATAAATAGTATATCAGAGTATAAATTAAAAATAAAAATAAATTTAATATGTACACCGCAAACTGCCCTAGTTCTGTTCACAGTTTCTCTCCATCCAATGGTTGCCTGTAAGAGATTGCCTTGTGCGATAAGGCCGCCAATTGTATATGCCGCAAAACTATGCCAACTATGTTTCTGTAATACTGTTCTTGTGTACATACAATAAAGAGATATATTATTATTATTATTATTATCTCCTTTATTTAATTTCTATACATATAATTACATTTTTAAATATATATATAAAAAAAAATACAAATATATTTAAAAATATAAAAATAGTGTTCCACCGGCATCGGGTACAGGGACCAAGCTGCCGGTGGTTACGGCTCCAGGGTGAGGAACTTCCTCACTATGCGTGCCGTGCCTAGCAGAACGGCCTTCTGCATCAGGCCTTTGAGCCAGCTGCCTAACGAGAGCCTCATAAGGTGTTGATCGAGGCTCTTGGCGATAAGTCCATGTGCTGACACGACTATCGGTACAATAATAGCTGAGTCCACATCCCACATGTCGACAATCTCATTGGCCAGGTCCAAATATTTTATTTGTTTTTCTTCTTCTGCCTTCATGAGATTCTCGTCATGGGGGACAGTGATATCAACTATCATTGCACGACGCTCTAATCGATCCATTATCACTATATCAGGCTTATTGGCAACAATAGTCCTGTCAGTGATAATAGATCGATCCCAGTACAATGTGACACGACCGTTTTCGAGAACTGGGTCGGGCACATACTTGTAGTATGGCACCTCCGAAGTCACAAGATTGTATTTAAGGGCAAGTTGCTGATGTACAATCCTGGCCACTTGGTTATGTCTGTGCAAGTACTCACCGTTGGCGAGACGAGAACAACCGGAAATAATGTGTCTGAGTGATTCTCCGGGACGATGACATGCCCGACAGATGTCAACCGTACCGTCCTTCAGAATATACTTCCGGTAGTTGTTCGTCATTACAACTTCGTCCGTAATTGCAAAGATAAAACCTTCGGTTTCTCCAAAAAGATCACCGAACCGTAGCCATGATACAGACGCTTTTAAATCTATATCGGGCCCATTTAAGGCCCGATAAAAGCGTCCGTGTAGCTCTTTACCCATCCATACATCCCTGCGATCAGCAGTACCAAGTACTACAGGTTTGCGCCAGTTCTCTTTAGCCAACGTGAGAGGGGTTAGGCCATTGTCCACTGCGACCACATCACGATGCATATCGGAATCTACACGTAGGAAATATTCTCTAAGGTTGTATATCTCGCGGTTATGAAGGGTCTTGGCATTTAAAAAACCACGACCGCCCAATTTCCGCGGGATATACAACCTCATTACCGATGAACGTGGATGGTGCATTCGGAATGTGGTCAGCAGTGTCCGGACCCTCCTATCTAGAGCATCCAGTTCAGTCTGAGTCCCTCTGAGTATGCCGAAGGAGTACATTAGGACTGGCATGACCCAACCATTGCAGGCACGAACCTTATTACCGCCCGATAGAAGGCTTTTCAGAACTTTTTTCAGGCGGCCAAAGAAGCGCTCCTGCAATGCCTGCTTCATACCAGATTCGGAGATTCCTAATGCCTGTGACATACCCAGATATTTGTATGTTTCGGTTGTAGATAGAGATTTAAGTTTAATGGAATCTGAAAGTATCATCCCTTCGGATTCCACTATACCACCTCTTTCTACATGCATGACCGCACACTTGTCTAAACCAAATTCCATCTTGATAGAGCTACTAAAGTTTTCAGTCATCTTTAGTAGCTCCATCAATTGTAGGTTATTAGTAGCAAATAGTTTGAGGTCATCCATGTATAGGAGGTGGGATATAACCCGACCCTCTCTCCGCAACCGATAGCCTAGCCCTGAATTCTCCAGTATTGTACTTAGAGGATTCAGTGCTAGACAGAACCACAGGGGACTCAGACTGTCGCCCTGAAATATACCCCTCTCGATTCTTATCGGTGCATCGTTTGTCTGGCAACATCCTGGATAGCGGAGAACCGTGTTCCATTGCCCCATACATGACCTCAAGAAAGTAGTTAGAGTTGTATCAACTTTATACAACTCTAGCACCCTCAGAAGCCATGTATGTGGAACAGAATCATAAGCCTTCTTATAATCTATCCAACATGTCGCCAGATTTTTACGGTTACGACGCACCTGTTGGCTGATGGCCATGTCAACTAGAAGGAGCTCTTTAGTGCCACGGGCGCCGCTCCTACATCCATTCTGAGAGATAGAGATGATCGAATTTTTTTCTAAATGTGCAGTGATTTTGACTCTCAGAATGGAAGTTAGGAGTTTATAGACCGTCGGTAAGCATGTAATAGGCCTATAATTTCTGGGGTCCGTAGCACTACCAGACTTATAGAGTAGGTGGGTTATTCCAGTTGTTAAGAAATTAGGAAGGGAACCCGAGTTTAGGCATGATTGGAATTGAGTTGCTAAACGAGCATGTGAGTTACGGAGCCACTTCAGCCAAAAGTTGTGCAGTCCTTCCGGTCCTGCTGACTTCCAGTTCGATAACGAACGGACTGCACTTGCAACATCTTCAGGTGAAATGATTATTGGCTCCATAATCTGTATCTTCGCACAAGCTCGTTCAACCTCTCTCATCCAACCACCTTCTGTATGTATGACTGGCGTCGACCAGATGCTACCCCAGAATGTATTCGTAGCGTCAGCATCTGGCCGAGTACCGTCATTTACACCTGACTCGGGTTGTTCCCATTTTCGATAAACCCACCGCTCATCCTTTTGGAAGATGCGATTCTGGTTATACCTATTTACGCGCTTTTTGTAGCGTCGTATCCGATTTGCCCATGCATAAATTTTCTGCTTCAGAAAGTCAATGCGCTCTGTGACACATGAAGCGTATTGTTGAGGACTAACGTTAGTCCCCAAAAATGCCCGTGTCACAAAGCGCATCACTCTCGGGCGGGTATTGCCTGATCTGAAGCAGATTAGCTTACCGGTGAGTGCCCTAGCCTCAGCAATACGACGTTCAATCCTGTACTGCCAGGCAGGCACAGCAGGCTTGGGTCGAGTGGCAGTTTCATTTACAATAAATTTTACTCCAGCTACTCGACATGCTGCGACGGCCGCACAGTACAAAATCGAATGTGTATCACTGAGGTCTACGCTATTTTCTAAATACTCAGATAATAGCGTATCCAGGGCACAGACCAGTGCTATATTTCTTTAATGCATGGGCAAACGGGGTAAGCGAGGTCTTTTACTTGGTATCATAGATCGATACTCCAGCATCGCATCCTCCAAAGTGCTCCTTAATCGTTCATTATACTGGGTACTTACGGATATAGTCTCACTTTCCACATCCTCATCGGTGTGACTGAGCTGTGGCGGGTTTACGGTCGCGGTTACGCCAGACACCACCGAAGGCACAGCATGCAGTGAAGTGGGGATAGTAAGACTATTCTGCACGTCAGAGTATAGCCTCTCAAGTACGGTACCATCCAACATGTTGCAACGTTGAATAGCCCGTATTATTATTATTATTATTGGGAATAACCTCACGCTCTGTTTGTAACGTTTTAAAGGAAGGAAATAAAGGTGCGCCGCCAACTCCTCCTAAAAAAACAGGACCAATGCGAAGTTTCAAAGATAAAATTGATAAATTTACATTCTCCGCAATACGAAGAATTGTTCATCAGTTCTTTTTACCGAAATGAACCTCCAACCATTGCAAAAGTTAGTCAATCAGTCAGACAGTATTATTTTATACCTACATCTTTTATATATAAGTAATGATTCCAAACTATTATAAAATTTACTATTTTAGATTTTACAAGTGATGAACGATGATCCAGAAATGCCCAAGGTTTCCAAAGACACCCTCAGAAAAATATTGAAGCAACTTAATTTTAAATTTGTTGCACGGTCACGCAAGAGCACACTTATTGATCGAAATGATGTAATAACATGGCGCCAGCGTTACTTGCGATCTATATGTCAGTTTCGACGAGAAGGGAGACATATATATTATCAAGATGAAACTTGGGTTAACGCAGGTATGGCTAACATTTTGAATTTATATACATTTTACATTAAATTTAATAGTAATATTGAATGTTCATGTACTATATTTATTTTTAGATCATACTGTAAAAAAAACTTGGGTGGACAAGAAAGTTACATCATCTCGGCAAGCGTTTTCGGAGGGACTGACCACTGGATTAAAAAATCCATCTGGAAAAGGCAAACAAAAATTAGCCATATAGGAAGTGTAGAAGGCTTCCTGGAAGAGGGGCTCATGATTTTTGAAGCAAAGAAAAATTGTGAAGATTACCATGATGAGATGAATGCAGTTTGTTTTGAGGAGTGGTTCGCTGGAGTCTTACCAAAATTAAGACCAAACTCAATTGTGGTGATGGATAATGCACCTTACCACTTCCAATAATTGGAAACGGCACCAAAAATGAGCTGAAAAAAAGCTGCCATTCAAGACTGGCTTTTAAATAAAAATATTCATTACGAACCAGATATGGTTAAAGCTACGCTTTTAGAACTGATTCCACATAACGAGTCTTTTAATAAGTACGCTGTAGACGAAATGGCAGCACAACATGGGATCACGGTTTTAAGACTGCCCTTTACCATTGCGAGCTGAACCCTATCGAATTGATATGGGCGCAGGTAAAGGGGCATGTAGCTCAAAATAATAAAACCTTTAAATTGACAGACGTAAGAAATTTATTTGAGGAAGGCATTCAAAAAATTACGGCTACCGAATGGTCTAAATGCGTATCCCATGTTGTCAAAGAAGAGGAAAAAATGAGTAGGCTAGATATGTTAATTGACAATATCACAGACACATTTATAATAAATCGTTACAGAAAGTGACAGCGATAGCGACAGCGATGACGGCGACGATTTATAAAATAAAATATTACCATAATATATCTATTTGTTTTATTTCTCATGTTCCTTTATGGTCACATTTTTTTATTTATTTCACACACAATTATTAAAGAAAACTCTCAGATCCTTAATAAAATTAATCTTCATAACTAAATTATCCGTTCAGAAATTTTAATTTCCTGATATACTTAGTTTCTATTAAAGTAGTAGTTGTTTAGATATACTACTATAAACGAGAGGAATCGATCCGGAAATATTCCATTTCCGTATCGCAACGTCACTATTTAATACTTGTCATAACGTTGCAACACTGAAATTGTCAAATCTGGAATCGAATTATAATTCCGACTTATATTACCCACCATTGAGTTATTACAAATAAAAAAAGAAGTAAATTAAAGAAAAAGTGTTGCCAAAATATGGTAATTTCAGTAATTTGTCAAGATCACCTGTTACATCTACTTGACTCAAATTTCAAAACATTGGGGTGTGTTGTACTTATAAGTTATAAATATTTCTTTCAAATGGAATTCTAAATATGCGACATACCAAGAAAATTTTATAAATCGCCCATTATAAGTTTCCACTCAGCAAATACCTCAAGAATTGTAGTAGCCTTGAACATAAGATTAAATTACTCCACTTTCGCTAGATGATAATGGCTTAAGTTATGTAAAAATAAATAATTTATGAGTAAAACATATTACAATACGTTAATTGTTTTTTACTTTCTATTGCATTTGTTAGAAAATATGTAAAAGGAATTGCAGATGTTGCCCTCGGGTTGATTCTGCGAAGACGTCAAATGAATTCTGACATAGATTATTATATATATACTAGAAAATTCTGAGTTTTTGGACCATTTTACGAATTTCCATATTTTCCATACAAAACTGACAACCACAAGAATTGCGGCTTATGAATTGAGCGTAGTTCATAATTATTATGATTGATCAATGTGTGACCATTTTACGATTTTCAGTATGACCCATATTATTTTCCTAATACGATTATAATTAAGTGGCCTTTTTAAACGCGCAGGCCATGAGGCCAGCATGTTTCGACTATACCGCCAAGTATATCAATTATATTCATGTTTTATCGCATGTCGGTTTCCGTGTTGCTGTAAGCTTGTAATGTAATGTAGAACGTTTCTATGATAACTAACTACTTACGGTTAAACTGCCGTGTTATGAAGAAAAGGAACAACTAATTAAAACGAAAATATGAGATAAACGAGTTTAATGTTTTTCGAGGTTCTTTTTTTGTATCAATACTGTGTGTAATTATTAAGAAGAAAAAAGAAACATAAATCAAGGTACACTAACAAAATACCTAGCCATCGATAGAAACATATTTTATTCTATTAAATTTTTAAGCATTTTGTATGCTTTTATTTATTGTTTTTATATAAAAAAATACAATTTTGCCTTCCATCTAAACAACAAAATTACAACTAAAATATCTATATATCATTTAATAGGCACAACTAACCAGAAAAGTCCTTTCTTCACAAGATCATTTCGGTCATGGGTCGTGGTCCACCTGCTTAGTCCACCTGGGTGGACCACGAGCACTTTTTCTTGCCCGTGGTCCACCTCAGTTCACCTAGGTGGACCACGGGCACTATTTTTTGCCGGTGGTCCACCTTTTTTTTTTTTTTTTTTTTTTTCGTGCGGAAATCCCCTCGGATACCCCCCCGCCGGCCAGCGGGGGCGGTTATGTCGGGCTTGAACCGACTAAAACCGCACGCCGTCTCGGGTCTGCAGACGCCGGGGTGTAAGGTTGCCCATAGAGCATATCCCTCGCACCCCGACTGACCCTGGGCCATCTCCGGTTTCGAGATGGCCCCCTATAAAAAATAATATGCAATCTGTCTGTCTGCACTGTGGGGGGAAACGATAGGGATTTTCACGTAGGGGGTGCAGTGCTAGTTCGGGATTACGACGGGGGGAGAAAAGTGGACCGAAGCATCAGTTGTAAAGAAAACGGGCCCAGTGTCATATAAAGTAGATTTAGGTAAAGGAATAGAAGGGCGTAGGCACGCGGACCAAATGATCTCGATGAACAACAAGGCTCGGTATTCGTTATCGCGAATGAGTGATGTCACGGGTACGACCAAAATTGACGGTGAACCTGAGGTCGATAAGGATGCCGAGCTTGATTCGTATGAAGACGCGTCGGACGGCGGTAACGGCAACCGCAATAGTGGGGAGAGATGTGACGTTCAGTCAACTTTTATATACCTATATTGCAAGGTGCATTTAGTTTTTAATAAATCAGTCTACCGCGCCGATAATCCATTCTCTCCTTCCTATCGAGTGTTTACTTCCTTTGTTGCACGATAAAGAACTGGAATACTTTACCCACTCACCTTATTATATAGCATTTTGTTTTACTGACGTATCACTTTCAACAAAAGAAAACCAAATATAAGTGATGATGGCGACATAATAGAAATACAATTAGAATTGTTAAACAGAGAAATTTCAGTAGGATTCGCTTTGGAAAAGTTACGTTGATTTCTCTATACTTAAATATTATTATTTTTTTACTTAAGTTACTTGATAATTATTTCAGTAAAGTTTTCTTCGGCATTAATTTGTTTTTTCCAGTTTAATTTGTTCTTTCGTATTAATTTTTCAATAGTAGTAAAATGACAGGATCACACGGAATTACTTTTAGGTGGACCACGACCCATAGTCAATTTTATTTGCACATTACTCAACATTTAGGTGAACCACCGGCAAGAAAAAGTGCCCGTGGTCCACCCAGGTGGACTAAGCAGGTGGACCACAACCCATGACCGGATCATTTTAGTCAGTTATGTTAATTTAATAACCCTGTGTGACTTTTCTTCTTAAAACATTCAATAAATAGGAACATTTGCCAAATCTACCTAATCATTGTAACACTTTTAAAAGGACTAAAATTTTTATAAAAATAGAGTCGACTTCAAAAGCCTAGAAGGGACTAAAAAGTGAAAAATAACGGAATTACATAGTAGGTACTTAATTCATGCAAGCCCGACATAACCGCCCCCGCTGGCCGGCGGGGGGGTATCCGAAGGGAATTCCGCACGAAAAAAAAAAAAAAATTGGTACTTAATTCAAAAGACAAAACTGCTCATAAAACTTTTCTGTTGAAGTTGGTGTGTACGCATTTGTGTTCTTATGTCTTTTGCTATAAGTACTCTATACATACACATATCACGCATAACATAAGCTACTTAAATTTTAGAAAAATAATTGGTGTTCCAATTAAAATTAAAAACCCAAAAATTGAGAATAAAATCTGATTTAATGGTTCGTTTTACTTAATTAAGGTTTTGTTTGGACGTATAAAAATACATACACACATACATATACTCAAGTCCTTTTCCCTCTGGGGTAGGCAAAGACAACAACCTGCCATTTGCTCCTATCGTTACATAGCTAGTTCACTATAACTTCATATTCTACTGTCACTAAACCTTTATTTTTCGTGCGGAAATCCACTCGGATACGAATTTTGCACGATTTTGTGCAAATCGTATGGATTTTTTGCACGATTTTGTGCCAATCTGCATGAAAAAATCCACGAGGACGAAGTCGTCGGCACAGCTAGTAATTTAATCAAATAACAATTTAGCTTTCAGATACCTATGCCTTTAGGGCTTGGAGTATTTCCACAGATAAAAATCTCTACAATCTACGGAAAAAATTGGCTAGATGCACCTTTTTTTACTGATTCTAAATATGTAAGGTCCGTAACTTAATTTCGAGAGACATATGTTAGATTATTGGAATATCAACTGAAAGATAGTGCGAATAGAGTTTATTGCGAAACAACTTTTTGTCGCCAAACGCTGCTTCGACTGAATGATTCTTCGACTATTTATCAATCGATGGACTGGTGTTTCGCACTTCTTGCCTCGCTCGGCTTATATTCCGAAAATAAGTAAAGTGACCCCAACAGAGCGCGAGCCGAGCGAGCGAAGCGAGCGTGCCGCGGTAGTGGCCGGCGAAGCGCGGGAACCACTAATCCGGAAAGTTTATGGCAAAAAGTGCTATCTATGAAGAGAGATCTCCGTGTGCAGTGCTTCCTAACTTTTGAAGTGAAATTGTATTCTTATACAGTCATATTAGTAGATATTTATATTAATCTCAACATACCTACCTACTAATATTGGCTAGCCTGATTTTCGAGCGAGAGTAGAGTAACTTCACGCAAGTAGAGACTACTAAGCAACTAAGTATTGTAGTCAGTCAATATCATTTGATCTTTTCAAAACCAATATGTTTTTCGGTGATTGATATCGGTTATCATTTATTGATCTTTCTGGAATCAAGGGGCCTCTTTCGTTCGCGGGGCCCTGGGCACGTACCCAGAGTGCCCAGTGGGAAAGAGGTGTCTGCCTGCCTAACTCGACTACAACGCTTTGTCTCGTGTAGTGTAGATAAAGGCTTGATGCACTCCGTCGAGCCTTTATCTGCACGAGGTAAAGCTTATGGTCTCTCAATGATCAGATTATTATGATTAGAATAAGATTCCTATGTAGCTATCAGCGATTAAGCGATCAGCTGTCGCCGATGTCACTAGACAAGTGTCTGTCACGATGCTTTAGTGTTTGTCACATCGCACAGAAAACATTTAATACCAACCAGGGGTTAATGACCCGCTTAAAGTCGCCTAGAAGCAACCGAAGTGTGCTTCCATGGAAAATTTAAATATTCTGTGCTTTGGCAGGTATTTGGACGTTATTCACATCATATCAACACCGATCAACAAAGTGCAACCACTGTGCTATGACGGGAACATTGAACTTTACTTTTCTTTTACTTTAAAGAATACCTAATAGTATGTAACCGAAAGTACTAAGTAGTATTCCCCATAACTCGATCATCTAAGCTAAATGGCTTGTGTTTGGTTAAGAGCGGGTTCGCGTAGGCCTAGATGAGGTATCTGAGCCTAACTCTAGACGAGGAGGTGGCGCTTCGATGAGCGCTTCATGCCGCTTGCCCCACAGCTCATCGGCACGGGCGTTGCGTCTGCCCAAGGTCGGCTCTTGCCCAACCTACGGGGACCTAGCGTTGCTTTCAGCGACGGCTCGGCTGTACACGGTGGTTGTCTGCTCAATGGCGCTATATGGTGCACCGGCGTGGGCGGCGGCATTGACCACCGAAAATAGGCCTGACTTTGGCGCCCTCAGAGTGCCACACGCGGATAACGCACCGTATCAACAGAAGTGGCTGCGCGTTGGCCAGAACTCCCCTGTGGGATTTGGAGGCAGAAGTGCTCGCCGAAGTGTATCGGCGGACGACGGAATACTGGGTGGATGGCAGCAGTTGGCCTCCACCCGAGGAAATTAGCGGGTGGCGTGAAGCCTTTAGATTCCGCTGAGATGGTCGTCCTGGCTGGGAGCTCCACATACTGACTTTGCCGCCGTGGAAGCTTTCCAGCCGGTAATTGTTGAGTGGGCAGGGTGGTATCACGAGACCCTTTTTGTCCCACTGACGCAGCTGCTTTCCGGACACGGCGCCTTCGGAAAGTACCTGTTTAAGGGCGCTGGAAAAGAATGGAGTTACGCCTGCCAGTGAATGCAGTGAGGACTCTGCGCAGCACACGTTTGCGGTCTGCCCGTCTTGGGAGTCGCAGCGCTGAGCCCTCGCTAGTCATAGAGAATATCATAAACTACGGCTTCTGTGGCGTAGTGGTAGTGCATGCATTCGACTGCTATGACAGGCGGCGCAGGTTCGGTTCCCGCTCAGTGCAAATATTTGTATGCATGAATATGTCTATTTGCATTGGTCTGGGTGTTTCTATGTATAATATGTATATATTTACAAATAAAAGTATATAAGTATCCGTAATCACCGCATTCTGGAATCCATAACACAAGCTAGTTGAACTGTGCTTACTTTGGGTCTAGGAAGCGCTGTGTAGAATGTAGTGGAATATTTATATTTATTTATGTCGTAGAATATTTATAAAATCATAAGGAACCTTTCGCTGGCGGCATCATCGGATCTATGGCCGCCAGCGACAGGAATTTCACCGCGGAGTAGATCCAACCCACCGCCGGCCAGTCGAGTGGTGAAGGCGCAAATTTTTGTGCTTCATGCCGTCCGCATGAGTGTGGCTGTGAGAGACAGGGTTAGCCCTCCAACCGCCGATCTAGCTACCCGCGAAGAGGCGACGCACTATGGGACCAAACGGTGTGTTCAAATTGTTAACTCTTTTGTTTTCTAATATTTTTAACTAACTGTGCCCGCTGACTTTGTCTGCGTGGAGTTCGATCTGGAATTATTATTCTTTTTGTCTGAACCTAACGCTTATCTAAAATAAACCGGTGAAGTGAGAGTGAGACTCGTGCATTGAGGGTGCCGTACAAAACTGGATTGAGGGGCGAACTTAACGTTGCTGTAGAGCTTCTAGTTTTGGCAGACATGGCTTTTGCATCGCTCAATTTGAATATCATCTGAAATATCGTAATATTAAAACTTTCGCGCAACAAAAATTAAAAGTCCGCATCGGTGCCACGTGGCGCTGCAATCGCTACATAGGATTTCTTGCTGCGTAATTATAATCTTTTGATTACGTTGACGTAGTTTGATTTATCAGTTTCAAGATGTTACAGACCTGAGTATTTGCTATGAATTTCAGCCTGATGTCTCTACGCGTTCCTAAGAAAAAGGTTTTGACAGTGCCAAGGGCTGACAGGGCAAGGAAAATTTGCCACATAATACCTTTTGATTGCATTGACCTAGAAGTTTGATTTCTTCACAGCTTAAGGCGTTACAAATTTGAGTTTTTGGTATGAATTTCAACTTGATGCCTCTATCAGACAGACAGATGGACAACGAAGTGATCCTATAAGAATTCCGTTTTTCCTTTTAAGGTACGGAACCCTAAAAATAGCTTAAGATACGCCTTATGATGTTTCTAAATTATATTTAAAGTTGCTTATAAAATCTGAATATAATATGTAACGTGTAGTAACTGAGTATTATACTAAACTGAATATTGGCCAAATATGAATTAAAGGAAATTAAATGAATTATAGGAATTCAATGAGATAAAATGACATTTCCTACATCAATAATGTCCTAAATCGTGAGGCCTTTCCTTTTACACGGCTGTATGGCGATTGCTAGAGCGATATAAGCACGAGCTGCGTCACGGAGATGATTATGCTGCGATGGATGTGCGGTTTCATGCGTAAAGATTTCGGTCTTGGAGACTCAAGTCTCTCCTACCCCTCCGAACCCGCGAGGCCCGGAGGCGACTCTGGCCTTGGAGGTCGCTGAACGACCTCCTTCCTCCATGAGCGCAGGCCTGGAGGTTGCAGGTGGAGCCACCTGACACCCTAGCAGAAGCAGGCAGGGACGAACCCCGGACTTATCGGATCGTAAGGTCACCGCCTCTTCTTAACATTAACCACTGTTTGAACGAAGTAGCTTTCTCTGTGAACGGAGATTATATAAATTGAGATTGACATTTGACATCTTTCGATTTTGATAGATAAACACGAGAACTCGAGAACGAATTACAAAGAAAATGATCCAAGTAAACTATGATAGTGTCAACCGGTACCTATCAAAGTGAACTCTTATCAGAGCACATAGTCTCTACTTTATCCCAGACATAAATGGCGATACTACGTATGAACCGTGTATGAATACTATTAGTATTATAAAAGCGAAAGTTTGTGAGTATGTATGTTTGTATGTAGGTATCTTTGTTGCTAAACGGCTGAACGGATCTGGCTGAAATTTGGCACAGGGATAGATTATAGTCCGGAATAACACATAGGCTACTTTTTATCCCGGGAATAGGTTCCATGGATTGCGGGAACGGGATCAGAATTCTACGCGGGTGGAGCCGCGGGCAACAGCTAGTGTATCATATTATGCAAGCAGAGTGCAAACTTTGATCGTACCAACCATTGATGCATTTTCCGGTAAATCTTAGGATTTACCAACACGAGTTGGTATCTAAATGTTATATTTTTATTATACACTATATATATAGTCTCAAGGCGACACTGGACCCGTCTACCGTAATTCTTGCGAATTACGGAAACAATGAGTTTTTGCGTCGGTAGCTTAGTGGTTAAGAAGTCGACCCTACTGCGAGAGGTCCCGGGTTCGAATCCTGGCCATTACACTACTGACGTGAACCCACTCCTAACACAAGCAATTTAGCTTAGCTGGAGGGGTTAGGGGGAATATTAGTAATTTCGGTTGCTAATATTCTTTAAAAAAAAATGATGACTTTACAATCATTTTCAAACATTGTTTTTTGATTACTCCGCCACATTAATTCAATTAATTTTCTAAGCAATTAGTATGCGTACTATTTATATATTTATATATTTATATATTTATATATTTATTTATTTATATATTTATATATTTATACTGGTTGATTGACGGCACTTGGTGCAACTTGCTATACATATTGAAATAAATGCATCACTTACATGTGCGCTTACATCTGACGTTCACTATACTTGGTGACTGTATACTGTTATATATACTGCCAGTGGGGACGCCGTTTGACCAGACGGGTGATCAGCCCTTCTATGTGGGGCCATTTCACCCATTTCCCCTATAACGACTGTCACACATATTCGTATGGCAACCGGGACCGACATCTTAACGTGCTCTCCGAGGCACGACCAGACCAATGCAAATACTCATATTCATGCATACAAATATTTGCACTGAGCGGGGATCGAACCCGCGCCTCCTGCGTAGCGGCCGCTTTCAATACCGCCACGCCACGGAGGCTGTCTCACTACTTGGTGACTGTAACGTGTAAATAAATATAAAAAACCTTTGAGAATGCCGCGAGGTGAAACCGGTCAGGTGTAATTTATTAAATATAATAGTGGAAAAGTACAAGTTCAATATAGTATGCTTACTTTTCTATCGATTCAGATCGAAAACTTTTATGAATATTTTATGCAGTTTCTTATGTTATGCGGTTTCATTAATTAATACGAAGGTATACTAAATTAGCGGAGCGTGCCCGGGAGAGGTTTAGAACTCTCCCGGCCCGCCGAGCCCGCAACATGCTCGCCGCGCATCGCAGACGACTCAGGCGCTCCATGGCCGCAGGCCTGGGGGTGGCAGGTGAGGCCGCCTGTCACCCCAGCAGAAGCAGGCCGGGATGGCGGGGCGACTAACGCCCTTCTACCAAACAGGGGCAAGACGGGGACATTGTGGTTCCCAAATCCGAGGGGGCCATCTCGAAACCGGAGATGGTCCAGGGTCAGTCGGGGTGCGAGGGATATGCTCTATGGGCAACCTTACACCCCGGCGTCTGTAGACCCCAGACGGCGTGCGGTTTTACGCGTTCAAGCCCAACATAACCGCCCCCACTGGCCGGCAGGGGGGTATCCGAGGGGATTTACGCACGAAAAAAAAATAAACAATATAATTAGTTTAATTTTTAATCTGTGGCGTAGTGGTAGTACATTCGCCTTGACGTAGCCTTCGAATGTACTACCACTACGCGAAGCGCGGGTTCAATTCCCGGTGAGTGCAAATATTTGTACCTATGCATGAATATGTATATTTACATTGGTCTGTGTGTTTTATAATATGTATATAGGTATTTACAAAAAAAGTATCTAATTAACTATGTAACCCATAACTATAATATGTAACCCATAATAATAACATTCTATAACCCATAACATAAGCAATGCTAACTTTGCGCCTAGATTGCTGTGTGTAGAATGTCGTAGAATTTTAATTATTTTCCTTTATTAAATTGTAACATAAGATTAAGATTTTACTATAATATAGTTTAATACCTATACTTCGCTTACAAATACTTAGTAAAATACAATAAGAAGTTTTAAAAGCAAGTATAGAAGTGTAAATGAATCTTATTACTATAATAGATCATACTTATCAATGCAAAAGTCTGGATGCATAGATTCCTCTGGATCCCTTGTTCGCTTTCACGGTAACGGGATCAGTATTCCACGCGGGTGGAGCCGCGAGTATCAGCTAGTAAGATATTCTTAGGCATATAAATACAAGTGTGTACCCACACATATCTCTTTTGGTGTTTTTTTACAAGTTATTCAACTTTTTTATAAACACAGTAGGTAAGAAAATAAGTTTTAAAATTTAATTTTTTTTTAATTGTTTACTTAAAGATCCAGTATTGGTGATGTTTTTGAGTTTACGGTTTTTTTTTATTATTTTCCTAATGGTTAGGAAATTTTAAGAAATTTCTGTTCTCAGCTGGGTCCCGTCCCGTTGCTAAGCTCTTGTCCTGTCAGATCTGTCAGTTGTCACTTTAGTCCGTAAATTATATACCCACTTTAGTGGAATAATAAATAATTATTGTGATTAGAATCCTTCAAGATTCGCCCCATAACTATATCTATTAGCCAGTCACGACAAGGAGCCTAGAAATACTTTTCTTAATTAAAATAGTACTTAAGCCTTAAATAGTCTTACCAATCACAAAAGTATTCCTCAAATAACCAGGTACACAACAATAACTAATTTATATTTTTACGTCATATAAGTTGGTAACCTAGTGTGTTTTGCTACGTCATTCCATCAGTTATTTGTATAGCGGCTTGTTGAGTGCTGTTGGATGATTGGATACAGTGCGATAACATATTATTTTCGTATGACTTGATAAGTATATAACCTGTTGCTCGAGCTACAGCAGACAACTGTGTTCATTGTCCCGCCGGTGCAGGCAAGACGCAGGACGCAATACGCACATATTGTAAGTTCTAATTTATTTATATTTTAACATATCTTGCTCCTAATTATAATATATTTAAAAAATATACACAATCCTAATTATAATAATAATTCACGAGGCGATGTCAACATTGTTCTGTTTACACTTAATAATAATAATTTTACACTTAATACCTACAGCTCTGCATAGATAATAATAAATATTTTTTTAAATGATTTACTGTAGATGATCTAGATTCACTAGATTGTAATGTAATTTGGAAACCTCTGGTACCATAGCACGGTACCAGTTACCAGCACCAAGTTTCAATATTATAGAACTTGAGCAATATAGCTCTGTCTTTGCTCATCACATGGAGGAGTGCAACTCGGGTGCAGTTGAATAGGAATTCTGGTGCAGTAGTCGCTGCTTTAGCACTTTTCAATTTATTGCCTATCAATGAGAGAGAGAGAGAGAGAGAGCTATCCCACATTAGTCCACGTCCTAACTGCGATGCTCATGTGAATTATTACTTTTTTCATCAGTTAGTTAGTGTAAATTTCAATAAGGTTATTAACTTTAAAAAAATTTGAGAAAGATAAGGTCCTTCTCAAATTTTTTAATTTAATTAATAAAGATTTTAAATAATTAATTTGTGAAACAAAAGTTTACTAGTATTGTACTGAGCAATCTATATTATATCCCATGTGTTTATATACCTTACGTCCAATTGCATTGAAATTTCGCATGTTGTTGTGCAAATGCCTGGCATTAGCAAGGGTATAAAACATAATTTACCATAAGAACTGATTTTAATACAAAAAAAAAACATGGAATGCAGCTAGTTTACTTTGCTAAAAAAAAAAATATATTGTTGAATAAAAAATAATCATTCGTTAATATTCATTTAAATATTCCTATTTTCATATCATGTTGCACATGTTATTACCCATTAATAACTTGACAGATATGTACATTTAGATTACTGCACATGTTTTATTTTTCTTTGTTTACTTGAACAATAACTGTTCTGGATTTGATTTGATATATAAACTGTGTTGTTTAGTGTGCCTCCTTGTGTTACAATTGTTGTGATGTGAAAATAAAATCTCCATTATTTAGCTTTGTTGAAATAAGTAGCGGCGGTTTTACTGTGCGCTCCATACTCTGTGAAAAATTGTAAACACTGCACAATTTTGTGTAAAACGTATACCAGTGTGTGGAGAGAAATAGCACAAAGGAAACAGTGATAATTTCAAACCTGGATTAACAACACTCTGCAAAATTATCAACATTAAAGTGTTAAAATAATTCTGTTGAAAGTGTTAAATGTTGTGTAAAGACAAAAGACAAAGTCTATGGAACAATACATTTTTATAACACTTATTATTATTTCCAATGGGGACGCGGGTGACCAGGCTGATGAGCTACCTTGCATATTTGGGCAATTTCATCCATGTTCCCAGGTTCTCTCTTGTAGGGTAGGTGTGGGATGTCCGGTAATCATGGCATTCTGTTGAACCTACTTGTATCCTTGCAAAATCTTACGATCTGTTTCACCTTCAGATCCTCCAGACCTTCTAAATCCAATGTGTCTGACCCCATAATCTCCCATCTTATCAGTGAGTATGTGGGTCACTCAGTGAGCAGATGGAAGTCTATCAATCTCAAGTATCTGTTCAGTCAGCAGTGTTCTTATGACAAGACTCATGCTTCCTTGCGAGAGTCGACAGTTGGCTCATCTTTTTTTTGTCCATGCCTTTAATGAAGATTTCAGATTACCCAGGTAATTGTCACTTTAACTGTCCTGGATAGCTTTTCTAGTGATTTTCTACGCTCTTTCACAACTGCTGTCGTTTTTCTACTCTACTGAGTCTCTTCAGCGCTGCCTGGCTGTCGCTATATATGGCGATCTTTTCGGTATTAGTCGGGTGGCCTGCCATTCCTCGCAGATGTACAGGTTTCGTAGACGGCCGAAAGGGGTAGTTCGTTTATCTAGTTCATTTGACTGCCGCTGCGTTTAGCGGCACTAAATAGGCGACTAGCCTAACGCAGTATTGCTCTGTGTATTTGCACGAAAACGCACCGCTCGGAGGCCCGCGGCGGGCGCCCGCTCAACGCAGCGGACGGCCTCACTGGTTCCAAGACAGTTTAACATGTCCCAGAACTCAGTGCGGTGCTTTCATGGGAGTTACAGCACAGTTACAGAGATCCTAAAACTATATATATACCAGTTTTTTTAGATTTTAATGTCCGTTTAAATCACAACATTAAGTCTAATCACGTTCGTTCAATAGATTAGAAAAAAACAATAAGTACAACTCAGAAATTAATCTTTGGTGTCGATTTCAGTGTAAGTTATGATAATATACACAATTGAATTAATGTGAAGTTCATTACCACCAGTAATGGACTTCATACTGTTGCAGCGGCAACTGTGCCAGGCATCTGATACGGTTTACCGGCACAAACCGTATCAGCGCAGAATACACTGCCGCCTCCTTCTGCGAAACGCTCGAGAGGGAGGCAGTGGAGCGAGTCCGGGAGAGATTGAGAACTCTCCCGGCCCGCCGAACCGGAGGAGGAAAGAGATATTTGTTTGACGTTTTGATCACGTACTTACCTACCTACAGATCCTACAGTCACATACCTACTACGCTAACAGTGTGTCAGATATTTTTTCGATTGTGCATACCTACTACCAAGGTTTATCATATTCAAATGAGATCTTGATTACCTAAATAATATATGACATTTAAAATGCTGTCATAAACAGTAGACGCCACAGGTGGGCACTGGGAGTAGGTACTAGGTACCTATGGACAGACCTTAGTATACTGCGGACGGACGCGAGAAGTTTACCGGGAAATAAATAGGTATTATATCTGAGTACAGAAGGCTCACTGCTTTGCTCTTCAAGAAACACAACATTTTAAAACTGCCTATGTAATAATAGTAGGTACCGAGTTGCTTTTTCCTTATTAGAACTTATCCACTATACGGCTCCAGAATTAGGGTTGTCAACAAACTTTAGACCGATATTCTTAGCAATCCATGGATTCTTCGTGCGGATGCCGGGACCATCGCGTTGCTGAGTTGGGAACTCGGGACAGTGCCGTGGACTTGCGACCCAAGTGTAGGTTTAGAAGGGACCCCTTTTGTTGATGTACATCAACACTCACCTTCACTACCCAAGTTCCCCTCCCTGCCTAACCAAATTTGATACGAACCTACTAGTGCCGCTTTAGACATTCGCCATAGTAATGAGCTTATTGTAGCTCTCGATAGGCCTAGATCTTTAAGTAGGTTATAGAGAGATTTTGCTGGTATACCTCTCGCTCCCACTTCCACTGCATACAAATTAACCACGTAACCGTTTTTGATTAATTCGTTTGTGAGATCATAGTATTTATTTTTCTTTATTGTGTGGTCCTTCGGTATATTTGTTTCCCACGGTACAGTAAGTTCCACATGTTTTAACCTCTTAGAATAAAGGAATATGTCAGGTCTAGATGACGAAACCCCAACATCCTCCGGAATTTTATAGTGCTTTTCATACGTGTCGATTCGGAGAGTCCAATCTGGGGCAGTATCTAAGATTGAATAAGGTTTGTTCCTGGATGTTATGGATGAACCTTCAGACACAAAGTTGATATGACGTCTGTTAGTAGTCAATCCTTTTTGGGCTCTAGCTACTGCCAGACTCATTGCTTCACGTATGATGATAAGAACCTTATCGTGGCGGCGTGAGTAATGGCCTCTATCGAGAAGCACCCTACATCCTACTAATATGTGTCTAGCCTTCCCTATTGCCTCACCACAAGTATACCTAACATTGTTTTTCTGTGGCCTTCCCCCACCTTACCAGATTACTCTGGTCTGGGAGGGTCATCTGAAAGGCGTTAAGATAGAATTTTAACAGGGCCGGCGACCAGTCATAGATCAAGGTGCGCCACTTTAAGGCCATCGGTATGCAGAACTCTCCCATTGTCAACCATTCATTTTGGATTCATCGCGTGCACTCGATATTTATCATTTTCGTCTTGTTGTTTAACTTTAATAGTGCGTTGCATTGTATTACCGTCTCCAAAGTACCTACATCTTGCTATGTTCTAGTAGCAAGTGCAGCAGAACACGAGTAGGACTATCTACGTCTGGTCCAGTAATAATAATAATAAATATTCTACGACATTCTACACAGCGCTTTCTAGACCCAAAGTAAGCATAGTTTAACTAGCTTGTGTTATGGGTTCCAGAATGCGGATAAACATACTTATATACTTTTTTTTTTGTAAATACATACATATTATACATAGAAACACCTAGACCAATGCAAATAGACATATTCGTGCATACAAATATTTTGCACCGAGCGGGAATCGAACCCGCGCCCCCTGTCGTAGCAGTCGAATGCACTACCGCTACGCCACAGAGGCCGTCCAGTGGTTGAAGTGTTCACCTCGCGTATTGTGGTTTGCTCCGAACGCATGTTGTGTCTGTGGGTACTCTAGCATCCGCAGGCTACCTCTTTGGCCAACACAGGTAGGGGCCGCATTGTGATTATGTGAATTGTTTTAGCTCAAGTTGAAGGAGCTAGTGAGACGGGCCCTGTGGAGTACGTGGTGTGCCTCATGTGTCGCAAGGTAATCAGTCGATAATACGGGCCTGCATTCCCTACATACTGATGCGATGTTGACTTTGATAATTCATGTAGATATATCACATGAAACGAGAAAGTAGGTGAATATTGAGACCTTATCAAGACAGCAATAAATAGGTAACAGACCATTAGCCACATTCAAGGTTACGATGATAGGCCACGGGATGGCGCATGTTTAACATAAAAGTCGCTCGGGGCTTGCGCATAAAATGTTAACAAAAATACGATCGACGTAATAGGTTCCTATAGCTTATAAATTTTATATTCCTTCTACTTCCACACTACAAGTATGTACTTATTTACCTAAATTCAATATCTGCCGCTCACTGAAAATGCTACTGCTGACGTAGCTACTGTGGTACCCAGGGGGTTGGGTACCACGCGTGTATGAAGTGATAAAATTACAACACTTAAAGAGGGAAAAAATATTATTTATTTATTAATCACTCGCACTTCCTATACTTATATTATTAGGGATTTACGCGGTTGTTTTAACTTTAAATAGCGGACTGGGGCGTATATCGCGGTCTCGGCCCAAGGATAGGGCTTAAAGCGGGGTTCTTCCCAGTATACTTTTCTCAGCTTCAATCGGAACGGCTCCACCAGGCCCGTTCAGATCCCGAAAGTCCAGGCAGCGATTGTTTTATATCGTTCCTAATTCAAAGTTTTAAATTGATACAATAGTTTTATTTAAACTCTGACACATGATGGCCAGGTAAACGCACCGTGGTGTGGAACGAGGTTCGGACACCACACTACTGAACTAGCTATATATTAGGTATGATTAACTTTCTCATATCCCTGAGATATTTTCTTCGGTCTACAAGCTTCTCCTGGTCGATAAACCTACCTAGTATTAATTGGGTAGCTGCTTCTGGCTGAGCATTGCTAAAGGGATATGCTTATTCAGTCGAATGCAAGCATCGTGTTGTGAATTGTGCACCCTGTATCCGCTATTCCCTTTGTCATTTCCTCATCGTTTCCCTCAGCCAATCCGAGAGACACGTGGAGAAACGTGTAACCCAAAATATGAGGCCACTCCGGCCTGCGCGAAGTATTCCAGTCCAGTATTCAGTCAGTATACAGTCGCCAGTAGGTACCTTCGTACTTTTGTTGCGGTAATCCGCCATTTACACTGAACTAGTTCAATTGCCGGCCTGTCTAACTGTCAAGGCCATCGTGGGCCTTGCTGGCAGATACATGGCTGGCATGGCATCATTATTTGGATTTAATAATAATGTTGGAATGCTCAGTAAGCAATAAAGTGGACCGCCACGCGCCAGGGACTTGACAAGGTATGTCGTTACCATTTATCGACCTGTGGTCTTTTTCTTTACGAGCTATCATACATTGATATTTTTAGCAACACAAAGATCGGAAGCTCAACCAATATACCTACTTAGGTGAAACGTGGACTGAGAGTTGGGATAGCACAGACAGGATGCAGCATTATCAGCAGGATATCTTTGAGCCTTATCATGGTATAGATTAAATAGTGAGATAGTGAGTGAGTGATAGATTACGTAAGGTACAGCTATGTATAGATTAGCTTTTGCCCGCAGCTCTGGTTCGCCCAAATGTATTTTCGATTATCTTTCTGCCAGGGCCTTTGTGTCAACAAATATTTTAATAGTCACTGATAAAAGGAGTATTAAAAATTCTGATTTAGTCGCTCTTTTAACAGCTATCGGTATGATTCGGTTGACTCCTGCCGGCTTCTCCCACTGCCTCTTGTCCCTTGTCCTCAGAGCTTAGTTGCTAACTGCTATGACAACCAGCGATGACTTGTTTGGCGCTATCGCAGTCACTAATTAGTCCAAATCTGTTCCACAATACATATTCTTCGGACATTGGATTCCACTTGGCCCGATTGTAACGTTTGTTTAGTGGATAGGACCCCGTCAAGTAGTTAATTGAACAAAATTTAGGTAAATAGGTAGGTACATCTAATTTGATTTTATTTAGGGTATCGTGGGTAATGTATAAGTAGGTTAGTATGTATCTATTTACACTATTTACGATTAAGTAAAAAATAATAATTGTCTTCTTTTAAATCATTTTGTAAACTCCATACATATTAGGTACTTTAATCAGCATCCCTTCTCATGAAATATTATGTTAGGTATCTGTACGAAAACGATAGGTACATAAGGATGAATCGTAAATAACCTAGGTATCTACTTATGAAGATAAAGTTGTGTTAAGTAAGTTCGCCAGTTTGCGTAATGAATACTTCCGTTCCGGTGGGGTGTCGCCAGCCGCAGCCCCTACGAGCGAGATGAGCGACACGTGGGACGTGTACGGCGTGGCCGTGACGGAGGTGGGCGAGCTCAACAGCGCCGGCTACGACGCGCTCGTGGTGGTGCTCACGGAGGGCGTGCCGCTGCCGCAGGCGCTGGAGGACTTCATCGTGTCGGCGCGCGACGTCGACGCCACCCTTGACAAGGTGCGGCAGCCCTACCTTTCGCTCAGATCCACATGTCTATTCAATAAATTGACCGACCCCAAGTTCAATATTATCTGATGTTGGAAATATCTACACCTTCACAAAACTAAAAGTTTATTTACCGTTTGTTAGAGCTCAGCCCCAATACACTTAGCGCCTGTGCTGCGTCGTACGTGTCCCGCACGTCGTGCAAATCGTATGGATTCTTTTGCACGATTTTGTGCAAGTTACATATCTGTAATAAATTAGCTCAGTATTATTTGCATGAAACAGGCAGCCGGCACGGGCGTGCACACGCATGATGCAGCGCAGGCGCTAGAGACCTAAAGTAGTGGGTACAGTGTTAATGTCCGTTCCAACAACTGAGACGAGATTTAGAAAATTCTGAACACCGAATGCGGGTAGTCGGAACGGGAAGTGGCGATCCCACTACGCAGTGCCGTCTCGAGGTGAATGCGACGACGTCTGCCTGTTACAGAACGTGTCGGTGCTGGCGTGCCCGCGCGTGTCGGGCTGTCGCGTCGTGCTGTCGCCCACCGGGCCCCTCACGGCCTACGACGACGTCAGGTGAGTCACAAAAGTATCCTTTTTTTTCGTGCGAAAAATCCCTTCGGATACCTCCCCCGCCGGCCGGCCAGGGGGGGCGGTTATGTCGGGCTTGAACCGACTAAAACCACACGCTGTCTCGGGTCTTCAGACGCCGGGGTGTAAGGTTGCCCATAAAGCATATCCCTCGCACCCCGACTGACCCTGGGCCATCTCCGGTTTCGAGATGGCCACCTCGGGTTGGGGAACCACGGTGTCCCCGTCTGGCCCCGGTTTGGGGGAGGGAAACTAGTCGCCCCGCCGTCCCGGCCTGCTGCTTCTGCTGCGGTGACAGGCGGCTTCACCTGCCACCCCGAGGCCTGCGCCCATGGAGCGCCTGGGGCGCCTGCGACGCGCGGCAAGCATGTTGCGGGCTCGGTGGGTCAGAAGAGTTCTAAATCTTTCCCGGGCGCGCTCCGCCATCTCCTTCGCGAGCATTACATGCTCGCAGAAGGAGGCGGCGGTGACCCAGGCCTTCGCGCTTCGCACCATTGCCGTAATAGTCACAACAGTCAGTACCCAAGGCTTTGAAGGAGACGAGGGACACGTCCCGAGTCAAAGAGAGACATCAAGTCTAAAGTAGCATAGTTCGATCCGACTCGTCATTCCGGTGACGAGTCGCCTCTCACTCCCGCTGCGCAGGAGCATCGGCGAGGCGGCGCTGGCGGCGCTGAAGCGCGCGGCGGCGGCGGGCGCGCGGCGGCCCGTGCTGACGCTGCAGGCGCACCCGCGCTGGCCCAACGCCGAGCTCGTGGCGCTGCTGGGCGCGCTCGAGGCGCTGTACGTGGTGAGTCCGCCCCTCCGCCCCTCCGCCCCTCCCGCGGTACCATGCCTCCGGGCGCGAGGTATTCCCCTTGAGTGCTTGAACATTGCCTATTATGCTTTATTTAAGGTAACACGATTGCAAATAAATATTTGAAGTGAAAACTTGTTGGCGCACGGCACACAGATTTTTCCGTAGGTAGTAATTTAGGCTGATCGAGCCTTTCACCTCTGAGCGTGACGCTCAGAGGTGAAAGGCTCGATCGGGTGAACTCGGGACCGCCGAGTGTACCCGAACGAGAAAGATAGTACAGTCAGCTGCTTTTCGCTGTTGTGTCGCTGTGTTTAGTATATTCTATTCATACGTAATAATTGTCTTTATTAGTGTTAAGTAGGTATTAATGGTTAAGGAGACAACCTTACAACGGGAGGTCCCGGGTTCTAATCCTGGCCATTACACTACAGACGTGAACCCACTCCTAACACAAGCAATTTAGCTTAGTTGGAGGGGTTAGGGGGAATATTAGTAATTTCGGTTACTAATATTCTATTAAAAAAAAAAAAAAAAAGAATAGCTATTATTGGTACGTAATAAAAATAATGATGATTATGACAATTATTTGGTTTACATTGTGTAGTTAGCTGTTTATCGTGCTAATATTATATATTGAAATTTTTTTTTTTACTTCTGCCGTACGGTCTTAAGCACACACTCTTTTAATTTTTGTTGCATGGAAAATTCTACACCTTACCGAGAGTAAGTGTTGAATTCAGTTTCAAAGTTATTTAACTCTTGCGTTCCATAATATGCAATGATGATTATTTAAGTTCCTTAGTTTACGTGATCGTGGCCTATCGAGGCCGAAGCCGAGGGTCGTGCACACTATAGCTGAACAAGTGCGCACAACCCTCGTCGCCGACCGACGCCTCCGCTCGTCCGCAGCCCCTGCAGGTGCGCGAGTCGTTCCCGGACAAGGCGCACGGCATCGAGGCGCTGGGCGTGTACGGCGAGGGCGCGCGCGCGCCCGTGCGCCGCCTCATCGCCGAGGCCGCGGCGCTGGAGGTGGCGCGGTAAGCGAGAGCCACTTGTACTAGTGCTATCTCTTCCGACTGGAACTGGCACGTGAGCGCCTCGGGCTGTCCGCAGGGGCGTGGCGCGCGACATCGGCGGCGCCGACCCGGAGCGCATGACGCCGCAGGCCACGGCGCAGTACGTGCGCGAGCTGTTCCAGGGCTCGGCCGTGGCGGTGCGCGTGCTGGACGACCCCGACGTCATCCGGCGCGAGTACCCGCTGTTCGCCGCCGTGGACCGCGCCGCCGCCACCGTGCCGCGCCACCGCGGTGCGCACTCACTCACTCACTCGCTCACTCACTCACTCACTCACATGCTCACTCACTCACTCGCTCGCTCGCTCACTCAGTCACATATTTATTGAAGTATTTACTTGAAGAACTGGTTCCGTTAATGGAGTTTGGCCAAAATTACATAAAGCTCCCTAAGACTCATCACTCAAACGAACTGCTGTATGATCGACTAATTTAGTTATTTAATGCATGGAAAACTTCCAACTAAGAACAACAATAAAAAGATGCAGCTTACTCAACTGAGAGCCAATTAAAAGCTTTCACTTCTAATGTTAGATGAGTAAAATGTTGTAAGCAAATAGGTTAACTTGATTATTGACGCTGCAGGGTGCATCATCTTCCTGGAGTACGTGCCGAGCAGCTATGAGCGCACCGTGATGCTCGTCGGCAAGGTGAGTACCCGCAGGCCACTCGCGCGCAGCAGCCCAACTGCGCCAACTTACATATTTTGAGAGTCGGCGGGAAGAGATTCCTTTGAACCGAGTACCTAGTAGTTATATACGTTCCAGTTCAAAGTTCTTTGGGTTTGGCCGCCGGCAGACAGTTCTGAGGCGTCCATTTACCGACACCGAGCGAAGCAACGCTGGAAAGTAGCGTAGCTAGTGTTCTCTCACACGACTCCACTGATCACAAGCCATTGCGCCTACAATCGATAGAGCACTCACTGGGAGGCAATCCCTCCAATAAGCTCGATACGTAGGTATCGACTCGCGTGTTTGTGGTTCGACTCGCGGCGATCTTCGCGCGTCGTTTCCTCAATAGGTTTTAAATACTTACTTAATCAGACATATTCATTTCGCCCTCTTTGAATGAATATCAACACAGCCTTCACTCAAAGTAATAGCACATTGATCTGTTAGTGTTTTGTTGCAAAGACAGTTCATTCACACGTTTGGTTATCAGGCGCGCGCGAGCGCAGATTGCAACATATAGCACATTCATTATTTGTCACCAGCAGACATAAATGATGCAAAGGTTCGTATAATAAGTATAAAGTATTTTATAGACTTTTTCCATCGACAAATCATCTGATCACAAGCTAAACGAAAACAAGCGTATAAAATAAAATTTGCTTTCACTTGCGCTGAGAACCAAACAAGGGACATATCTGAACGCTGCAATCATATAATTGGTCCAAGTGACAGCGCAGAACAGAGGACACTACTGTCATCTGTTCTGCGCTGCAGAAGGCTCACCGCTTTGATCTTGCTAAAGCTGACGAAACAATTAGTAGGCATACCTACAAAGAAGAAACCTTGTTTCGGACTTTTTAAACGCTGAGGAGATACCGAGGACAAATGCCGGATTGCATAGCACTCTTCCGGTTGGCAATATGTCGCATATCCACTTGTAGTCTCGGTGAGCGGCACGCGGCACTGCTAGGCCTCGTGCCGCCAGGCGCGGGGTAGCTAACGATGCGGGCGTCGGCAGGGCGTGACGTACGACACGGGCGGCGCCGACCTGAAGGTGGGCGGCGCCATGGTGGGCATGTCGCGCGACAAGTGCGGCGCCGCCACGGCGGCGGGCTTCGTGAAGGCGTGCGAGCTGCTGCGGCCGCCGCTCAAGGTGCTGGCGGCGCTGCCCATGGTGCGCAACTCCATCGGCGCCGACGCCTACGTGTCCGACGAGCTCATCCGCAGCCGCAACGGGCAGGCCGTGCGCGTGGGCAACACCGACGCCGAGGGCCGCATGATCATGGGCGACGTGCTCGCCGAGGTGAGTGTCCCCGCCCCACCGCCCCAGCACCCACCGCCACGCGCACACACGCGCAGCCAGTTGTGCCATCAATATATACACAATTTGACCGATTGTAATTAATCGGTCCATGTAACATTTATGGAGTTGGCTATTTTCAAGTCAGTATTTTCATATTCGGATTTAATATAGGCCCAGCCTGCCACTACCGCACTCACTGGAAATGGCGCAAAGCTGCACACATTCCTATTCTATTCTATACTCTATAATTCTATTTTTGTATGATGCAAACTGTCTGGCCTTTTTTCATACATTTCGCATCAGTGGTAGCAGCAGCAACTTACACTCTATGTCGGGTAACACCTTGGTACTATCTGAAGAGGTTAGTAATAATCCTATTTATTACCTATTTCCATAGTTGGGCTAAAAAGAATGGTTATATTATAGTAGATTGTTACACAAGGGTTGAAAGTCAGCCATTTCACCCGAGATATTTCTAGGTAATAGTTCGAGGGTGAATGGTGACATTCACCCGAGGTAAACACACTACTTTTCATTTCGACTATGTGAGTTAAACATAACATAAACTCACGCCTATATCCCCGAAGGGGTAGGCAGAGGTGCTAGCACCCACATTTCGCCAGTTTATGTTTAGGTCCCAATGTAATAGGTGGCGAGCCTATTGCCATTAACCGGGCACTTATAAGCCTGTTATGTTATGTTATGTTATGAATCTCATATTCCCGTTAATTCTTTAGCAAATTTAAATAGTTTTTTTTTAATACTGAAAAAAAAGTTATAATTCACGTACATAATGCCAACATTAGAAAAGTATTTTTCATTACTCATACTCTGAAAGTAGGTCTGAAGTTGCCTGAGGAGCGGGATCAAAGTAATACTTTTCATCCCTAGGGAGGATCGCTTTCAACTGACAGCTGTCAAATTGTTAAAAAAAAACTAATTCTATTTTCACATTTTTAATGTACCAACAATGTACCAACTTTCTATGCAGCCACTCAATTACAGCGTGATGTAAAATTGAAATAAAATAAAGTTAAGTATTGATTAAAGAATATATATTTTTTTAAATAACTTTACTTAGTTTAGTTTAGTTTCAACAATTTCCTTAAAATAACATCGATTTGGGCAAAATATTTACCATTTTTTCAATGATGAAAATGAAAAATAATGGCTGAATAGCTGGCCGGCCACAGAAAAAAAAACAAACAAAATAGGCGGAAAAGCGGCAATTCGATCTTCATTTGTTTTTCGATTTGAAGGTTTTATAATTTTACTCATATTTTCTTTAGCTAATTCATGTTTTTATTTTTACTTTCCTTGTATTCGTAATGAAAAGCACAGTATTTACCTCGGGTTAAAGACTTATTTAGTCCCTCGAACTATTGGCGCCCGAACGAAGTGAGGGCGCCAAACCTCGTCTCGGGACTAAATAAGTTACTTTCACTCCTAGGGTAACAATGTACTATTCCGCCCTAGGGATGAAATAAGCTGCTTTCCACCCGGCTATCTACCCATGAAAATTAAACTTTCCGAACAGGAGAGATGAAATAGTAGATTGTTACGCAAGGGTTGAAAGTCAGCCATTTCACTCGAGATATTTCTATAGTTCGAGGGTGAAATGGTGACATTCACCCAAGCTAAACACTATACTTTTCATTTCGACTTTGTGAGGAAATTAAAATACTACACACACATTTAATGAAACAGGTATATTGATAATCAGTTGAAATTTAAAGTAAAATTGGAAAAAGATTATTAACAACAGCTTTTACCTGTTCTTTAATTTCATCGGGAGTTAAATTTATCTATCCATGTCACTGGAATAACTTTCCGAAACCACAATTAACACAAGGTATTTATTTATATTGAATCTCGTTTTCCCGCTAATTATTTAGCAAACTTGTTTTTTTAAATTCTGAAAAAAAAAGTTATAATTCACGTACATACTGCCAACATTAGAAAAGTTTTGAAAATCGAGTCTAATGGTTACATCGCTCGTAATCGAGTATCTAGGCGGCCAAGTAAAAAAAAAAGTGTCATGATATCATCAACAATGACGTAACTTAATTATCAGTGACTCCATGGTAAACCCTAAAATTAAAAAATAATACTTTCCACCCTAGGGATGAAATAAGCTACTTTCCACCCGGCTATCTACCCATGAAAATTAAACTTTCCGAACAGGAGAGATGAAAAATAAGTTGGGCTTAGTCGTGTCACGAGGAACCATTGTCCCCCGCAGATGGCGGAGCGCGCGCCGGCCGAACGGCTGCCGCACCTGTACACCATCGCCACGCTGACGGGCCACGCGCGCAGCACGTACGGCAAGTACACGGCGGCGCTGGACAACCACGTGGCGCGCGAGGCGCAGCACGCGGCCGCGCTGCAGGCGGCCGGCGCGCGCCTGGCCGACATGCTGGAGGTGTCCACGGTGCGGCGCGAGGACCTCACCATGCACCGCGGCCGCGCCGAGGGCGACGACGTGCAGCAGGCGGGCGCGCTGCCGTCCACGGCGGCGTCGCGCGGCCACCAGGCGCCCACGGCCTTCCTCATGTTCGTGGCGGGGCTGGAGCGCGGCGCGCTGCCCTACACGCACCTGGACGTGGCGGGCAGCGCCGGCACGCTGCCCGAGCCCGTGACGGCGGCCACGCTGCTGGCGCTGGCGGCGCACTACGGCCTCGTGTGCACCGACGGCTGCTGACGGCCCGCCCGCCGCCCCGCCCCCCTCGTACAGTACAAACATGCATAATATTATTTTTTGAAAATGTATTTAAGGTTGACTTTCAAGCTTTGAAATAAAACTATTTTTAACGGATTCTATCGCGGTTTATTTGATGTTATTTTATATTTTACATTGAACCCGACGTTTCGGTTGCTTTTCAGCAGCCATGGTCACGGGGAGACTAAAGATGGTTGTTGTCTTGAAGTTTGAAGTGAAAGTTATCTCAAAGTACCCGAACTATGTTGAATTGTTGGTGTTACTATTTACGCAGAATGAGCTCACAGTGTCATGAAGTCTTGTTGTATTTTGTTTTTTCTTGGAATTAATTAAGTGAATGACTGGGTCCCAAGCTGGTGGTACATTCCAACCATCTTCTCTATTAAAATTAGGATGTTTTTTAATTTCAATAGCTTCGCGGAGCATCCTAGGTAGGAATCGACTTTCTTTGGCGAGTATCTGTGGTTTATCAAACCTTAAGTAATGTTTGGTCCCCTGTTGCACGTGTTCACATACAGCAGACTTTTTTGAGCGTTGGTGTTTTATGTCAGCTATGTGTTCTTTGACGCGAGTGCCAATGCTTCGCTTGGTTTGACCAATATAAGAGAGCCCACAGTCACAATCTATTTTATAGACCCCTGCATCTTGTAGAGGCAATTGGCACTTGACAGATGGTAAAAATTGACATATCTTCGTTGGCGGCTTGTAGTATGTGTTAATTGAAGCACGCTTCAAGATGTAGCCAATCTTGTCAGTGACCCCTCGTATGTATGGTAGGACTGCAGGCTGGCGCTCAACAGTGGCTGGCTTTTCTCGGGATCCGTGACTGATGCGCGGTTGTTTGAGCTTGTTGTCATACAGAACTTGTTTGACATGTTGTAGCTCAGCGTCCAGGTGTTTCTTGTCACAGATCCCACGGGCTCTCTGAAACAAAGACATTCCCACGGTAGCTAACTGTTTAGGGTGGTGGTGAGATTCACCGTTTAAGTACCTATCAGTATGGGTCTTTTTCCTATACACAGTATGGCTCAAAGTATTATTAGAGTTTCTGATTACAAGAACATCTAGGAAAGCTAATGAATTATTTGCCTCTAATTCCATAGTGAATTTTATGTTGTTATTAATGGAATTAAGGTGTGTTAAAAATGTATTTATACTATCTGTTGGTAGTATTGTGAAGGTGTCATCTACATACCGTTTATAAAATCTAGGTGTAATGGCAGCCGTCTGCATAGCTCGCGCCTCGAAGGCCTCCATATATATGTCAGCAACAACAGGCGATACTGGGGAGCCCATTGCCACGCCATCGATTTGTATGTAGAACTTATCATCCCACAACAGGTAGCCAGTTGTTAAGCAGTGATTTAGTATTTCTGCATATTCCTCAGGCATGGTGTTCTCTATTAACTTTCTCCTAACTATGTCTATACAGTCATGTACAGGTATGCATGTAAATAATGACTGTACATCAAAACTGACCATTGTTTCATTATTAGTGAGATGTAGGTGTTTAATTTCACTAACAAAATGGTAAGAATCTCTAACATATGCTGTTGAATTACCTCGAAGTGGTGAGAGTACCTTCGCTACGTGCTGAGCCAGTCTGTAAGTTGGTGTGTCGATCTGGCTTACAATAGGACGTAGGGGAGCATTTTCCTTGTGTATTTTCGGTAACCCATATAGTTTTGGAGGTTTTATGCACGAAGGAATTAATGTATTTACGTCGATTTGTAACTTTTCGGAGTATTTATTTATGATATCACGAGTTTGTTTCAATATCTTATTAGTAGGGTCTGTCTTGACCTGTTTATACGTGGTTTCATCCGATAAAAGATTTTCAATTTTTTGTTTATAGTCCGACGTATCCATTACTACCGTAGCGTTTCCCTTATCCGCACGGAGAACTGTGATTTCTGGCCTAGCTCGCAAGTTCTTCAATGCGATGAATTCGTCTCTGGGAAGGTTCGATTTGGGTACTTTACTTCGACGCAATAACGATGAAACATCCTGGCGTATAGCCTCCAAATCTTCCTTTTTCATATTATTCTTAACTAGGCAGTCCTCAACATTGCAAATAATGGTCTCATACGGTATCCTAGACGGTGTTATCGCATAATTTAAACCTCTTGATAGAACTTTTTCGGTGGCATTGTCTAACTTTTGTTTTGACAGATTAATAACTGACAGTTTGGTAGACGGCGGCGTGCCATTGGTCCGTCTTGTGACGTTTCGTTCCGTTGAGTTGTCATTTGATTTTGATAATAGTTTTTCATATTTTTGTATTTTGTTAATTTTACACGCATAATATTTAGATTTTTCTCTGTTATTTACTGCATCAATGCATCTTTTAAAATCAAATGGGGTTACTAAGTTCTGTATTTTGTTAGACAAATGTTCCACTTTTTTGTTTATACTGCATAACTCAACGCGATGTTCTCGGATACTCAATATTAATAACTTCTTACTTGCCTGTTCTAAGATCTTAGCGCTTCCTCGTATGTCGTTTTTAGCTGCTATTTTGACACACGTAGGAATGAGATTATGGTCTCGGCATCTCTTCAAGAATATTAATGATGTTATATATCTTGCGCGCTTGGTTTGAAGATCTTCTAATTGTCGTATTAATTTTGCTGTTTGCAGTCCGTACTGTTCTACATGATATTGTCGGAAGTTTACGCGAATGTTACACATTGAAATAAAACTATTTTTAACGGATTCTATCGCGGTTTATTTGATGTTATTTTATATTTTACATTGAACCCGACGTTTCGGTTGCTTTTCAGCAGCCATGGTCACGGGGAGACTAAAGATGGTTGTTGTCTTGAAGTTTGAAGTGAAAGTTATCTCAAAGTACCCGAACTATGTTGAATTGTTGGTGTTACTATTTACGCAGAATGAGCTCACAGTGTCATGAAGTCTTGTTGTATTTTGTTTTTTCTTGGAATTAATTAAGTGAATGACTGGGTCCCAAGCTGGTGGTACATTCCAACCATCTTCTCTATTAAAATTAGGATGTTTTTTAATTTCAATAGCTTCGCGGAGCATCCTAGGTAGGAATCGACTTTCTTTGGCGAGTATCTGTGGTTTATCAAACCTTAAGTAATGTTTGGTCCCCTGTTGCACGTGTTCACATACAGCAGACTTTTTTGAGCGTTGGTGTTTTATGTCAGCTATGTGTTCTTTGACGCGAGTGCCAATGCTTCGCTTGGTTTGACCAATATAAGAGAGCCCACAGTCACAATCTATTTTATAGACCCCTGCATCTTGTAGAGGCAATTGGCACTTGACAGATGGTAAAAATTGACATATCTTCGTTGGCGGCTTGTAGTATGTGTTAATTGAAGCACGCTTCAAGATGTAGCCAATCTTGTCAGTGACCCCTCGTATGTATGGTAGGACTGCAGGCTGGCGCTCAACAGTGGCTGGCTTTTCTCGGGATCCGTGACTGATGCGCGGTTGTTTGAGCTTGTTGTCATACAGAACTTGTTTGACATGTTGTAGCTCAGCGTCCAGGTGTTTCTTGTCACAGATCCCACGGGCTCTCTGAAACAAAGACATTCCCACGGTAGCTAACTGTTTAGGGTGGTGGTGAGATTCACCGTTTAAGTACCTATCAGTATGGGTCTTTTTCCTATACACAGTATGGCTCAAAGTATTATTAGAGTTTCTGATTACAAGAACATCTAGGAAAGCTAATGAATTATTTGCCTCTAATTCCATAGTGAATTTTATGTTGTTATTAATGGAATTAAGGTGTGTTAAAAATGTATTTATACTATCTGTTGGTAGTATTGTGAAGGTGTCATCTACATACCGTTTATAAAATCTAGGTGTAATGGCAGCCGTCTGCATAGCTCGCGCCTCGAAGGCCTCCATATATATGTCAGCAACAACAGGCGATACTGGGGAGCCCATTGCCACGCCATCGATTTGTATGTAGAACTTATCATCCCACAACAGGTAGCCAGTTGTTAAGCAGTGATTTAGTATTTCTGCATATTCCTCAGGCATGGTGTTCTCTATTAACTTTCTCCTAACTATGTCTATACAGTCATGTACAGGTATGCATGTAAATAATGACTGTACATCAAAACTGACCATTGTTTCATTATTAGTGAGATGTAGGTGTTTAATTTCACTAACAAAATGGTAAGAATCTCTAACATATGCTGTTGAATTACCTCGAAGTGGTGAGAGTACCTTCGCTACGTGCTGAGCCAGTCTGTAAGTTGGTGTGTCGATCTGGCTTACAATAGGACGTAGGGGAGCATTTTCCTTGTGTATTTTCGGTAACCCATATAGTTTTGGAGGTTTTATGCACGAAGGAATTAATGTATTTACGTCGATTTGTAACTTTTCGGAGTATTTATTTATGATATCACGAGTTTGTTTCAATATCTTATTAGTAGGGTCTGTCTTGACCTGTTTATACGTGGTTTCATCCGATAAAAGATTTTCAATTTTTTGTTTATAGTCCGACGTATCCATTACTACCGTAGCGTTTCCCTTATCCGCACGGAGAACTGTGATTTCTGGCCTAGCTCGCAAGTTCTTCAATGCGATGAATTCGTCTCTGGGAAGGTTCGATTTGGGTACTTTACTTCGACGCAATAACGATGAAACATCCTGGCGTATAGCCTCCAAATCTTCCTTTTTCATATTATTCTTAACTAGGCAGTCCTCAACATTGCAAATAATGGTCTCATACGGTATCCTAGACGGTGTTATCGCATAATTTAAACCTCTTGATAGAACTTTTTCGGTGGCATTGTCTAACTTTTGTTTTGACAGATTAATAACTGACAGTTTGGTAGACGGCGGCGTGCCATTGGTCCGTCTTGTGACGTTTCGTTCCGTTGAGTTGTCATTTGATTTTGATAATAGTTTTTCATATTTTTGTATTTTGTTAATTTTACACGCATAATATTTAGATTTTTCTCTGTTATTTACTGCATCAATGCATCTTTTAAAATCAAATGGGGTTACTAAGTTCTGTATTTTGTTAGACAAATGTTCCACTTTTTTGTTTATACTGCATAACTCAACGCGATGTTCTCGGATACTCAATATTAATAACTTCTTACTTGCCTGTTCTAAGATCTTAGCGCTTCCTCGTATGTCGTTTTTAGCTGCTATTTTGACACACGTAGGAATGAGATTATGGTCTCGGCATCTCTTCAAGAATATTAATGATGTTATATATCTTGCGCGCTTGGTTTGAAGATCTTCTAATTGTCGTATTAATTTTGCTGTTTGCAGTCCGTACTGTTCTACATGATATTGTCGGAAGTTTACGCGAATGTTACACATTGAAATAAAACTATTTTTAACGGATTCTATCGCGGTTTATTTGATGTTATTTTATATTTTACATTGAACCCGACGTTTCGGTTGCTTTTCAGCAGCCATGGTCACGGGGAGACTAAAGATGGTTGTTGTCTTGAAGTTTGAAGTGAAAGTTATCTCAAAGTACCCGAACTATGTTGAATTGTTGGTGTTACTATTTACGCAGAATGAGCTCACAGTGTCATGAAGTCTTGTTGTATTTTGTTTTTTCTTGGAATTAATTAAGTGAATGACTGGGTCCCAAGCTGGTGGTACATTCCAACCATCTTCTCTATTAAAATTAGGATGTTTTTTAATTTCAATAGCTTCGCGGAGCATCCTAGGTAGGAATCGACTTTCTTTGGCGAGTATCTGTGGTTTATCAAACCTTAAGTAATGTTTGGTCCCCTGTTGCACGTGTTCACATACAGCAGACTTTTTTGAGCGTTGGTGTTTTATGTCAGCTATGTGTTCTTTGACGCGAGTGCCAATGCTTCGCTTGGTTTGACCAATATAAGAGAGCCCACAGTCACAATCTATTTTATAGACCCCTGCATCTTGTAGAGGCAATTGGCACTTGACAGATGGTAAAAATTGACATATCTTCGTTGGCGGCTTGTAGTATGTGTTAATTGAAGCACGCTTCAAGATGTAGCCAATCTTGTCAGTGACCCCTCGTATGTATGGTAGGACTGCAGGCTGGCGCTCAACAGTGGCTGGCTTTTCTCGGGATCCGTGACTGATGCGCGGTTGTTTGAGCTTGTTGTCATACAGAACTTGTTTGACATGTTGTAGCTCAGCGTCCAGGTGTTTCTTGTCACAGATCCCACGGGCTCTCTGAAACAAAGACATTCCCACGGTAGCTAACTGTTTAGGGTGGTGGTGAGATTCACCGTTTAAGTACCTATCAGTATGGGTCTTTTTCCTATACACAGTATGGCTCAAAGTATTATTAGAGTTTCTGATTACAAGAACATCTAGGAAAGCTAATGAATTATTTGCCTCTAATTCCATAGTGAATTTTATGTTGTTATTAATGGAATTAAGGTGTGTTAAAAATGTATTTATACTATCTGTTGGTAGTATTGTGAAGGTGTCATCTACATACCGTTTATAAAATCTAGGTGTAATGGCAGCCGTCTGCATAGCTCGCGCCTCGAAGGCCTCCATATATATGTCAGCAACAACAGGCGATACTGGGGAGCCCATTGCCACGCCATCGATTTGTATGTAGAACTTATCATCCCACAACAGGTAGCCAGTTGTTAAGCAGTGATTTAGTATTTCTGCATATTCCTCAGGCATGGTGTTCTCTATTAACTTTCTCCTAACTATGTCTATACAGTCATGTACAGGTATGCATGTAAATAATGACTGTACATCAAAACTGACCATTGTTTCATTATTAGTGAGATGTAGGTGTTTAATTTCACTAACAAAATGGTAAGAATCTCTAACATATGCTGTTGAATTACCTCGAAGTGGTGAGAGTACCTTCGCTACGTGCTGAGCCAGTCTGTAAGTTGGTGTGTCGATCTGGCTTACAATAGGACGTAGGGGAGCATTTTCCTTGTGTATTTTCGGTAACCCATATAGTTTTGGAGGTTTTATGCACGAAGGAATTAATGTATTTACGTCGATTTGTAACTTTTCGGAGTATTTATTTATGATATCACGAGTTTGTTTCAATATCTTATTAGTAGGGTCTGTCTTGACCTGTTTATACGTGGTTTCATCCGATAAAAGATTTTCAATTTTTTGTTTATAGTCCGACGTATCCATTACTACCGTAGCGTTTCCCTTATCCGCACGGAGAACTGTGATTTCTGGCCTAGCTCGCAAGTTCTTCAATGCGATGAATTCGTCTCTGGGAAGGTTCGATTTGGGTACTTTACTTCGACGCAATAACGATGAAACATCCTGGCGTATAGCCTCCAAATCTTCCTTTTTCATATTATTCTTAACTAGGCAGTCCTCAACATTGCAAATAATGGTCTCATACGGTATCCTAGACGGTGTTATCGCATAATTTAAACCTCTTGATAGAACTTTTTCGGTGGCATTGTCTAACTTTTGTTTTGACAGATTAATAACTGACAGTTTGGTAGACGGCGGCGTGCCATTGGTCCGTCTTGTGACGTTTCGTTCCGTTGAGTTGTCATTTGATTTTGATAATAGTTTTTCATATTTTTGTATTTTGTTAATTTTACACGCATAATATTTAGATTTTTCTCTGTTATTTACTGCATCAATGCATCTTTTAAAATCAAATGGGGTTACTAAGTTCTGTATTTTGTTAGACAAATGTTCCACTTTTTTGTTTATACTGCATAACTCAACGCGATGTTCTCGGATACTCAATATTAATAACTTCTTACTTGCCTGTTCTAAGATCTTAGCGCTTCCTCGTATGTCGTTTTTAGCTGCTATTTTGACACACGTAGGAATGAGATTATGGTCTCGGCATCTCTTCAAGAATATTAATGATGTTATATATCTTGCGCGCTTGGTTTGAAGATCTTCTAATTGTCGTATTAATTTTGCTGTTTGCAGTCCGTACTGTTCTACATGATATTGTCGGAAGTTTACGCGAATGTTACACATTGAAATAAAACTATTTTTAACGGATTCTATCGCGGTTTATTTGATGTTATTTTATATTTTACATTGAACCCGACGTTTCGGTTGCTTTTCAGCAGCCATGGTCACGGGGAGACTAAAGATGGTTGTTGTCTTGAAGTTTGAAGTGAAAGTTATCTCAAAGTACCCGAACTATGTTGAATTGTTGGTGTTACTATTTACGCAGAATGAGCTCACAGTGTCATGAAGTCTTGTTGTATTTTGTTTTTTCTTGGAATTAATTAAGTGAATGACTGGGTCCCAAGCTGGTGGTACATTCCAACCATCTTCTCTATTAAAATTAGGATGTTTTTTAATTTCAATAGCTTCGCGGAGCATCCTAGGTAGGAATCGACTTTCTTTGGCGAGTATCTGTGGTTTATCAAACCTTAAGTAATGTTTGGTCCCCTGTTGCACGTGTTCACATACAGCAGACTTTTTTGAGCGTTGGTGTTTTATGTCAGCTATGTGTTCTTTGACGCGAGTGCCAATGCTTCGCTTGGTTTGACCAATATAAGAGAGCCCACAGTCACAATCTATTTTATAGACCCCTGCATCTTGTAGAGGCAATTGGCACTTGACAGATGGTAAAAATTGACATATCTTCGTTGGCGGCTTGTAGTATGTGTTAATTGAAGCACGCTTCAAGATGTAGCCAATCTTGTCAGTGACCCCTCGTATGTATGGTAGGACTGCAGGCTGGCGCTCAACAGTGGCTGGCTTTTCTCGGGATCCGTGACTGATGCGCGGTTGTTTGAGCTTGTTGTCATACAGAACTTGTTTGACATGTTGTAGCTCAGCGTCCAGGTGTTTCTTGTCACAGATCCCACGGGCTCTCTGAAACAAAGACATTCCCACGGTAGCTAACTGTTTAGGGTGGTGGTGAGATTCACCGTTTAAGTACCTATCAGTATGGGTCTTTTTCCTATACACAGTATGGCTCAAAGTATTATTAGAGTTTCTGATTACAAGAACATCTAGGAAAGCTAATGAATTATTTGCCTCTAATTCCATAGTGAATTTTATGTTGTTATTAATGGAATTAAGGTGTGTTAAAAATGTATTTATACTATCTGTTGGTAGTATTGTGAAGGTGTCATCTACATACCGTTTATAAAATCTAGGTGTAATGGCAGCCGTCTGCATAGCTCGCGCCTCGAAGGCCTCCATATATATGTCAGCAACAACAGGCGATACTGGGGAGCCCATTGCCACGCCATCGATTTGTATGTAGAACTTATCATCCCACAACAGGTAGCCAGTTGTTAAGCAGTGATTTAGTATTTCTGCATATTCCTCAGGCATGGTGTTCTCTATTAACTTTCTCCTAACTATGTCTATACAGTCATGTACAGGTATGCATGTAAATAATGACTGTACATCAAAACTGACCATTGTTTCATTATTAGTGAGATGTAGGTGTTTAATTTCACTAACAAAATGGTAAGAATCTCTAACATATGCTGTTGAATTACCTCGAAGTGGTGAGAGTACCTTCGCTACGTGCTGAGCCAGTCTGTAAGTTGGTGTGTCGATCTGGCTTACAATAGGACGTAGGGGAGCATTTTCCTTGTGTATTTTCGGTAACCCATATAGTTTTGGAGGTTTTATGCACGAAGGAATTAATGTATTTACGTCGATTTGTAACTTTTCGGAGTATTTATTTATGATATCACGAGTTTGTTTCAATATCTTATTAGTAGGGTCTGTCTTGACCTGTTTATACGTGGTTTCATCCGATAAAAGATTTTCAATTTTTTGTTTATAGTCCGACGTATCCATTACTACCGTAGCGTTTCCCTTATCCGCACGGAGAACTGTGATTTCTGGCCTAGCTCGCAAGTTCTTCAATGCGATGAATTCGTCTCTGGGAAGGTTCGATTTGGGTACTTTACTTCGACGCAATAACGATGAAACATCCTGGCGTATAGCCTCCAAATCTTCCTTTTTCATATTATTCTTAACTAGGCAGTCCTCAACATTGCAAATAATGGTCTCATACGGTATCCTAGACGGTGTTATCGCATAATTTAAACCTCTTGATAGAACTTTTTCGGTGGCATTGTCTAACTTTTGTTTTGACAGATTAATAACTGACAGTTTGGTAGACGGCGGCGTGCCATTGGTCCGTCTTGTGACGTTTCGTTCCGTTGAGTTGTCATTTGATTTTGATAATAGTTTTTCATATTTTTGTATTTTGTTAATTTTACACGCATAATATTTAGATTTTTCTCTGTTATTTACTGCATCAATGCATCTTTTAAAATCAAATGGGGTTACTAAGTTCTGTATTTTGTTAGACAAATGTTCCACTTTTTTGTTTATACTGCATAACTCAACGCGATGTTCTCGGATACTCAATATTAATAACTTCTTACTTGCCTGTTCTAAGATCTTAGCGCTTCCTCGTATGTCGTTTTTAGCTGCTATTTTGACACACGTAGGAATGAGATTATGGTCTCGGCATCTCTTCAAGAATATTAATGATGTTATATATCTTGCGCGCTTGGTTTGAAGATCTTCTAATTGTCGTATTAATTTTGCTGTTTGCAGTCCGTACTGTTCTACATGATATTGTCGGAAGTTTACGCGAATGTTACACATTGAAATAAAACTATTTTTAACGGATTCTATCGCGGTTTATTTGATGTTATTTTATATTTTACATTGAACCCGACGTTTCGGTTGCTTTTCAGCAGCCATGGTCACGGGGAGACTAAAGATGGTTGTTGTCTTGAAGTTTGAAGTGAAAGTTATCTCAAAGTACCCGAACTATGTTGAATTGTTGGTGTTACTATTTACGCAGAATGAGCTCACAGTGTCATGAAGTCTTGTTGTATTTTGTTTTTTCTTGGAATTAATTAAGTGAATGACTGGGTCCCAAGCTGGTGGTACATTCCAACCATCTTCTCTATTAAAATTAGGATGTTTTTTAATTTCAATAGCTTCGCGGAGCATCCTAGGTAGGAATCGACTTTCTTTGGCGAGTATCTGTGGTTTATCAAACCTTAAGTAATGTTTGGTCCCCTGTTGCACGTGTTCACATACAGCAGACTTTTTTGAGCGTTGGTGTTTTATGTCAGCTATGTGTTCTTTGACGCGAGTGCCAATGCTTCGCTTGGTTTGACCAATATAAGAGAGCCCACAGTCACAATCTATTTTATAGACCCCTGCATCTTGTAGAGGCAATTGGCACTTGACAGATGGTAAAAATTGACATATCTTCGTTGGCGGCTTGTAGTATGTGTTAATTGAAGCACGCTTCAAGATGTAGCCAATCTTGTCAGTGACCCCTCGTATGTATGGTAGGACTGCAGGCTGGCGCTCAACAGTGGCTGGCTTTTCTCGGGATCCGTGACTGATGCGCGGTTGTTTGAGCTTGTTGTCATACAGAACTTGTTTGACATGTTGTAGCTCAGCGTCCAGGTGTTTCTTGTCACAGATCCCACGGGCTCTCTGAAACAAAGACATTCCCACGGTAGCTAACTGTTTAGGGTGGTGGTGAGATTCACCGTTTAAGTACCTATCAGTATGGGTCTTTTTCCTATACACAGTATGGCTCAAAGTATTATTAGAGTTTCTGATTACAAGAACATCTAGGAAAGCTAATGAATTATTTGCCTCTAATTCCATAGTGAATTTTATGTTGTTATTAATGGAATTAAGGTGTGTTAAAAATGTATTTATACTATCTGTTGGTAGTATTGTGAAGGTGTCATCTACATACCGTTTATAAAATCTAGGTGTAATGGCAGCCGTCTGCATAGCTCGCGCCTCGAAGGCCTCCATATATATGTCAGCAACAACAGGCGATACTGGGGAGCCCATTGCCACGCCATCGATTTGTATGTAGAACTTATCATCCCACAACAGGTAGCCAGTTGTTAAGCAGTGATTTAGTATTTCTGCATATTCCTCAGGCATGGTGTTCTCTATTAACTTTCTCCTAACTATGTCTATACAGTCATGTACAGGTATGCATGTAAATAATGACTGTACATCAAAACTGACCATTGTTTCATTATTAGTGAGATGTAGGTGTTTAATTTCACTAACAAAATGGTAAGAATCTCTAACATATGCTGTTGAATTACCTCGAAGTGGTGAGAGTACCTTCGCTACGTGCTGAGCCAGTCTGTAAGTTGGTGTGTCGATCTGGCTTACAATAGGACGTAGGGGAGCATTTTCCTTGTGTATTTTCGGTAACCCATATAGTTTTGGAGGTTTTATGCACGAAGGAATTAATGTATTTACGTCGATTTGTAACTTTTCGGAGTATTTATTTATGATATCACGAGTTTGTTTCAATATCTTATTAGTAGGGTCTGTCTTGACCTGTTTATACGTGGTTTCATCCGATAAAAGATTTTCAATTTTTTGTTTATAGTCCGACGTATCCATTACTACCGTAGCGTTTCCCTTATCCGCACGGAGAACTGTGATTTCTGGCCTAGCTCGCAAGTTCTTCAATGCGATGAATTCGTCTCTGGGAAGGTTCGATTTGGGTACTTTACTTCGACGCAATAACGATGAAACATCCTGGCGTATAGCCTCCAAATCTTCCTTTTTCATATTATTCTTAACTAGGCAGTCCTCAACATTGCAAATAATGGTCTCATACGGTATCCTAGACGGTGTTATCGCATAATTTAAACCTCTTGATAGAACTTTTTCGGTGGCATTGTCTAACTTTTGTTTTGACAGATTAATAACTGACAGTTTGGTAGACGGCGGCGTGCCATTGGTCCGTCTTGTGACGTTTCGTTCCGTTGAGTTGTCATTTGATTTTGATAATAGTTTTTCATATTTTTGTATTTTGTTAATTTTACACGCATAATATTTAGATTTTTCTCTGTTATTTACTGCATCAATGCATCTTTTAAAATCAAATGGGGTTACTAAGTTCTGTATTTTGTTAGACAAATGTTCCACTTTTTTGTTTATACTGCATAACTCAACGCGATGTTCTCGGATACTCAATATTAATAACTTCTTACTTGCCTGTTCTAAGATCTTAGCGCTTCCTCGTATGTCGTTTTTAGCTGCTATTTTGACACACGTAGGAATGAGATTATGGTCTCGGCATCTCTTCAAGAATATTAATGATGTTATATATCTTGCGCGCTTGGTTTGAAGATCTTCTAATTGTCGTATTAATTTTGCTGTTTGCAGTCCGTACTGTTCTACATGATATTGTCGGAAGTTTACGCGAATGTTACACATTGAAATAAAACTATTTTTAACGGATTCTATCGCGGTTTATTTGATGTTATTTTATATTTTACATTGAACCCGACGTTTCGGTTGCTTTTCAGCAGCCATGGTCACGGGGAGACTAAAGATGGTTGTTGTCTTGAAGTTTGAAGTGAAAGTTATCTCAAAGTACCCGAACTATGTTGAATTGTTGGTGTTACTATTTACGCAGAATGAGCTCACAGTGTCATGAAGTCTTGTTGTATTTTGTTTTTTCTTGGAATTAATTAAGTGAATGACTGGGTCCCAAGCTGGTGGTACATTCCAACCATCTTCTCTATTAAAATTAGGATGTTTTTTAATTTCAATAGCTTCGCGGAGCATCCTAGGTAGGAATCGACTTTCTTTGGCGAGTATCTGTGGTTTATCAAACCTTAAGTAATGTTTGGTCCCCTGTTGCACGTGTTCACATACAGCAGACTTTTTTGAGCGTTGGTGTTTTATGTCAGCTATGTGTTCTTTGACGCGAGTGCCAATGCTTCGCTTGGTTTGACCAATATAAGAGAGCCCACAGTCACAATCTATTTTATAGACCCCTGCATCTTGTAGAGGCAATTGGCACTTGACAGATGGTAAAAATTGACATATCTTCGTTGGCGGCTTGTAGTATGTGTTAATTGAAGCACGCTTCAAGATGTAGCCAATCTTGTCAGTGACCCCTCGTATGTATGGTAGGACTGCAGGCTGGCGCTCAACAGTGGCTGGCTTTTCTCGGGATCCGTGACTGATGCGCGGTTGTTTGAGCTTGTTGTCATACAGAACTTGTTTGACATGTTGTAGCTCAGCGTCCAGGTGTTTCTTGTCACAGATCCCACGGGCTCTCTGAAACAAAGACATTCCCACGGTAGCTAACTGTTTAGGGTGGTGGTGAGATTCACCGTTTAAGTACCTATCAGTATGGGTCTTTTTCCTATACACAGTATGGCTCAAAGTATTATTAGAGTTTCTGATTACAAGAACATCTAGGAAAGCTAATGAATTATTTGCCTCTAATTCCATAGTGAATTTTATGTTGTTATTAATGGAATTAAGGTGTGTTAAAAATGTATTTATACTATCTGTTGGTAGTATTGTGAAGGTGTCATCTACATACCGTTTATAAAATCTAGGTGTAATGGCAGCCGTCTGCATAGCTCGCGCCTCGAAGGCCTCCATATATATGTCAGCAACAACAGGCGATACTGGGGAGCCCATTGCCACGCCATCGATTTGTATGTAGAACTTATCATCCCACAACAGGTAGCCAGTTGTTAAGCAGTGATTTAGTATTTCTGCATATTCCTCAGGCATGGTGTTCTCTATTAACTTTCTCCTAACTATGTCTATACAGTCATGTACAGGTATGCATGTAAATAATGACTGTACATCAAAACTGACCATTGTTTCATTATTAGTGAGATGTAGGTGTTTAATTTCACTAACAAAATGGTAAGAATCTCTAACATATGCTGTTGAATTACCTCGAAGTGGTGAGAGTACCTTCGCTACGTGCTGAGCCAGTCTGTAAGTTGGTGTGTCGATCTGGCTTACAATAGGACGTAGGGGAGCATTTTCCTTGTGTATTTTCGGTAACCCATATAGTTTTGGAGGTTTTATGCACGAAGGAATTAATGTATTTACGTCGATTTGTAACTTTTCGGAGTATTTATTTATGATATCACGAGTTTGTTTCAATATCTTATTAGTAGGGTCTGTCTTGACCTGTTTATACGTGGTTTCATCCGATAAAAGATTTTCAATTTTTTGTTTATAGTCCGACGTATCCATTACTACCGTAGCGTTTCCCTTATCCGCACGGAGAACTGTGATTTCTGGCCTAGCTCGCAAGTTCTTCAATGCGATGAATTCGTCTCTGGGAAGGTTCGATTTGGGTACTTTACTTCGACGCAATAACGATGAAACATCCTGGCGTATAGCCTCCAAATCTTCCTTTTTCATATTATTCTTAACTAGGCAGTCCTCAACATTGCAAATAATGGTCTCATACGGTATCCTAGACGGTGTTATCGCATAATTTAAACCTCTTGATAGAACTTTTTCGGTGGCATTGTCTAACTTTTGTTTTGACAGATTAATAACTGACAGTTTGGTAGACGGCGGCGTGCCATTGGTCCGTCTTGTGACGTTTCGTTCCGTTGAGTTGTCATTTGATTTTGATAATAGTTTTTCATATTTTTGTATTTTGTTAATTTTACACGCATAATATTTAGATTTTTCTCTGTTATTTACTGCATCAATGCATCTTTTAAAATCAAATGGGGTTACTAAGTTCTGTATTTTGTTAGACAAATGTTCCACTTTTTTGTTTATACTGCATAACTCAACGCGATGTTCTCGGATACTCAATATTAATAACTTCTTACTTGCCTGTTCTAAGATCTTAGCGCTTCCTCGTATGTCGTTTTTAGCTGCTATTTTGACACACGTAGGAATGAGATTATGGTCTCGGCATCTCTTCAAGAATATTAATGATGTTATATATCTTGCGCGCTTGGTTTGAAGATCTTCTAATTGTCGTATTAATTTTGCTGTTTGCAGTCCGTACTGTTCTACATGATATTGTCGGAAGTTTACGCGAATGTTACACATTGAAATAAAACTATTTTTAACGGATTCTATCGCGGTTTATTTGATGTTATTTTATATTTTACATTGAACCCGACGTTTCGGTTGCTTTTCAGCAGCCATGGTCACGGGGAGACTAAAGATGGTTGTTGTCTTGAAGTTTGAAGTGAAAGTTATCTCAAAGTACCCGAACTATGTTGAATTGTTGGTGTTACTATTTACGCAGAATGAGCTCACAGTGTCATGAAGTCTTGTTGTATTTTGTTTTTTCTTGGAATTAATTAAGTGAATGACTGGGTCCCAAGCTGGTGGTACATTCCAACCATCTTCTCTATTAAAATTAGGATGTTTTTTAATTTCAATAGCTTCGCGGAGCATCCTAGGTAGGAATCGACTTTCTTTGGCGAGTATCTGTGGTTTATCAAACCTTAAGTAATGTTTGGTCCCCTGTTGCACGTGTTCACATACAGCAGACTTTTTTGAGCGTTGGTGTTTTATGTCAGCTATGTGTTCTTTGACGCGAGTGCCAATGCTTCGCTTGGTTTGACCAATATAAGAGAGCCCACAGTCACAATCTATTTTATAGACCCCTGCATCTTGTAGAGGCAATTGGCACTTGACAGATGGTAAAAATTGACATATCTTCGTTGGCGGCTTGTAGTATGTGTTAATTGAAGCACGCTTCAAGATGTAGCCAATCTTGTCAGTGACCCCTCGTATGTATGGTAGGACTGCAGGCTGGCGCTCAACAGTGGCTGGCTTTTCTCGGGATCCGTGACTGATGCGCGGTTGTTTGAGCTTGTTGTCATACAGAACTTGTTTGACATGTTGTAGCTCAGCGTCCAGGTGTTTCTTGTCACAGATCCCACGGGCTCTCTGAAACAAAGACATTCCCACGGTAGCTAACTGTTTAGGGTGGTGGTGAGATTCACCGTTTAAGTACCTATCAGTATGGGTCTTTTTCCTATACACAGTATGGCTCAAAGTATTATTAGAGTTTCTGATTACAAGAACATCTAGGAAAGCTAATGAATTATTTGCCTCTAATTCCATAGTGAATTTTATGTTGTTATTAATGGAATTAAGGTGTGTTAAAAATGTATTTATACTATCTGTTGGTAGTATTGTGAAGGTGTCA
>OX276413.1:710433-920901 GCA_946251805.1 Cybosia mesomella
TTAACATCCTCTGCAATTCGCTCTATGTATGTTCTAAAACACCTCTCAGTAACTTCCTTGGCTCTAGTTCTGAGCATAGAGAACTCATCGTAATCTCTGGGGTTTCCAAATCGCTTAAATCTAGTATGAGCTTTGTTTTTAGATGTAAGCAATTTAATTAGATTTTTGGAGAACCATATCGGATATTTATTATTTGACCCATTAGACTTTGGAGTATATTTTTCTATGATGGAATGTATGTTATTGTAAAATAATAAAACAAATACCTCACAGCTCATATTTTATTTTATTTTATTTTATTTTATTCATTTAGGAAAACTTACAGCTAGAATACAGATTGAAACATATGTAGGTAATATAAATGGCCAATTACAAGTTTTCGCATATAGCACTTATTGTAAAATAAACAAGTCGGTATATAGCTAGCAATGTACAGGTATATTGAATTACATACCGTATAACATTATATGTGCAATTTAGTATACCTATATCATAATTATACAGGATATAAAGAACAAGGGAAAAAGAAATTAATACATAAAAAGCAAGTTCTTTTGGCAATCGCTTTACGCTTTGTCGAAAAATGACTTACTCAAATTGACCTTGAGCTGATTAGTGCTGGTGAAAAATAAATCTAAATCGTACTCGTGGCATAGTGAATTGTACGCTCGACACACCCTGATCAGGAAGGAATTTTGTCTGTATGTGCAGGTCGTTAGCGGCACGTATAGTATCTTAGGTTTCCTCAGACGCGCAAATGACGTACACAATCCAATCTTACTTAATAATTCAGAGCAGTCAATGGAGTGATTAGCTAGTTTGAACAGAAGAGTCAAATCAGCTATATTTCTACGTTTATATAACGGGAGAATGTGGAAGTGCCTACATCTGCTCAAATAATTAGGTAAATAGGTACTGGATCTGAATTGGATGTAACGTAGGAATTTTCTTTGGATTGCTTCCAGTCTATCAATATAAATATCGTAAACAGGATTCCATACCTGCGAGCAATATTCAAGGTGACTACGAACAAAGGCACAATAAAGGATTTTGATTATTTTGACATTCTTGAAGTCGACTGAGATTCTACGAATAAATCCCAGAGCTTTGGCGGCCCTTTTAACAATACTTTCAACGTGGTCTTCGAATGTTAATTTAGAATCAAAAACTACACCCAAATCTCTAATGGCATTTACTCTTGTTAGAGGAGTATTGGCCAAGGCATAGTTGAAGCAAATAGGGTTCAGTTTACGCGTGAAGGTGCACTGGTAGCATTTAGGGATGTTCAGTTCCAATTTATTTATAATACAATAATTATAAAAATTGTTAAGATCAGTCTGTAAATTATAAGCATATGCAATGCATATTCTGTCCAATCAATGTTCAATAAATCATTTTCGCTTTTGCTTTGCTTTACAGCTTTCGTAATCAGTTTTAGGAAAACATAGCTTTTTAAGCAATGTTTTCTGTACCAATGTAGTAGGAGTGGTTTGAAGTATAAGTTCAAATGTCGGATGGTTCTCAACTAGACGACTTATGTGTAGAGTTGGTGTAAATAAGTCTGGGCAATCAGTAATAACTAGATCTAGTATTCGATCCTTATAGTTCATCTTAAAATGAAGTTGTCGCAATGTAGTGAGATCAAATAGGTCATTTAAAGCTTTTGATTTTTCACAGTAATAGTTCAGAGGACAGCCAGTTTCAGCTGACCAGAGAACATGAGTTAGATTGAAATCACCCACTATACAGGTCTTGTGATTAGACATATTACCAACTATGTGACCACATTTCTTAAAAAAATCACAAGCTGCACTTACCGATAGATATCCAGGCAGATAGGCAACACATAGATTCATAGTAAAATCCCCATTTAATGTGATTTGTACCCACAAATCCTCCATATAGTCTGACTGCCAGTCATTTCTCATAAAAATTTTGAGTTTTTTAGAATAAGCAATTAATACACCCCCACCATAATCCTTATTATACCGTTGACAAAATCCAGGATCAAGATCCCTACGTACCACACAATATCTGTCATCGAACAATTCAGAGGACAATACATCTGCATCTAGCCAAATCTCACACAAACATTTTATATCAAAGTTATTACACAATACATTATTATAAATATCAACAGTCTTGCTCCTCATACCTCTAATCTTCTGATAATAAATTGAAAAAAACATTTTTGCTATTAAGTATTTATGCAATTGTTATTACCCATTATGGGTACTGGAGGATGTACAGATGGTATTAACTTATTAGAGCAAGGCTATCGCTATTCTTAATCAATATATACTTAGAATCAATTGTTTTTCTAACATATATACGTCCGTTTTTTACCCATATGAATTTATACCCAAGTTCTTTTGCTTTTTTACGAGCTGTAGCATGTAAAGATTTGTTGGAAGGCGATAAATGTTCACTCACATACACTGGTTTCTTTTCACCCGCAATCCCCAGTAATGATGTATTCAGTTTGTCACTAGGATTTGATTTATTATATCTATGTACAGCAGAATAAAAGTCATCACGATCTTCAATACATCTAAACTTAACGATTACAGTACGAGGTAGCTTACTTTCTCTATTCAACTTAGCGACTCTAGTGCACTTTAGTATGGCATCTTCTTTCAAATCATGACCTATTACACGAGAACATTGTTTTAGAAGATTAGGTAAATTTTCATTATGGTGCTCAGGTACACCTTGCATCTCCAAGTTGTTCTCGCGCATATGTTGCTCCAGATTATTTAGGCGATTAGATAGTTCTGACACAGTGGACTTGAGTTCGGAATTCTCCTTAGAAATTAATGCATTATCTTTGGCTAGAGTTTCCATCGCATACTTCATTTCATCATGCATTGTGCTAAGGAAGTGTACAGACTGGCGAAACTCTAATAAGTCGTTCTTAATAGAAGACAATTCTGTCTTTAAGATACTAGATATCATCTGCGGTATTTCAGTCTTGATGGCTTTAAGTACTTGGTCACTTATAGCCGATACCAAGGCGCTTTTATCCTGCAATGAACTAGTACAATAGGATATAAACCCAGGTATCTGTTGACTGTCCGATAGCTTCTTTCTTGTAGTGACGTTTTCCATACCAATATCTTCATGACACATTCTAGAAGCCTCCTCTTCATCCTCCCTGAGGTTTCGCACTGGTGTATTAGTGTCTCCCACCTTTGGTAGTTTACTCCTGCACTCATGACATACCCACTTGATTTTCTGCTCTTTAGTCATAGACGAGAATATCTTTTTATCCGATATATTTGCGCATACAAAATCATAGAACTTATGGCATTTGCTACATTTTAAACATTCTCGGCTATCCACACTGTTCCGACAACCAGCACAAATAGTACTCCTTGACGCCATCTGTGAATTCTAAGCGGTACCAAGTACGCCAATAATCCAAACGTAATGCACGCAAAAGGGTCTTCACGTCAAGGTTTAACTACGGACTATGATTGCAAATTTGCTATTGCAGCTTCACTTACTCGGTGGCGTAACGGTCAAAGCACCCGCTCACGATTCGGAGCCGAACCACTTTTTCAAGTTTGCATTGAATCTAGCAGGCAAATTCAATTTTACATCTCACCAGGACAGCCCGCAGCAACGATGTCAGGGGGAGTATCTTGCACTTGATATCTCGCTTCCACCGCTCACTGGGAGGAGACAGCCGTAAAGACTTCACAGGACGAAACGAGAGGCACCGAACTTAGCTGGTTGACCAATCACGAATTTAGATAAATGAATTTAGAAATTGCAGAGAAAAAGCACCGACACACGTCCGCTCCCAACACTACTTGACACAACACAACACGATAAAATAGGTCTTTACCTATGAAATTGCCGAAATTTTCTTACAAATTCATGAGTTCGTTATTCCTTTAATTTAGTAGCTATTTCCATTATTTATTTATATTTTGTTTGAAAGTTGATTTCAAGATTTTTCAACTCTGTATTAAATTTTGTTTATATTGGCCGCTTGATAAATTAATTCGATCTTCAAAAACAGTACTTCCTAAATGCTATCCATTTTGATGATAAATTTCGTATTACTTAACAGCTGTCACTTTTCAAAAATGTAAGAAAAGTTGCTGTTTGTTAGCCTAATGTTGACTCATTCATACACAAAAAAAATCAGAAAATTTGGATTTGTCATTGCTAAAAAAAATGCAAAAATGTTAGTACTGAAAATTGGGTTTCCTCCAATTTCTTCAAGAAAAACGGCAATTTCATATGTACACACCTTTTTTTTTTTTTTCGTGCAAAAATCCATTCGGATAGCTCCCCCGCCGGCCAGCGGGGGCGGTTATGACGGGCTTGAACCGACTAAAACCGCACGCCGTCTCGGGTCTGCAGACGCAGGTGTAAGGTTGCCCCATATGTAAACACCTAATATTAAAGAAATACGTAAATTCTACAATGACGTGTTCCCATTATCATTGTCCAACATGCAATGTCTACATGCACTGAAAACCATCCGTGTGAAAACGTATGAATTACGACAGTACGGGAAGTGTGAACATTCTGGTAAATTTGCATTTAGGAAATCGATTATATACTGAGTCAGGGTACATGTTGCAGCAAGGAGTCACCCTTGTAGCACGTGCCTGATGATGGTGATTCCACTGTTAGGCCTGACGCGAAGGCTAATTGGCCAACATATGTAACCTGTAAAATAATAAAATCAAACACCTTTTTTTTTTTTTTTTTATCGTGCGGAAATCCCTTCGGATACCCCCCCGCCGGCCAGCGGGGGCGGTTATGTCGGGCTTGCACCGACTAAAACCGCACGCTGACTCGGGTCTTCAGACGCCGGGGTGTAAGGTTACCCATAGAGCATATCCCTCGCACCCCGGCTGACCCTGGGCCATCTCACCACTAGCAGCATCGCTCATCCTGTCTCCTCTGAAAGCAGAGGAGTACGGAGAGCGATGTGTTCCCGCCACGTTGGGTATTGGCCGACGATCAATGCCAACCCTATGAAGGGGTGAAGAGGAAGCCATTGACCGCCGCCCAGGGTGTACCGGCCGCTCCGATTCCGTTCCCCCCGGACTGCAGCGGGATCGGAATCGGAGCGACACTCGAGGAGGTTACCCAACACACACCCCAAAATCAAACACCTGAAATTTGTTTTTAATGAATTGGTTTATGATATGGTTTCCATCATTAATCACGTACCTTTTTTTTTGTTTTTTTTTATCGTGCGGAAATCCCTTCGGATACCCCCCCGCCGGCCAGCGGGGGCGGTTATGTCGGGCTTGCACCGACTAAAACCGCACGCCGTCTCGGGCCTTCAGACGCCGGGGTGTAAGGTTACCCATAGAGCATATCCCTCGCACCCCGGCTGACCCTGGGCCATCTCACCACTAACAGCATCGCTCATCCTGTCTCCTCTGAAAGCAGAGGAGTACGGAGAGCGGGGTTTTCACGCCACGTTGGGTATTGGCCGACGATCAATGCCAACCCTATGAAGGGGTGAAGGGGAAGCCATTGACCGCCGCCCAGGGTGTACCGGCCGCTCCGATTCCGTTCCCCCCGGACTGCAGCGGGATCGGAATCGGAGCGACACTCGAGGAGGTTACCCAACACACACCCCACTTTAATCACGTACCTATGTGGTGTAGTGGGTTCGATTCCCGCTCAGTTCAAATATTTGTATGTATTGCATTTGACTGTGTGTTTCTATGATTATGTATGTACTTTTTTTTTTCTCGTACGGAAATTCCTTCGGATACCCCCCCCCCCCGCCGGTCAGCGGGGGTGGTTATGTTGGGTTTGAACCGACTAAAACCGCACGGCGTCTCGGGTCTGTACCTTTTTTTTTTTTTTTTATCGTGCGGAAATTCCTTCGGATACCCCCCCGCTGGCCAGCGGGGGCGGTTATGTCGGGCTTGCACCGACTAAAACCGCAAGCCGTCTCGGGTCTTCAGACGCCGGGATGTAAGGTTACCCATAGAGCATATCCCTCGTACCCCGGCTGACCCTGGGCCATCTCACCACTAACAGCATCGCTCATCCTGTCTCCTCTGAAAGCAGAGGAGTACGGAGAGCGATGTGTTCCCGCCACGTTGGGTATTGGCCGACGATCAATGCCAACCCTATGAAGGGGTGAAGGGGAAGCCATTGACCGCCGCCCAGGGTGTACCGGCCGCTCCGATTCCGTTCCCCCCGGACTGCAGCGGGATCGGAATCGGAGCGACACTCGAGGAGGTTACCCAACACACACCCCTCGGGTCTGTACCTATTTAAAAGAAAGACGCATCTAAGTAATAATTATGTTTATGTTCTAGTAACTAAAATACGCTTGTATGTGTTTTATATAGTTTTTCAACCTTTGGTTGAGTTTACAATATTTACAACTATTTTAGCCCTTCGAGCGCTGGTTTTATACCTTGTAATTAACATGCATAAAGCTGAGTCTGAATCACCTTCAATTTTCTGAAAATGAGCTTACCGAGGCGTTTTGTGGTTGTGTACAGATTATATATGACTGTTAAGTGACAAAGGTATTTTAGTTGAAGCCTTGCCTCGCCTAACTCAAGTCTAAAACGGAATTAGTATAGTATGAAGACTAATATATACTCTATTTTTTTATTTTTTTTTTATATTTAGGACACGTCAATTTGACTTCACCTCGCCTGATGGTAAGCTGAAGGTAAAGTCTCAGGAAAGAGGGTCACTATTACATACACGAACCATGTTAACAATGGTGGCACTCAGCTTGACGGCCTCATCAGAAGAGGATTGTCGTCGCAGCACCGCGTGACCCCCACCGGGCCCACTAGTGCTGCGACCACAATCCCCCTGCCCGGCTATGCACTTGCTGACCCCTGAACGCAATCACACCGAAATTGGATTACTATGGAGGGTTTGCGCAATCGTGCACGGTGGTATCTACCCGGCCGAATTTTGTGACAAATTTGTGTCATCAAATTTCTACCACCAGTCTCAGTTTCATGTTCATTTTAGTTAGTAATTATTATACGTAACTAGCTGCTGGCAGGGTGTCGTTTATCGCGACGAAATACAGCTTATATTCTTTCCCAATATCAAGTCTATCTTTTCTCTAGTCTAATCCAAACTTAGAGCTATGAAACTAAGGAGATTTTTTATATAGGTTGGTACATGAATATGATCTACAATACTTTGAAAGTCTACCTATTATATAGTCGGTTCAAGCCCGACATAACCGCCCCCGCTGACCGGCGGGGGGGTATCCAAAGGGATTTCCGCACGAAAAAAAAAAGGTACATACAATAATACAATGATATCAGCGTACATAGATTAATTAGATATTAATATAACCGCGGTAGCCTAGTGGTATGGGTAATGGACTGCTGAGACGAGGTCTCGGGTTCGATCTCAGGCTTTACCATGGCACACACCAATGACTTTTTGATGCTTTTCGAAGTTATGTGTGTATTTATCGCAGGTTTATAAGTGCCCGGTTAATGGCAATAGGCTCGCCACCTATTACATTGGGACCTAAACATAAACTGGCGAAATGTGGGTGCTGGCACCTCTGCCTACCCCTTCGGGGATATAGGCGTGTGTTTATATTATGTTATGTTAATTAATATAACTGTCTATAATACAATCGTGCAAGATTACATATGTAATTCAGCCAAAAACACAGACAATACGTGTCTCTTAAGATGGAGACTCCTTTATGATTTTACTTTTTTAAATTTAATTAAATTACTGGCCATATTAATATACATTCTGGGGAGTTTTGGCACCGACGCGGGAAAAGACACGAGGCAGTATTTCAGTTTCAAAAATTTGTGTAATTTCGAGTTTGTATGTGTAAAAATGATGGTGTTTTATACAAAAATTCTTCGACAATATGCACAAGAAGTGTAGGAAAGTAGCATATTTACTGTGAATTGTGATTTTTCGTGTTGTTTCCAAAACTTCACAGAAGCCTTTGACTTGGCTATGACTATGAAGGACTTTACTTGACCATGACTAAATGACAAAAATTACTGAATTACTTGATTTATCAAATTACTTGACACTCGTATTCATTAAGTATTTGCCGAAGATGTAAAAAATACATTCTGTTAAAATTTCAATTGTCCAACTACACTGTTTGACTGATATAGAGTGGAGTCTTACTAAAATGATCCTGTTGGTATGGTACCCTTGGTATGGTCCTGTTGGTATGGTACCCTTGGTATGGTCCTATTGGTATGGTATCCTTGGTATGGTCATGTTGGTATGGTACCCTTGGTATGGTCATGTTGGTATGGTACCCTTGGTATGGTCATGTTGGTATGGTACCCTTGGTATGGTCCTGTTGGTATGGTACCCTTAAAAAAGAATGTATCGTAAGTTTTGGAACGGATCGTAAACTTTGCTCGTAATAATGAAAGATAACAACTGCATAGTTGTGTAATGTAAATATATTCAGGACGCGAGCTGTTTTGATATTAATGCAGGTAAATTTCAATGTAATAAAACATGGGCCGCCAATTAACGCACTCAACTGTACGCTTTGTTTGTGAAACATCGTGATTTTATTCGTAAAAATACTTTACTAGGTACTCGGCGTCTGGGGTGTGTGTTGGGTAACCTCCTCGAGTGTCGCTCCGATTCCGATCCCGCTGCAGTCCGGGGGGAACGGAATCGGAGCGGCCGGTACACCCTGGGCGGCGGTCAATGGCTTCCCCTTCACCCCTTCATAGGGTTGGCATTGATCGTCGGCCAATACCCAACATGGCGGGAACACATCGCTCTCCGTACTCCTCTGCTTTCAGAGGAGACAGGATGAGCGATGCTGTTAGTGGTGAGATGGCCCAGGGTCAGCCGGGGTGCGAGGGATATGCTCTATGGGTAACCTTACACCCCGGCGTCTGAAGATCCGAGACGGCGTGCGGTTTTAGTCGGTGCAAGCCCGACATAACCGCCCCCGCTGGCCGGCGGGGGGTATCCGAAGGGATTTCGCACGAAAAAAAAAAGTACTCATCGAAAATCTATCTATCTACATATATTACTAATAAGTTGCAGATTTATTTGTGTTTGTGCATTGGAGATATTGCACAAAAAAAACTTGGGTTATGTTGAATGAACGATTCTGAACTGAATTTTTTTTTTGATTTCTTGGCTGTTTATTTGTTTGTCAGTTTGTTCGCGATGGACGCAAAAAAATACTGAACGGATTTTCATGCGATTTAATTTTATTAGAAAGGTCTCGGTCAGACTTAATCTCTACTGTATGTTTGAATGCAACTCTGTAACTAGAACCGGAGATATGACCAAAAAACGACAACCGACCTCCGCGGGGCGGAGCCTCGGGTATGAAGAAGAAGAGCAGAAGTGAAAATATCTTCTTCCTCCTGAAAGACCTTGGCCTGTCCAGAACTGTGTGCAAGTTCTTTACTAAAACGAACATCAAAAGCTGCTTCAGCAGGTACATACCAGATTTGGCCGGGCAGGCAGGGAAACACGAGTAGTGAAATTGTCTGTTGTTGTGAATGTATGTCGGGAAGGGGCCCTTTAAACCTACACCCGTCACATAGTTTTCCTCTCTACCACTCGTTGGACCCGGCACCTGCACGGTGAATCCATCTCATTAGTAGTTGATCCTTTTATAAATCCGACTAAAGTATATTATCTGTCGAAGTGTTATAAAAAGACGGTATTAACCTGCATAAAACTTGCTTCTAGCAAAAAAATGCGCATATGTTTCCTTGTGGGTATTCCTATTTAATGTTATTAACATACCTAATTAGTTATGATTTTTTACCCATTGACACACACAAATACCACTACAATAAGTCGGCAAATTACGAAATGAGTACTTTTCCATTGCAGTAGTTCAAGACTAAAAAATTTCACCAGCTCCGATCCATGGCATACAATTTTAGCTATGTCTACTTAAATTATTTTTGTACTTACTACGTATTTTTGTATTAGGTGTCATTACAAATTATTTTTGTAAATCCACCAATTATCTTCTGATTAATTTAGATGAGGAGTGTAACAGGTTCGCTGCCGCATGGAAAGTAGAAACTTACCCTCGGGGCCAAAAGTGTTTTACGTTTGATTGACTTTAAGAGTAATTGGTTAAGATTATTATTATCTATATTTATTTAATATATTTGGGCATTTTACTGTATTTTGAGCGAGGTGAAAAACTTCACCGCACCGGTGCGTGCTTGGCACTATGAATGGAATAGGCATTCCAGGTGCCGAAGAATGCACGGGCATGGCAAATTATTTTTGTAAATCCACCAATTATCTTCTGATTAATTTAGATGCGGAGTCTAAGACAGTTTATCTTGCCAGAGTCTGTGAAGTGTCATTACAATTTATTTTTGTAAATCCACCAATTAACTTCTGATTAATTTAGATGCGGAGTCTAAGACAGTTTATCTTGCCAAAGTCTGTGGAGCGTCATTACAAATTATTATTGTAAATCTACCAATTAACTTCTGATTAATTTAGATGCGGAGTCTAAGACAGTTTATCTTGCCATAGTCTGTGAAGTATCATTACAATTTATTTTTGTAAATCACCCAATTAACTTCTGATTAATTTAGATGCAGAGTCCTCGAACTAAAAGGTGGCTAAGTGACTTCTGATCAAATTCACATATTAACTTTTTGTTTGCTTGTGTTTTTTTTTGAAAAAATATTTATAAATTTCAATAGCAACTTTAACTTTAGGTCGCGGGTTCAAGTCCCGTCCTAGGTTTTCTCTTTTTCCGATCGACTCGCACTTGGCCGCTTTTTTAGTTTGTGGAAGGCAATACTGAGGAAATTCAGAGGCTACAAGTGCTATTGTGCGTCTTATTCAGTTTCAGTCCTTGAATTTCTATCATTAAGCAACCAACAGCCCTGTATGTATACATCGCCCTTCGATATAAAGCAGGAGTTAAGCAACGCAAGTGCAGTATGTACCTGTTCGTGATATAAAACAAATATAATTGGGTTTACTAACTTCTTGCGTGTTGAAACATCCTTGCGCGCTTGTGGGCGAAGTCAGTGTTGTGTTGGGACTAGTGGACAGTGTTTGGTTTAAAGGATCCATAGCGGTGAGTCTTCACTTGTTTTGACATAGTGACTGTTAGTGTGTATAAACAAGATTGTTGATATAATTAATGTGTTGAACACACCCTTTAATCGACTAGGAGAGATTTGAAAGGTACTTACAGGGTCGCTGCCTTTGATATCTTGTTTTCCCCCCGGGGGGGTACCACTTCAAGAACACTTCGAAGTTACATAGGTTTAGCAGATAATTGATTATGAAATAAATTTATTTAAAATGGTACGGGTCGGCGGCGCGGTGTCGCTTTCGAAACTTTTTCTTAACTGTCACTCCACCGTGGCGGCAGCACTTTCCTCCCGTCCGGTGTTGCAAGTAATTTAATTTTTAGGACTTTGGATTTTGGAAGGAAATGGATAGTCGATTAGCCAACAGTGACAGAAGTTGAAAAGCCGTAGCATTGGCTTATGACGCCAATCATGCGCGAAACTCATCTGAGGTACCATTTTTTTTTATAATGGTCACGTCAATATGACTTCACCTCGCCTGATGGTAAGCTAAAGGTTAAGTCTCAGGAATGACGTTCACCATTACAAACAGCGATAATGCTACATTAGTAGCCTTGAGCTTGACGGCGTCATCAGATGCTTTTTCACGCCCCGCTCAAAGGACCCAGTGTTCTGGCTCGTCTCCGGGACTGAATGCGGAAAAAAATAAGGACATTCTACACAGCGCTATCTAGACCCGAAATAAACATAGCTTAACTAGCTTGTACTATGGGTTTTGGAATGCGGATATATCTAATTACATATTAATGAAATTTTGAAGCAATTAGTACCTTTTTTTTATCGTGCGGAAATCCCTTCGGCCCTGTCGGGCTTGAACCGACTAAAACCGCACGCCGTCTCGGGTCTACAGACGCCGGGGTGTAAGGTTGCCCATAGAGCATATCCCTCGCACCCCGACTGGGCCATCTCCGGTTTCGAGATGGCCCCCTCGGGTTTGGGAACCACGGTGTCCCCGTCTTGCCCCGGTTTGGGGGAGGGGCGCTAGTCGCCCCAATGTCCCGGCCTGCTTCTGCTGGGGTGACAGGCGGCCTCACCTGCCACCCCCAGGCCAAACAATTAGTACCTGTGTACCGATGCTAACATTTCCTTTAAATTTAAATCAGAAAAGTCAACTTCCAGGACGGGACTTGTGCCGTGACTAGTGCCTTTCTGGGGGGAATACTCAAACCAACTGCATGAGCTACATTGACACGATATCGAGACGAGATATCTTTGTTTTCATGGTACCATGACCCAACCTTGAAAGCAGAGCCTGCACCAGAGCCTTGTCTGTGGTTTAGCAGGTGAGGTTGACTTGTAATATTAGTAGGGCCCTGTAGGCCAAGATATTTTTTTATATATTTGCTCACAGAATACTACAATGTAGCTATTATGCATTTTCAAAAAGTTTACTTTCAACCCCCAACGCTAAAACGACAGGGTGTCTGTCTATGACATCGTAGCTCCTGAACGGATGAACTGATTCTGATTTTTTTTTGTTTGAAAGGTGAATTTGTCGGGAATGTTCTTAGCCATGTCGGGGGTATTTTATTTTTTATTTCAGTAGCTCTTCAATCCTAGCCAAAGATGATAACCATAGTGTTGTTATGCGCCGCCTGCGCCGGCTACGCCGCCTACGTGCTGTGGAAACAACCTAACACCACATCAGATGAGCCTCCGCTTTTGCCTAAATCTTTGCCCATCATCGGTCATGCACTCACATTTATTGGAAACAGCTGTAGTAAGTATGCCTTCAGTTTCTAAGTAGCTTCAGTATCATAAACTAAACAGAGAAAAGTCCAAGTTAGTTCAAGAGCGGCCAAAAGAATTTTTAAGTAAGTAACGGACTGCTGAGACGAGGTCTCGTGTTCGATTTCCAGTCGCCCCGGGCACACACCTCTGACTTTTCGTAGTTATGTGTGCATTACTAAATGTTAATTATCGCTCGCTTAATAATGTGCCTGGTAGATGGCAATAGGCTCGCCCTCTATTACATTGGGACCTTAACATAACTGGCGAATCGTGGGTGTGTAATACACCTCTGCCTACCCCTTCGGGGATACAGGCGTGAAGTTATATTATGTTATTAGTAACCGAAATTACTAATATTCCCCCTAACCCCTCCAGCTAAGCTAAATTGCTTATGTTAGGTTAGCCGGTTCACGTCAGTACTGTAATGGCCAGGATTCGAACCCAGAGATCGAAACGCCGAATCCTTATTTTTATCTTTTTTATTTTGTTATTTTCGAAAACTTACAGCTAGATAGAAAGATAGTTAAGGGAACATTACATGAACAAAGCCAATTACTAGTTTTCACTTACACATGAATACTAATTAAAAAATATAAAATTCGGATAACAAAAACAAAAAACCACTTAGCTATCGACGTTGTAGCGTTGTAAGCACCCCAACAACAAACCAAGCGAAGCATTGGCACTCGCGTCAAAGAACACATATCTGATATAAAACAGCAACACTCGACAAAGTCTGCTGTATGTGAGAACGAATAAAGGACCAAGCATAAGCCTCAGATACTCGCTAAAGAAAATCGATTCTTACCTAGGATGCCCCGCGAGGCTATTGGAATTAAAAACCATCCTAATTTGAATAGAGAAGATGGTTCGAATGTACCACCAGCTTGGGACCAGGTCATTCACTTAATTAATTACAAGGAAAATCAAAATACAATAAGATTTCATGACACTGTGAGCTCATTTTGCGTAAATAGTAACACCAACAATTCAACATTGCGATAACTTAGCCATCTTCAGTCTCCCCGTGACCATAGCTGCTGTAAAGCAACTGTAATGTCGGGTTCAGTGCTAATAATCATCATCATCATCAACCTATTCTAGTCCACTGCTGGACATAGATCTCCCCTAATGAGCGCCATAGCGCCCTGTCTTCAGCTTGCCGCATCCAGCATCTGCCCGCAGTCTTTCGCAGATCGTCATCCCACCTGGCCGGAGGGCGTCCTACACTACGTTTGCCGAGTCGCGGTCTCCACTCAAGAACACGTTTACCCCAGCGGTTGTCGGTTCTTCGCGAGATATGGCCGGCCCACTGCCACTTCAGCTTGCTTATTCTTTGAGCTATGTCGATAACCTTGGTTCTCTGTCGGATGTATTCGTTACGAATCCTATCCTTCAGAGAAACTCCGAGCATAGCTCTTTCCATAGCTCGCTGAGCGACTTTGAACTGGTGGACCAGCCCTACCGTGAGTGTCCACGTCTCAGCTCCGTAGGTCATTACGGGTAGGACGCACTGATTGAAAACTTTCGTTTTCAAACACTGTGGTATGGATGACGAGAAAACCCGACGTAGTTTCCCAAACGCTGCCCAGCCTAGCTGGATCCTCCTCTTGGCCTCCTTCTCAAAATTGTTTTTACCCAACTGCACAATCTGCCCGAGGTAAGTGTACTCAGAAACAAATTCAAGAAGGTGGCCATCCACGACGACCGGTCCTGGATCAATGTGGCCATTGATCAAGACTTTGGTTTTATCCAAATTCATGCCAAGACCGATGCGTCGCGAGGCTGAAGCTAGGCCGTCCAGCATCTGGGTTAGCTCCTCTAGCGACTCCGCCATTAAGACTATGTCATCAGCGAATCGCAGGTGTGAGATGTAGTCGCCGTTTATATTTATGCCCTTACCTTTCCAGTCCAGCGTCTTAAACATATCTTCCAATGCGCTCGTGAACAGTTTCGGGGATATGACATCCCCCTGTCTCACTCCTCTGCGCAATTGGATGGGTTTAGACTGCTGACCCTGTACTTGGACACTCATAGTGGCGGCTTCGTAAAGGCATCTCAGCACCTCGACATAACGATAGTCTACTTGACATCGCTGTAAGGATTCCAGAACAGCCCAAGTTTCAACGGAGTCAAATGCCTTTTCATAGTCCACAAAAGCGAGACACAGGGGCTGATTAAACTCTTCGGACTTCTGTATAATCTGCCTCACTGTGTGAATGTGGTCTATGGTGCCATATCCTCCGCGGAACCCAGCCTGTTCCGGTGGCTGGAACTCGTCGAGTCTCCTGGCGAGACGATTCGTGACCACTCGTGAAAATAGCTTATAGACGTGGCTCAGGAGTGTGATGGGTCTGTAGTTTTTAAGGAGGGTCTTATCACCCTTCTTAAAAAAGAGAACAACCAAACTCCCGCTCCACGCCTTTAATAAATAGTGCTAATAATAAAATAACATAAAATTACTCGCTATAGAATCCGTTAAAAATTGTTTTATTTTAAACAATTTTAAGTCCCTCGGGCAGTCCATAAGACGGCAACTTCGAAAGAAGCCAGACCCGATCGAAGGCCTTCGCTATATCGAGGCTGACCGCTGGTGCCTCACCTTGACTTTCGATGGCTTGCGCCCAGCGGTGTGTGAGCTACACAAGAAGGTCACCGGTAAAGCGACTGTGGCGGAAGCCGTACTGTCGGTCGCTCAATAGATCGTTTCCTTCAAGGTATCTCAGGAGCTGTATATTAATGACACGCTCCATTACCTTCGAGAGAAGGGAGGTGATAGCGATATTCCTTTAATTGGATGGGTCTGTTCTATCGCCTTTCTTAGGCACAGGATGCACGAATGCAGTCTTCCACGAAGCTGGGACTTGTCTCGTGGAGTAAGAGAGCGCAAAAAGCTGTGTAAGAACAGGGCACAACTCTGGAGCACACTGCTTAAGCACCATCGCCGATATGCCGTCAGGCCCACTCGACTTGCGAACATCTAGGGACTTCAATTCCCGCCGGACCACCCATTGTGTGATTTTGATTTCTGGCATAGAAACTACACACCAGGGGATAGTGGGTGGCTCGGCATTTCCATCGGTAGAAAACGCACAGGGAGGCGAAATCTCTCCTAAGGTTAAGCGGTTCCACACTGCCTGTAAGTATGGGATGGTCGACGATCCTCAGCGCCCGTCTTTGCACCGAGTCGAACGGGTCAAGTTGGTATCTAGGTGCTCCGGCAAAAAGGTGACAGCAGTAGTCCATCTGGGGCCGGACTTCGACTTATATTAAGAAGAAGTCTTTGCTTGAAGTACTGCTTCGCCCTGTTAAGCACTCCAAGTTTCTTAGATGCCAACTTGACCCTGTCTTCCAGGTGACCACGGTACTGGACCCCGTTGGAGATGTCGACACCGAGGATACCGATACTTTTAGAGATATTAAGTGGTGTGTCCAGGAATTGTGGCGCTACAATAAATGGGGTTTTCCTAGCGGTGAATGCACATACTTGTGTCTCAGTGGGGTTGAATTGGACCAGGTTTAGTCCACCCCAATCGGACACTCTTGTGAGAGTAGTCTCGATTTCAGACACAAGTTGTTCGCGACTTTTTTCCACTGCGGACCGAGGGATGTTAGCTCGGCCCGTGTAAAATGTGTCCCCGGTACTGTCGTCTGCATAGCAATGAATGGAGCGCAAGCCACAATTTTAGTGATTTTATGACAGTTGCATCTATTTTCGCCAGTAGAGTTTTGCCGAATTCGTATACCAGAAAAGGCCAAGTCAGACGTAATGTTAAGTAGTTGTCATATATCCAAGCTATTTTGATATTGTTCAGTGGTAGTTGATCTATCTTATTTAGGTCATTTACAAACATATCGACAACTTCATCTAAGGATGGTGTGCGTCCTTTATAGTCTATCTTTCTCCCAAGAAATTTAAATGGCACCGATTCAGCGACTATGGAAACTGGTTTACCCCCCTATGAAGAGTGGTCCCCCGGGTCGTAGGAGGTAAATTTGGTGTCCCGTCTACCCAGACACAGACAGTGACACTTACTAGGCTTCGTCCTCAGTCCATTTCTCCACGAACAGAACTCATCGACTTCCTTTAATAGTTCCTGACATTGTTTTGGATTACGCGTCAGAATTGCGAGATCGTCAGCAAAAGCAAGATGGACTCTGAGTATTTGTTATTTAATATAAACAGATAACCCCATTTCTTTTCGTGACGTATTAACTTGGTGATTAAGATGTTAATTACTATGTTAAATGCTATTGGCATTTGCAGTAAAATTTCCGTAAGTAAACTGTGTTTCTCTGATTTATTTCAGAATTATGGGTCACCATCCGCGATTGTGCTGAATTGAGCTACAGCCTTGGAGGAGTGGTAGCAGGGCGTATTGGCCCGCGGACAGTTTACAGTAAATAGTAATTTATTCGGGTTTCCTACTTAAAATCGAATGACGCGAGATCGAATGACACTTGTTCGAAAACGTTTACTCGATAGTACTTGAAATCGATAAATTATGAGCTCGACAGTTCACTCCCTCGATGCATCAAAATCTCGAATAACTATAAGCTCGAATCATCGGCAACGCGAAGGCTCATTGTTCGATGTATCAAAATCTCGAAACATCATTCCTCGACCGACCATCTAATCGATTTATAGAATATCTCGAAAACAGTGCGTCCTATCGCACCTAAAATTTTCCCCCTTAATAACCCCCCGGCCGCGTAGTTCTCAACATGTAGGTACACATTTCTTCGGTTACATGAAATTCGGAATAAAATATTTCGGAGTTTTTGGGTTCGGTTTCTCGATACAAATACTACTTGTATATAATGTTGACATTGTGGTTAAAACTACCCTCTTTTTTCTGGCTAAATAAAAATATGTACGGAGGTACTTAGTACCGTAGTTAATTTATTAACACACCTAAAATTCACACCTAAAATGTAGTGCATCCGGCGCTTCGCCGGCCGCTGCCGCGATACGCTCACTTCGCTCGCTCGGCTCGCGCTCTGTTGGGGTCACAGTTCTATGCTAACCTAACCCAGAAGCGCCGGAACGACTAGACCGTTTTCGGGATATTCTATAAATCGATTAGATGGTCGGTCGAGAAATGATGTTTCAAGATAATGAGCCTTCGCGCTGCCTATGATTGGAGCTTATAGTTATTCGAGATTTTGATGCATCGAGGGAGTGAACTGTCGTGCTCATAAATACTCATAATTTATCGATTTCAAGTACTATCGAGTAAACGTTTTCGAGCAAGTGTTATTCGATCTTCGATTTCAAGTAGGGAACCAAATTTATTCATATACCTACTTGTAAATTATTGGTACAAATTAGTATTCAAAGCTTACGAGAGAACGAAAGCATGACTGTGATATTTTTCAATATCACAGTCATGCTTTCGTCATCAATAATTTTTTCAGGACAGTAGCAAAAGTGAGAGACGCATGTAAGGACGTAGCAAGTGGAAATATGTTACCCCTGCCTTCACCAAAGCCTGATTGTGTGTATGTGTACGGATCAAAAAATATAAGCCATGTGGTATAATATTTTTTGAATAACTAGCAAACGCGAAGCACTCTTTTACTTTGGAGATACACACCATTGTTACCAAACGGTGTAGTCCACATAAGGCACCACTTCCGAAGCTGACCTAAATTGGATATAATACGGAAAATAAGGTGCCTGTAGTGTCGCTGCGGCAGATCGCAGGGGCACCGAATGGCACCTTAATCCACGAAAACCAACTAAGGTGCTACGGGTGCCAGCCTATTGCATCAAATTACCATTACCCGACATAAGTCTTATAAATATAAAAATAATTACAGTTGTGACAGACCCCGACGACATGTTCACGGTTGCCAACACATGCCTAGAAAAGGACGATTTCTACGACTTCGCAAAACCTTGGCTAGGCGAAGGCCTAGTCACTGGAAAATGTAAGTTTTATTAGATCTATGAACTTTTTTTCGCCAACTCCAGATGTATGTGCTTGAGAAAAGTTTGTACAAAAAGCCTATTACTTACTATAACTATTATAGTAATAAGTTTTATTATTAAGTTTGGTTGGTTTATTGTATAATCATCATCTTAGCGCGGTTCCTGGTTGCATCCGAGGCTTATACTTCGGAGCCCTGGGTCCGCTTACTTCTCCTCCTCTTGGTTTGGCATATACAGCTTTTATGGGAGCGACTGCCGTGTGACCTGCCAACCCCAAGAGGTGCGCCTGCGCCAGAGTCTCGTCCGTTAATCAGCGGATGTATCAGCTTGCAGGTGAGGTTGGCTTGGGCCCCGAAGATCTTGGTGGGGACCTAGAGACACCCAAAAGATTGCTAATATAATAATTATCCTAACGATAATGGTTTATGATACCAATAGGAAAATTGTTACAAATATATTTCAACATTGAGTTCAACCAATAAAACATTTCCTTTCTTTCTTCCAATAACCTACAACTGTTTGCTCTTGTCCTGTAAGTGGTACAGTGTGGAATGCCATCAGTATATCTTCTTTTATTTTGATTTAAGTTTTTCTGTGTCAATTTTTGCTTACTGCTTCATTTGAAACATGTTTAACATTTTAAATGTCAATAGTATCGATATGGAAAAATCATCGGAAGATTCTAAACCCGGCCTTCAGCCAGGTTGTGCTGGACCGTTTCATGGGCGTTTTCAACAGCCAGTCTAAGAAGCTGGTCGACGACTTGAACAAGGAAGCTGGGAAAGGATCCTTCGACCATTGGGTGTACACCAGGAGTAACGCCTTAGAGACTATTTGTTGTAAGTCGTTTAATTATTGAATTGCTATGGATTTCAGTTGGTTAGCCGCGGTAGCCTAGTGGTATGGGTAATGGACTGCTGAGACGAGGTCTCGGGTTCGATCCCAGGTTTTACCATGGCACACACCAATGACTTTTCGATGCTTTTCGAAGTTATGTCTGTATTTTTCGCAGGTTTATAAGTGCCCGGTTAATGGCAATAGGCTCGCCACCTATTACATTGGGACCTAAACATAAACTGACGAAATGTGGTTGCTAGCACCAGGTGCTAGGTCCTCTGCCTACCCCTTCGGGGATATAGGCGTGAGTTTATGTTATGTTCAGTTGGTTAAAGTTGTGTGACGTTTACAAAATCTGCAGCGACTCTCACTCAGCTGGAAGTACAGTCAGGTTATAGTTGACAGACAATGTTTGTGTCTTTCCTTATAAATAAAAGCTCGTGATAAGACTAAATAATATTTTCTTAATAATAACTATTTCATAAAAAAAATATTTCCAAATCCAGTGATAATTCTGACATTTCTATTTCAGAATTATCACTGAATTTGGAAAAAAATATTGTATAATTTTTTCAATAACAAAACATTTGTGAGTTTTTTTTTTACGTTCGGAAATCTGATTAGTCCCGGTGTCCACCACGAATTTGGTCACCACTGGTGGACAGAGAGACAAATTATGAAATTATGTTCCGCTGTCCACCAGTGGTGGACCGAGCAACACCGGGACTAATCGTATTACCTGATTAGTCCCGGTGTCCACCACCAATTTGGCCACCACTGCTGGATATTTCGCACTTCTTGCCTCGCTCGGCTTATATTCCGGAAATAAATAAAGTGGGTTAGGTTAGGTTAGAACTGTGATCCCAACAGTGCGCGACCCGAGCGAGCGAAGCGGGCGTGCCGAGGCAGCGGCCGGCGAAGCGCCGGAACCACTAGTCCGGAAAGTTTATGGTAAGAAGTGCTATCTATGCAGAGAGATCTCTGTGACAGTGCTTCCTATATACCGAGATGTTTACAAACAATGTTTTGAATTTAACATTTGAAACAATCAGTCCATCGATTGATAAATATTCTAAGAATCGTTCAGTCGAAGCAGCGTTTGGCGACAAAAAGTCGTTTCGCGATAACACAACTTTTCAAAATATGTTGCTCTGTCCACCACTGGTGGACAGCGGAACATAATTTCATAATTTGTCTCTCTGTCCACCAGTGGTGGCCAAATTGGTGGTGGACACCGGGACTAATCGTTCGGATAACTCCCCGCTGGGCCGGCGGGGGGGGGGTTATATCGTGTATCGACTAAAACCGCACGGTGTCCTCCCCAAGTTTCCGTTAGGGTTATGTCTTATGTGTTCCAGCAAAACAATATCTGAGCTTCTAAAAATATTTTAGTCATGTCATAAACTTAAAATATCAATCATTAAAAAAGTGTTACTCATTTTCAGTAACAGTTCTAGGAGTGGATTTCACCGACTCTTTACTGAACAACAAGTATTTTGAAGCAGCGGAATTTATCTTCAACAGCTTGGTGGAACGATTCACGAAGATCTGGTGGCACAGCTCATACACTTTCCGTTTCAGTCGCCTTAAGAAGCGACAAGATGAGTGTCTCAAGATAGTGCATAAATTGTCAGATACGGTGAGGATAATTGTTGTCCTAGAATATTTATAATCATTTTTTACTTAGTAGTAATGTTAATAATATTGTTTATATTCTATAGTGATGCCCGCGGAGGTTGGTTATAGTTTTTTGGCCATATCTCCGGTTCTACTTAACCAATTGCAATTAAACATACGGCAGATCTGAAGTCTGACCAAGACCATTCCAATACTAAAACTGCATCAAAATCTGTTCAGTAGTTTTTGCGTCCATCACGAACTTGCAGACAAACAGATAAAAGAGAATTCTGTTTTAAAAATCGTTCATATAACATAATCCAAGTTTTTTTTTAATATCTACAATGTACAGACACAAGTAATTTACAATGTTATAATAGTATATATTTATTATTATTTATTACTTTGTAGTTGTGTTAATATTATTGTTTATATTCATTCATGTATTAATGTAATTATAGGTTCTTCAAAAAAGAAAAACTGAATTTGATGGCAACACTTGTGCTGAGAGGAGTATAATTCCAGGTAATGTGGGCAGGCAATACTGGAAGTTGATAGTGTTGATACAAGACTCAAGAACATACTTTGCAGCCGCATGCATGCAACGCGGCCTAAGGTCCTCTGGGTCACTTAGTGAGGAAGTAATTTTTGTCATAGCTTGTCATTGCAAACTATTTAATTAACTAGCTATACCCGTGACTTATTCGGCGTGGATTTGGATTTTAAGGTTTTAATTTGCTTTCACGGAACCCTAATTCCAGTTGCCTATGTTTTACGCCTTATAATCTGCCAGTGAAAGTCGCGTCAAAATCGGCCTAACCACTCCAGAGATTACCTAATTCATACAGACAGAAAGACAGACAAAGTTTTAGAGTTGGTTTCTTGTTGTAAGTAACGTGTCGTGTTTACATTTATATGCATCCATTGAAAAGCAGTTATTTAAACGTTACAAACAGAGACTTTAATTTTATTTATTTGTATAGCATATACATACATATACTCACGCCTTTTTCCCTCCGGGGTAGGCAGAGACAACAGCCTGCCATCTGCTTCTGTCCTTACATACTTCACGAGCTTCCTTCACTGTCATTAAACCTATCATGCAAACCCGCCAGTTTCGAGTGCTTTTGACCTGCCCTTTTTTCAGTATCTCATTAATTTGATCAGTGTATGTCCTGCGAAGTCGACCCCGGCTTGCCTGCCCACTTATACTTATATACTTGGTGTGTCATTCGCTCAGTACTCATTCGTTCCAAGTGCCCAAACCACCTTAGCATACCCTTTTCAATTCTAGTTACAACATTCTCTTTCAGGCCCCACCATTCTCGTATATCTGTATTCCTCTTCCTATTGGTCAACCTTACTCCACACACACTACGCAATGACCGCATCTATACTGCATTCAGTCTACTTTCATGATTTTTCTGCCATACCCAACTTTCACTTCCTTATATTAATGTGGAGACTAGCACGCCGTTATGAACCGCCAGTCGTGCCTTCTTCGGCACTGACTGGCCACTCATAAGGGAGTGTAGCGCACCATTCACGCGATTTCCTGCAGTCACTCTCCTTTCAATATCTCCATCGTATCTTCCATCCCTAGTGAACAAACTACCCAAGTATACAAACTCTGACACTTGTTCTACACATTCACCTTCAATCATAACATTACATTCAGTTATTTTTTGCTACCTCTCAAAAACCATAACGTTCGTCTTTCTCGCTTTAAAGGCCGCATTCATGCTGTTCACCATTTTCTGCAACTCCTGCGCCGACGATGCAAGTATAACTTGGTCATCGGCGTATAGGAGGCACTTAACATGCAGGTCTCCCATCTTTATTCACACCCTTTCATATCACTCATACAGCTATCCATGAAAAGATTGAACAACCAAGGCGAAGCTACACATCCTTGCCTGACACCTTTAGAGATGTCAAACCAGTCTGTGTAGGCGCCATTATTCCTAACACAGGCTCTGGAGCTCTTGTACATTGACTTCAGAGTCCACCCCATACATGGATAGTACCTTCCACAACTCATTCCTGTTCACCTTGTCATACGCCTTTTCCAAGTCCACGAATGCGCAAAACACTTTCTGGTTTTTGCCCAGGTATTTCTCCACAACGCAGCGCAAGGAAAAGACTTGATCCGTACATCCCATTCCCTTTCGAAATTCCACTTGCACATCCCAAATCTTATCATCAGTCATGCGTACTACCCTTTTTTTTTTTTATCGTGCGGAAAACCCTTCGGATACCCCCTCGCCGGCCAGCGGGGGCGGTTATGTCGGGCTTGCACCGACTAAAACCGCACGCCGTCTCGGGTCTTCAGACGCCGGGGTATAAGGTTACCCATAGAGCATATCCCTCGCACCCCGGCTGACCCTGGGCCATCTCACCACTAACAGCATCGCTCATACTGTCTCCTCTGAAAGCAGAGGAGTACGGAGAGCGATGTGTTCCCGCCACGTTGGGTATTGGCCGACGATCAATGCCAACCCTATGAAGGGGTGAAGGGGAAGCCATTGACCGCCGCCCAGGGTGTACCGGCCGCTCCGATTCCGTTCCCCCCGGACTGCAGCGGGATCGGAATCGGAGCGACACTCGAGGAGGTTACCCAACACACACCCCCATGCGTACTACCCTATCTATCAAACATGCGTACTACCCTATCTATCAAAATTTTGGCATACAATTTCCCAACCACACTTAGAAGGCTGATGCCGCGATGATTATGGCAGTCCTGCTGCGAGCCTTTACCTTTATAAATTGGGACAATCACCGCCTTTGTCCAGTCTTCCGGGAACTGGCCTTGTCTCCAACAAAGGTTAATTAGGTGGTGCAACATCCTGCTACTAATCCCTCACCAGCCCTCAACATTTCAATCATCACTATCATACCCAGCAGATTTTCCCAACTTCAAATGTTTTAATGCTTTCATAATTTCATTCATTCCAATTTCATCAGTGGATGCCAGCGAACCTATCACTCCTTCGTCATGCTCTATTTCATCCCACTACGCTCATACAGACTTTCAAAATATCTCTTCCAACGATCTAACACAAATCTTTCCTCCTTCACAATTTCTCTTCATAATTTTCATCCCTTGTTACATTCATTGAACCTGTTTTTGTGTTCCCTCGCGCTTAAGTTTCCAGAACTTTTTTATGTTATCCCGGCAACTTGCACTGAACTCTCAATCAAGCCTCTTCATTTTCTCCTTTTTCTTTCTTTCTACGCATTCTTTCACTTTCTCTTTCACACGTCGATATTTTTCCTTCTTTTCTTCTATATTATCTTTCTTCATACTTACTTACTCTATCAATAGCTTCCATCACTAGCACATCTTGCCAAGATTTCTTCTTTTCTTCCTTCATTCTTCTCGTTTCATCATCCCACCAGTCAGCCTTCGTACATCTTCTACTCCTTCTTTTTGTTAAAATTACATACATCAATGGCACTCATTACTACATTACTTTTAAAAACTGTCCATACTACCTCTACATCCTTCCCACTCATGGCACTGCAATTTTTTTCTCGTCTGTCATTCAGTTTCCTTTTGTACATTTCTTTCACATTAGGATCTTTCAATAGTTCCACTTTTATGCGTTCCAGCTCAGTGGTAGATACCTTAGCCATATGCCACCAGCATCTAAACATACCAGTTACTCGACCAACTACTAAGTAGTGGTCCGTGTTTACGATAGGCCCACGGTAAGCTTTAGTATCTACCACTTTCATCATCAATCTTTCATCCACTATCACAAAGTCTATCATGCTCTTTTCCAATACATTTCCATCCTTTCTTCGAAACGTATACATATGGATCAGCTTATGCTGAAACCATGTATTCATCACAGCCATTCCCATCTCTACACATACCTCTAGAAGACACACACCATTGTTATTCACTTTTTTATCCCCAAATGCTCCCAGCACATTCTCGTATCCGTCATGTTTTACTCCAACTCTAGCATTAAAATCTCCAAGCATGACAATTCGTTCACTTGGCTTACGCACTAACAAAATCTCTCTCAGTTGCTCCCAAAATTCATCCCTGTCAGCTTTATTATGGCTCATATCCGGGGCATAGACACCTACATGAAATATAGGTGTCAGCCCCACCTTCAGCCGGATCCAGAGAAGACGGGAGCTAACACAATCATACTCTCTCATACATTCTGTCAGTCGCTCGGAGAGAATAATACCAACATCTTTACTGCCATGTTCACTGTCGGACACACCCGACCATATTTCGGTGAACGGCCCGCGTGTTAGTATTTCTCTCCCCTTTCGCTTCGTCTCATTCACACACAGTACATCTATATTTCTTTCTATCATCATCTTATATACATCATCTAGTTTTTCATTCATAGCCCCTTTTACATTCAGAGTAGCAAATCGACAGTCTGCTGCTCCCATTTCGCCCCTTCGAGAAAGGTTTCGGCGTGACGTCTGGCGAGTACCGTCGCCACCTTTCCTTGCAGATTTGTCAGTGCCACGTTAGCCACGTCTGTAATTTTGCGAATCCTGTGTCCGCCCCCCACGTGATCAGATAATCGATCCGGACGTGTGGAGGGACTTTAGGGGGCTATTTGTATAGATATGAATAATAAAAATATATTTAGAGAGAAAACAAGAAAATTCATTAGTTTCTAATATCGAGGCCTCATGGTAACATAATTTCTTTCTCCAGGTACCAGATTTAAAGCCTTCATGGACCTTCTACTGGAACTTTCACTAGAGAAAGGCGTACTGAATGACAAAGAGATCAGGGAACACGTGGACACTATGATCGTTGGGGGCCATGACACATCCGCTAATGTCCTTATGTATACCATATTACTGTTGGGAGCGCATCCAGAGGTTCAGGAGAAGGTAGTTATGGAGTAAGTTCCCAAAATTTTAACTCTAAAAAATCCCTAAGCGTTGTTCGTTTTCAAAATTTATAAAAGCCTCATTTTGAACAGCTACGCCTCCTGCAGATTTCATTGCTTGCGTTGTTGTTCAAAATGAGACTTTTATTTATTTGCTTCGTAGGTTTTAATTTAAAGAATTTACACTGTTGAACTCTGTAAAAACCAATAGAAAATACATTCAATAGGTCGGTTTAATTGATCTTGCAACTCCAATTGCCTGGAGTGCCAAGAGATATTTTTTCCTTTATTGAGGTAAATGAACAGTGACACAATATTCATTTACAGATTGCAGTGAAATATTTTTAAGCAAATAATTCAGCTCAGACTAACATTATTCGTTCCTAATAACTATGACTAGGAGTTAGGATCTTTTAATTAAATAAGTATAAAAACCTGACATGTTAATAACCAATAAATAGTTTGACTAATTTTCAATTTCTGGATATGCAGGTTAAGAGAAGTTCTCGGTGATGGAAATAGAGATGTCGAGAAGCAGGACCTGTCGCAGCTCGTGTACCTAGAAGCTGTAATTAAGGAGAGTATGAGAATCTACACCATCGTACCGGTCCTCGCCAGGAAACTCGACAGAGATGTTAAACTCAGTGAGTGCACAGAAATCTAAGGAGAGTTCTGAACCTCTCCCGGGCGCGCTCCGCCATCTCCTTCGCGAGCATTACATGCTCGCAGAAGGAGGTGGCGGCGGCCTACGCGCCTGTCTGTACCTATATTCGTATTTCTTTTTTGGTAAGAAGTCAAAATCAAAGCTCTAAAATAATATTTATTCCGTAAAGGTGCGTCCAGACTATAAACAAAATATGTTATTTAACGTTATTTAACATGTTTTATTTATTCGTTATTAGATATGTGTTAGTAAAATAATTTATAAAACACATGTTATAATAGCAACATTAACTATGTGGACATGTTACATAGCATAAGTTATAAAACATGTTACTTACTTTTTACTTGTCCGAAAGCCACCACGGGTGTTTTAAAAATGAAATTTCTCATGATTTACCATAATTTTCTAGAAAACTGCACGCTTTTGGCTGGTCGAACATGCTTCATGTTCGTGTTTGGCCTTCATCGACATCCAGTATGGGGTCCCGATCGAAACGAATTTAGACCAGAGCGCTGGCTCGATCCATCCCGGTTACCAGAAAGCCCTAACGCTTTCGCCGCCTTCAGTTTCGGAAGACGGATGTGCATAGGTATTCTATTATTTATATTTTTTTTCGTACCATTTGCTCAAAAAAGTCACATTCTATGCCACAAAAAGCGACCATAACAATAGTCATTTTTAATCTTTTAAAAACAGGGAAAGAAAATTGTACTGAATTTCATTCATCCTCTAGGGGGAGAATGTGATTTAAATTTGGAATACTTACCGAAATTTATACTGAACTACATCTGTGTCCTAGACTAATATTTTTTGTCGGAAAAGCAAAGGCATCAAGCTCATGCGGCCTCGTCGGTTTTCGTAATTTTAATTAATAATCATAACTGCATTATAAATGCGTATTCCTTTTTCAAAACAATATTTATTTTCAAACTTCTCATCAACAATAAATGTACCAAACAAAAATGTAACTCTCTCTATCAATAATTGGACCAATGTTTCGAATACTTTTAATTGTCATTATCTATTATCATCTATATATTTAAAAATGAAACCCGTTTTCCGTTGTCACGACATAGCATGAAAACGGCTTGACCGATTTGGCTGATTTTTTTTAGTTTTCTAATACTCTGTACAAGGTTCTTACGGAAAAAAATATTAAGAAAATCTCTCAGATTTTTTTTTTTCGTGCGCACACCGTACGGTTTTAGTCGATACACGACATAACCACCCCCGCTGGCCGGTGGGGGGTATCCGAAGGGATTGATCCTCCCCAAGTGTCCGTTGCCGGGCACCCCGGGTAAGCCCTTGAATTCAATACATGGCGGATCATTTTGACGTAGCGAAGCACGTACCGGGCCGCTAGTTTTTAATAAACGCTTATCTCATATTATTATTGTGTTAATTTTTTCGCAAATGGTACGAAAAGTAGAGTATTTTCCTCGGTGATTAAGCTGTCTTAGTCTTGGGTGAACTTAAATCCCTCGTTACACTCAGGACTCGTCTTAAAGCCCTCGCTTCGCTCGTGATTTAAGTTTTTAACACCCTTGCTACACTCGGGAGTAAACCTCGAGTCCTTCGTTACGCTCGCGATTTACATCGTCACCCGCGACAGAAGACACTGCTTTATCCCCTTGGTTAATAATCTACTATTAATACTAGAGTCCATCTGTTATAAATTAGCATGGCACTTTGTACCATATTAATGGCGATGCTGAGGGCTTACCATGACGCGTTTGGACCTATATAAAGTGTATCCTCGCTCCATCACACTGCCTCGCCCGGACAAGACATAGAAAGCCCTCTGATTCTTTTAAGATATTAGGTCGTTACATTTAAAATTGCCGTTTTTCTTGAAGAAATTGGAGGAATCCCAATTTTCAGTACTAACATTTTTGCATTTTTTTCAGGAATGACAAATCTAAATTTTATGTTTTTTTATTGTGTATGAATGAGACAACATTAAGCTAACAAACAGCAACTTTTATTACATTTTTGAAAAGTGACAGCTGTTAAGTAATAAGAAATTTATCATCAAAATGGATAGCATTTAGGAAGTACGGTTTTTGAAGATCGAATTAATTTATCAAGCGGCCAATAAAAACAAAATTTAATACAGAGTTGTAAAATCTTGAAATCAACTTTCAAACAAAATATATAAATAATGGAAATAGCTATTTAATCACAGGAATAACGAACTAATGAATTTGTAATTTCGGCAATTTCATAGGTAAAGACTTATAAACTCTGTCTTCAAATAACACAGATTTTCATTTAAGCGCGTTGCGGATTCCGTATAGATAAAGTTTTAGGAAAACATTGTTAAACCTTTGCAAGCACTTAGGTACCTTGTAAAGAATTAAAGTCACATATTGTAATTCTCTAGAAGTACTCAACTGCTTCGTTCGTTCCTCGTTGGAGAAACGCGGAATAGGCAAATGGATAGTGCTCGGAAATAAATATGAGGGCAGAAAAGTGTTTATATACGTGCATAGAGTGTATAGGATGCACAGGGCCCAACCCAACCTCACCGACAAGTCGGCACACCTGCTTAGTACTGGACGAGCCTCTGGCGCAGGCATTTCTCTTGGGGTTGGGAGGTCAGACGGTAGTCCCTCTCAGAAAGACGACATACCAATCAAAAACTATTAGCGAACCTCGGGCCTCGGTCACGAAGTCAGCGGTGGCCGGGAGCGGGTGAGAAGCGGCGTACGAGTGGTGTGTCCGTGTGTACCAATCTAGTGGTGCTTGCGCGTCTGCATTGCGTGGGAATATACATCTTTTTGCCCACAATAAATCAAACTTTAGGAAGGAAGAAAGGAAGATGTCACTATTTAGACATTTTGTTCGCGAACAACATTGACATCCTCTATGGCGTAGCGGTAGTGCGTTCGACTGCTAAACCAAAGGTCGCGGGTTCGATTCCCGCTCAGTGCAAATTTGTATCTGCATTGGTCTGGGTCTTTCTACGTATAATATGTATTTATTTACAAAAAAAGTTTAAGTATGTTTATCCGCATTCTAGAACCCATATGACAAGCTCTGCTTAGTTTCGGTCTAGATGGCGTAGTGTAATTTGTCCTAGAATATTAAAAAAAAAAGGTACTAATTTCTCGTAATACAACACTACTGGAGACTGGGTACAGCGTTACCGCGCCGCTACCAGCGCCGCCGTAGCTGACTTCGTGACCGAGGCCTTATGAACGAACTTGCCTAATTGTTTGTTGATTTTGTTTTGATTTGATTGATGAGCATTTGTTGTTGCAGGAAAAATGTATGCTATGATGTCGATGAAGACGACGCTTGCGCATCTGATGCGCCGATACCGAATCACGGCTGATGACTCGCAGCTGCTGCTTAAGATGGAGGTTATGCTGAAACCAGTTGATGGATACTACATCAGTATAGAGAAGAGGACATAGCCATAATCATCACTGATTCGATGCTATGGTCTAGATAAAATAATATTTTGTCACGAAATAAATAAGAAATTTCATGAATTATACGGCGTACTTAATTTTTTTAAAGGATATAATCTATGGCGTTGCGGTAGACCGTTCAATTGCCAAGTCAGAGCTCACGGGTTCTCTTTCCGCTCATTCTAAATATTTGTATGTATAGTATGTATGTATTTACAAAAAATAAAATGTATCCAAGTATGTTTATCCACATTCTAGAACCCACAACACAAGCTGGGTTTAGATGGCACTGTGTAGAATACTTATTTATTTATTTAACCTCACTCACGGCTTAATATTTCCAATGGGGAAGCCAGGTGTATATTACCATGTAATAGGAGAGCAGAAATTAATACAATTTGTAAACAAAACCATTGTAATTACTGGCGATTAGAAAAGAGTGACCGTGAGTTTTTATTGCCAGGTTCTTTTCTCACAGGCTGTACCGCTGGCTGTGTAATTGCCTTGTGTATCTGGCAGTAAATGTTAATTTAGAAGCAACAATCAAGATTCATAAGTGTTTAAGCACAGATTACTAAATAGTTACTACTTAAGTTTAAGTGTGTAAGTGTATAAGACGTTCATAAGTGTTACTTTGTGGCCGACATGAATAAAGATATTTGATTGGATTAGACTATCTATCTCTGTGCCAAATTATCAAAATCCGTTTAGCTATTTTTGCGACTTCTATCCAAGCATCCGCCCAACTGCTCATGCTCACAAACTTTCACATTTTTAGGGTTCCGTTGCCAAATGGCAAAAAACGGAACCCTTATAGATTCGACATGTCTGTCTGTCTGTCCGTCCGTATGTCACAGCCACTTTTTTCCGAAACAATAAGAAGTATACTGTTGAAACTTGGTAAGTAGATGTATTCTGTGAACCGCATTAAGATGTTCACACAAAAATAGATAAAAAACAATAAAATTTGGGGGTTCCCCATACTTAGAACTGAAACTTAAAAAAAATTCTTTCATCAAACCCATACGTTTCTATCTATGGATAGGTCTTAGGTTTCTAATATCATTTTTTTCTAAACTGAATAGTTTGCGCGAGAGACACTTTCAAAGTGGCAAAATGTGCCCCCCCCCCCCCTGTAACTTCTAAAATAAGAGAATGACAAAGCTAAAAAAATATATATGATGTACATTACCATGTAAACTTCCACCGAAAATTGGTTTGAACGACATCTTTCTTCGGTTTTTTTTATTACGTCATAAATCGTAAATCGCAATTTACTTTTCATTCTGTCAACTCAAATATAAAAATTTTACTTGCTGCTACGGAACCCTTCATGGGCGAGTCCGACTCGCACTTGGCCGGTTTTTATATTAGTAATATAAATCATTATTTGGATCTTTGAAAGAAAATGTATTTAATAATTAAGTATAGTTAAGTTACTTGTTATACTTGTATGTCAGTGTAAATGTAAATAGCTTTAGTAGTTATTGTTATCTAATAAGAATATTGTAAATAGCTTTAGTAGTTATTGTTATCTAATAAGAATATTGTAAATAGCTTTAGTAGTTATTGTTATCTAATAAGAATATTGTAAATAGCTTTAGTAGTTATTGTTATCTAATAAGAATATTGTAAATAGCTTTAGTAGTTATTGTTATCTAATAAGAATATTGTAAATAGCTTTAGTAGTTATTGTTATCTAATAAGAATATTGTAAATAGCTTTAGTAGTTATTGTTATCTAATAAGAATATTGTAAATAGCTTTAGTAGTTATTGTTATCTAATAAGAATATTTTAAATAGCTTTAGTAGTTATTGTTATCTAATAAGAATATTGTAAATAGCTTTAGTAGTTATTGTTATCTAATAAGAATATTGTAAAATATTAATTAGGTATTGTTCAAATCATTAAAATTGGATTTAATAAGCGTTTTGTCAAATTATTATTAATATTTTAATATTTAATATTCTTTAAGATAGTGATTATTGCTAGGTACAGTCACCATCGGGGTGCGACTGGTTGGATCAATTCCAAGTTTGGTGCACCCTGGGCAACGTGGGCGAAGACGCATCATTGATTGCTCCTCTGGAGTAGCTGGCGTCAACGTCAACGGCCAAGAATCTGACCAACCGGCCCTTTTCAGGGCCAGCTGACCCCATTGCACGAGGGAGTCGGGGCATGGCGGGCCTGCAAGGCCCGCGGGGGTGGGGGCCGTTCCAGGTACTCCTCTGCTGTTATCAGAGGGGACACTGCGAATGGCCCAGGGTCAGTCGGAGTGCGAGGGATATGCTCTATGGGTAACCTTACACACCGGCGTATTAAGAACCGAGACGGCGTGCAGTATTAGGCGGTTCAAGCCCGACATAACCGCGCCCACTGGCCGGCGGGGGGGTATCCGAAGGGATTTCCGCACGAAAGAAAAAAAAAGGTACTGTTCACAATATTTTTATTCCTCGAAACACATTCAGTATGTACTTTTACAAATTAGTGAAATAACACGTCTCTTATTGTTCTGTTGAAGCGTATTGGAGACAGGTATTGTCAGTTTAAAAACAACCTTAAAACAGTAAACATAGAATTTAAAACTAAAATTTAAAATCTATAATTTTTAACAAAATTGCATGAATAAATTACAGCGTAGTTGTTGGGTAGGTACATTGATTTTATTCGGCATCAAATATTTTAATTAATTTAATAAATAGTATAATAAATAATAAAAATAATAATAAAATTAATTTAATCATGGCAGAAACTATCTACATATATTGTGTATAATATAAATACTATATAATAATATTAGTGGGCATTAATGCGATCATGCTATGAAATGGCATACCTTTGAAATGGTTAACGTTTATACCTATAATCGTGTTAATTCTCGTTAACTATTTATTATTTTAATCGTTTTTCCCGTTTATTATTGAAACTAATATATTATGGATCGCGAAAGTTTATTATTGCATTTATTGTTCAATAATGAATTAAGAAAAATAATTGTAACTGATATAAATGAGATAAAAGCGATTTTATTTAGACGAAATTGTACAAGTTTATTTTAGCATCTAATAAAATTATAAAAAAATTATTCGCAAGAGTTGCGTTCCACAAACTTGGATTTAACTTAACACTAATTCCTTGATTACAAAAATAAAACTGCGTACTCTGACTTCTATATGCCAAGTCTACAAGCATTTACAATTTTAATGGACAATATATTTATTAATTTCAAGATGATATTAAATGATGATACCAAAAGCTCTTTACTAATAAGAGTCTTATTTTGTGTAAGATTACCGCTTTTAATAAGTAACCGAGTACTAAACTACTTATATTATATCCATGCAATGGAAGACAGCTAGATAGCAATGCACCTAAGAGTGATAGCATCTGGATAACGTGTTCATTTTGTGGAAAATAACCTTTTTCGAACGCTTCAAACAAATAATAGCTACCCCGTATAATCCAAACCTATTAAACAAATTATTTGAAGAAATACAGGAAACCGGTTTAATCATTAATAATGACGGGGTTATAGCTCACCATTGTGTACTATACAATGCGTTGATTTGCATTTGCGCGTTTGGTCAAAAAATCATCAAAAAAGATTTAAAAAGCATTACATTGTATTTTTATGTGTTCGTTTTGTTTTTATGTTATTTATGGAGCTCACTGTACCGATTGTAATCATTAGAACATGAAAAATGAAGACATAGAAGACAAAAAAAAAGTATTAGTATTTTAATAATCTGTATACTTGTAATGTATACTTTTTTCCTTGGCCCTGTGTGCGATTCTGAAACTACATATGTATTTTCTTCAGATCTATACCCAATTTCAATTATTGAATTAATTAAATCGGAATCCTGTTTACAGGGACCTACTAACTCTATATAAAGTACAGTCGACATGCTATTATATTCAGATTAGTAGTCTATTTTCACAACATCTGGGCTATTTGACATTGGCATTAGCAAAAGAAACATGTACAATGTTATTTTGCACCAGGAGAAACCAAATTTAACAAACCTAAATAAATTGAGTTGTTGATATTAAATAAATAAATATTCATTCTTCTTGTATACCAGAATCGCTCTATAGAGCTCGTACAATTTTATATTATACTAACAAACGGTTTGTGTGAGTTTTTTTTTAAACTCAACCCTTAGTTGTTTACACAGAATATATTGTCTTATCTGTGCATTCTTGTGTTGCCTATGTCCTTCGGTGATAATCTACCTACCTTTCAAATGGTGTTAGAATTTTTCCAATAAGTGCAGTGGTTCCGAAAACTACCCCCAACATATAAACAAATTGAAAAAATTCAGCCCCTCTCTTTATAATATTAGTAAAGATAGATATTATCAAAAATCCACTTTTGAGGTCTGTCTGCTTCTGTCCTTACCCACTTCAAGAGTATCCTCTATTATCATTGAACCTTCCAAAAAAAAACCCTGCTGGTTTGAGTTATTCTGACCCGCCATTTTTATACTTGAATCATTAATTTGACATGTATTTTAAGGTAGATATATTCGTTCTAAAAACAAGCATCAATGTTATTGAATAACCTTGTAAAGAATTATTTTCTTTTTCAAAATAGGTTAAGACAATAACAGAAAAAGGTTCAGTCAAAATAAGTGCAATGCTGTCCAAGTCAGTCCAAGTTTTAGATCAGTTTTGCGTTACCAAATTCTGCAATAAATGTATATCATACCCTATAATCACAAAATGCCCCCAAAACTATAACACTTTTTTTTTTTTTTTTCAATTAAATTTTTAAGCATTTTGAATGCTTACTTTTTCTTTTACTTTTTTTACTTTTTCTTTGTCTAGGTGGCTCAGTTGGTCAGAGCATTCCCCCTGTAAGGGACTGGTCGCGGGTTCAAGTCCCGTCCTAGATGTTCTCTTTTTCCGATCTAAATCTTTATAACACTTTTTTTTTTAAACCGCTTGTCTAAAAGTATATATATTACTTACATAAAATAAATAATATTATTACAGCATTTAACTTTTGCTAATGCAATGTCAGTTTATCTATACCTACTATTATTAACAACAGTAAAAATTGCACAATATTTGACATCGATATATTGTTCAAAAGGCTTCAATAATATTTCAATCTATAAAAAGTACTAGGATTTTAGAAATAATACAACAAAATGTAGGTACTTGATCGCTATTGAGCCATATTGTAAGACAAAGCTATTAAAGGGCTCTGTGCACGTTGACTCAACTGTAGCCTAATACCCAACTATAGCTACCATAAGTTTGGCTCCTAAGCGGTGGCTAAACACAGCTGACCTCAAACCAATGTGCACAATAGTTATTTATGCCACTGTCAAGCAATGATAGCTATTGTAACAAGAGTGCTAGTTTGTCATCAGCACGAGTATTACAATAGCTGTTTGCGGCAGTGGCATACAAAACTTTTCTACGACCATGAAATAAATAAATACAAAAAACCGTCAATGTTGAACTCTTTCAAAACAATTTTATTTATAAGTGCAGATAACTTAACAATGGCGCGAAAATAGCGCGGCGCGCGCAATGTTGTTTTGTTGTTATAATCCCAATAACTGAAAGGCAAAGGCAATTCATCCATACAGCCTAATTACATGCGATGTTTAGTCGTGACGCAAATACGCGCGCTTTTTGGCATAATCATATGTTGATTTTTTGATGCCATAGCCATGAAAAAAAAAAGTTTCATTGTAGAAAGGTTTACCCGTGTGGAAATGGTCATTGAAACACGACTTGGCAGGAGTGTGTACTATTGAGATATGACTTGTGGTTATGTATTAAGCAAATTACCAAATGGTCGTAGACAAAGAACATAACAATATTGAGACTACGCCGTCGGAAGTTAAATATGATTAAAATTTAATTACAATTATTACACTCTTTAAACTTGTTAATCCAAAAAGATGTAAAATTCGACTTTAAAATTTTAGAACATTAAACCGCCATAATCCTGCACTGGTACAATAAGTCGTGACAGAATAAAAATCTTAAAAATATTGCTGTTACTTATAATTTAAAAAAAATCTGACACATTGAACATAGTCGGACTTGTAACAATTAAATCGACATTATTATCTTATATTGCATAAAATAAGCTTCATAAGCGAATGGACGAACGTAATTACGTGCAATTTGTAACATTCATAAATATTTTATAATATAACACACGACTAGCATCATAATACTTTCAGCTTGAATAAATAAGAAAATAATTTAATTGCACATTTTAAATGTTAATTATGAAAACATCCTCTTACACGCTTAGTAGTTATATCGTACACCTTATTTCTCAGGCCGAAGAGACGAATATTCTATTTTAAAAGTTTAACAGACAGGAGATTTTGTTGTTAGTGATAGAAAAATACATTTTCTCATTCATTTACACGTAACTACCTATTAATAAGAGATTGGAAGGGGAAAATATGAACGCTAATATATCTTTGCAGTATCTACTTTATTTGTGGACAAATAGCAGAAATAGCTATTCAATTCAAGTTCATAATTCATTCAAGTTAACAATGTTATAATGTGCCTGTTAGGTTATAAAGCAAAGTCGAAGTATATGATTGGTAAAACAAGTTTTATACACGCCTAAGTTAATGAAAATAGTAGGTATATACCTACTATTTTCATTGTGTATACAGTATACATTATTCTGATATATTATATATCAGAATAATGTATACTGTATACATAATATTATGTATAACACATTTCTTTTTGTACATTTTCATCTTCTTACATGACGCATAGTTGTCAAACACAATTGGCACGGTACAATGTATAAATAAGATGATTGCGTAACCTTACAGGCCACAACAACGTTGTTGCATTTTATTAACTTGAATGTACTTTGTTTACAGTTTATAATAGTTGTAGAATCCGTCAATTCTGTTGTTTTTAAAATAGAACATCGTGAAGTAATACTAGATCACAGTCTATGTAAATAATACATTTAATTAGATAAACATTTACCTAGAGTTGCTTTACAAGAAACATATTGACGTCAAAAAGACGCAGAGATTAAAATACAAAAAATTACTATTAGTTTTAGTTCTCTAAATATTTCCTTTGACCGAACAGAATTATTTTTCAAAGAATTTTCAAGAATTAGGAACTATGGCAAATAGTTTATCTGTAAAAAAATCATTCTTCACTTATTCTACATGTGATCGGATTGCAATAATATTAGTTTTGTACACACACTGTCTACAAGAGTTTAGATATTTCTAAGTGAACTTTTTGAAGAATTTTAAACAAATAGCTATAATTTATCTTTTAATTTACAATTTAAAGTAAAGACTTGTCCAATAATTTTGTCCAGTCAAAGAGAAATATATATTTCATGTAGTCTACTTAATACGAAGTATCTAACAGTAGAAATGTACAACAATAACGACTATTTTAGTAAAACGACGTTTGACTCCCACGAGTCGAAGTAGAGAGTACAACCCTGGACTCTGGCGTCACTTTGTAGAAAACGTCTGAATTCAAAAAAATGTCATACTTAAAAAAATACTTTAAATTAAATTTTTACTTTTATGTTCATTATTAACCCCTGACGCATAAACGACGGGGTGTTATAAGTTAGACGTGTCTATGTGTGTCTGTTTGTGGCTTCGTAGTTCCCTAACGGATAAATAGATTTCGATGCGGATTTTTCGTACGAAATTCGACATGATCGAGATGGTTCTTAGCTATAAATAAATGAATCGGAGGTTTTTAATTTTCAAATTATATTTGCATTCATTGTGTTCCAATAAAATCAAGCTTTGTTACATTTTCGTAAATTTAAGTATCGCTTTGGAAAACTTGCCTATTGTAGATTTCCACTTGTATTATTTGCGGCCAAGAGATAATAACCTCATATTGTTTCGAAACCGTACGTAATATTCTACAAAGAGACGTCAGAGACAACCCTCTGTTGCCTAATCGATTGATTTGGACGGCTTCACTCTGTCCAGCTTATCCGGTTTGTCCGTACTATTCTGGCTGCTCCTGCAACATAATGAAATGAAGATATATTATGGCATTTAGGACCCGAAATGTGTGGTGTACATTGTGAATCTTCTTCTTCTTAGTAGTGACTCCGGCCTCTATATCAGTCACAGCGAGTTCGCCGCCGAGGAAGGTTCTCCGCACTCGACGGCGTCCCGACTTGTACCACTGAAGATGTCGACCGCAGTGATCGACGAAACGTCTGGAATACAAGTTTCCGATGGACCAAACAGCCCGGAAGCAGTATATTCTACATGCAACGCCGGCCGTGAAAGCCTTAAGATTTATATACATCTTTAGTTGTCAATTTTGGAAACAGTAGTATCTAATACTTGTATATGTATACAATTTGTTTTTTTTCTGTCAGTCAGCCTGTGACCGCGGCCAGTGTAACCTGGTCGAAACGTCACGCAATCCAAAGGTATGTATATACCTATACATGATAGCGTTAATTCCCTTTAAGATTATTGTATATGTATTTTTACATTTTATTAAAGTTGCAGGTATTAATATACCTGCAACTTTGATGTGTATGATGAATTATTATGATGATATTTGTGCATTCTCCCTAGAGAGTCTCAGTAGTCATACCGATAACAGTAACAAAAATCCTTGTTACTTTTTTTCTCATATATTTAAGTTTCAATTTATTAATAAATATATCTATGGGTACAATAAATAGAAATATTGAAGATAGTAGTAATACGCGAGCCTAACGCCTCTATACGTCCGTCCGTCTGGGAGATACACATGGCGGCCAGATGGGCCTCCTCGAAACATTACCCTTGGGGCGCGACGCAGATGATACCCAGTCCGGGAGGAATGACTTCGCGGACGCGCCAATCATAGCCGATTCTCCACAAGAGCGGCTCGAGGACCGAACATCTTGAGAACCACCGCACGACATGGGTCGCTGCAACAGACGTCCGTCATAGTCTTCGTACAGGACGCGTTCTGCAGAAAGAGCACTTACCAGTTAAAACTCAACCGTCACAACATGTGGCAGAGGCGGCCCTTATGTTTCGTTTTCACGGGTAGTTCTTCGACTAGCGAGGTGCGATGGCTGCCGGTCACCACCGTGTTCCTCTTCAGAACTCGCTCGGTCTCTGGAGCCCCATCCCGGGAGGGCGCTGCGTACATTGATCTGAAACATGCTTTAGTTTTACTTATTTTCACAACTGTTTCTATCTGGTATGGTTCTTGGTTAATAGTTGTTGGGGAGGCTTTATTTAGGGGGAGTCTATAACATGGATTTTTTCTATTAAATATATATTCTAGACAAAGGGCGCAATACTGAACTCTTAAAATAAGCCCCTGTGCCGCTGTTAGAAGACAACTCCGTGAACAAACCCTCTTTAAAAATAAAATACGAGAGGGTGCGGTGGTGCAGCCAGCGGGGGCGGGTTTTATGGTCCACCGCTAAATATTATTGGATATCTACTATGTGGTCTTGTTACATTTTTAGATTTTGTGGAGATATTGGGTAATTATGATTTAGGAATTGGCATTTAAAATTCTAATGATACACTTATATGCATTAATATATTATTTTAAATTTCATATATGGTTATGAATTTAGGATACCTATGTGGTCCTTATTGATCGGACATTAGTTTTGTTACAGACTGTATGCATAGTTTACCACTATTACCCAAGCTATAGACAAAATGTTTAGAACAAAAATTGTATCGCGGTTTGGTGCAAATAAATGGGTTCGGTAGCAGAAGAGATTAGTAAAATGAGTTATGTAAAGCGCTTTGACATCCATCGGCATAGCGCGCCTTTTTGTAATGCCATCGGTCAGTGTCATAAGGTTATTTTGACTGTGAGCCGGTTAAAGTTGTACAGACTTATCAAGACAATTTAAAAGTGATAATCTTTTCGTTTACAATGTACAAAATTATGCAATCCTTTCGTAGCTACCTTTTACAGGTCCTCAGTTCATCTGGCTGACTAGCATCTAGGACTCGAGTACTCCAACGGCCATCGGTCCTTCGACTGAACGCTAAAGGTGGAGTACCGAATGCTGTGACGCACATTGGGAGAAGTCTATGTCCAGTAGTGGACAGTAGGTTGATTGATGCAGTCCTTGAACCCTCAAGGTTCACAATGCAAGATACATGCCTACTTATAATAATTAAAAAACTACATGCAAAGGCAGATGCTTGCAAGCTATACATATTCATAAAGCTTGCTTAAAGCCATCACTAAGCAATAATATGTATACTTCTGACCATGTTGAATTGAAAACTATGATATCGATAATCAAGATTATGAAATTTAAAATCTACAATGCAAGTTGAGCGACTCGAACGCGAACGATTAAGAATTGGAATTTGTATGATAATGTAAAGTTAAATAGCTTTTTGGGACTTCGGTTTTATGACTTCTATCTCCGATTTACAAAGTGTTATATTTATTGTAAATCTTGTTAGTACCTTTTGGCTATTCTGTGTCACCATACAGTGTTTCGTAGGGTCCCATAATACCTATCATTTGAGCAGTGGTAGTCTTCCTATCCGTGATATTGCAGATAAAATGCAGGATGGCGGACCCTGGGCTCCAAGGTGAAGGCCTCAGATGCAATCGGGATACATCGCTGTTATGATGATGATGATGAGTTGAGTATTCTGCTATTTGTATTTATTTACAAACATGAACTCTTAAATGATTGAAAAGTCATTCTTTGTTTCCATAGTTCGCAAGAATTACGGTAGATGGCTCCAGCGTCGCCTTGAGACGTATATATTATATCGGAGAATTTCGAATATCTGGGACGTGTCTAGGTAGCTCAGTTGGTCAGAGCATTTCCCTCTAAGGGCCTGGTCGCAGGTTCAAGTCCCGTCCTAGATGTTCTCTTTTTCTGATCTAAATCTATAGGAACCATTGTAGTTAGAGGATTCAGTCTGTTGTTAGGTACCAATTGACGAAGAGGAACACCTATTTTCCCACCTCCTTGCCATAGCCCTATCTATTATAACACTCCGAATCTTGGGAGATGCGTGCCCTACTGGCATCTGCTCTTTTTCGGGCGCGCATTTCTTGACTCCTACAAATTATTTGGTGCCATACAATTTTCGTTTTTCCCCTTACTGGGGTAGCACGCCACACTAACGGGCTTCGTCACCGTTAGAAACCACATGGGCTTTGCGCCTTGCGCACTAAGAGGAACAATAGAAAAATAGCATAAGAGGTAGCTCTTATTCGGGGTGCGAGGGATATGCTCTATAGGCAACCTTACACCGCGGCGTTTGTAGACCCTAGACGGCGTGCGGTTTTAGCCGGTTCAAGCCCGACATAACCGCCCCCGCTGGCCGGCGGAAATTTGAAGGGATTTCCGCACGAAAAAAAAAAAATGTAGCTCTTATTACGCAAGACTGCAAAATTTAGCTGGTGATATGTGAATATATTTTACACCTCTACCTATCCGTCGTGAATATACAGGTGTCGCCCAAAATTTTATGTAAAAGAACCGTTTTTGGGGGTGGCAGGTGAGGCCACCTGTCACCCCAGCAGAAGCAGGCCGGGACGGTGGGGCGACTAGCGCCCCTCCCCCAAACCGGGCCAAGACGGGGACAGCGTGGTTCCCAAACCCGAGGGGGTCATCTCGAAACCGGAGATGGCCCAGGGTCAGTCGGGGTGCGAGGGATATGCTCTATGGGCATCCTTAAAAATGGTGTCATTATTAGAATTCTTGAAAACCCTTGTCCTAAGGTAATCAACTTTGGGATTCTTGATGCAACATAAATTTGCATCTATCCTGGGTATAACCGCAACATTATGTAACCACTACCTTTTTTTTTTTGTGCGGAAATCCCTTCGGATACCCCCCCGCCGTCCAGCGGAGGCGGTTATGTCGGGCTTGAACCGACTAAAACCTCACGCCGTCTCGGGTCTACAGACGCCGGGGTGTAAGGTTACCCATAGAGCATATCCCTCGCACTCCGACTGACCCTGGGTCATTCGCAGTGTCCCCTCTGATAACAGCAGAGGGGTACCTGGAGCGGCCCCCACACGCGCGGACCTTGCAGGCCCTCCATACCCCGACCCCCTCGTGCAATGGGGTCAGCTGGCCCTGAAAAGGGCCGGTTGGTCAGACTATTGGCCGTTGACGTTGACGCCAGCTACTCCAGAGGAGCAATCAATGATGCGTCATCGCCCACGTTGCCCAGGGTGCACCAAACTTGGAGGTGATCCAACCAGTCGCACCCCTATGTAACCACTACCTATCTTCTCTATTTATGAAACGACAATACAGCCTACATAATTAACTAAGCGACTAAGCGCTTAAAATACAGCTTAAACTACCATTTCTGAGCATTAAAAGCTTGGAACCTCATCAAATAAAGACACTTACCTTGTGAGTTTGTTTCTATTTGACCTTGAAATAATGTTAGAACTCTTCCCTCTTCTCAAAGAGTGGAAGGATGGTTTGATCGGCTTGACTACCGCCATACTGCTGCTGCTGCTTTCAGGAGTCGTCTTCGAGCAATTCAAAGTTTGGACTGTAAGTTCCACGTCTTTTATCGGCTCGTTTAACGCTGCAAGCACATTGAGGAAGACCGTTATCAACAAATTATTATCTTTCTGTTTCTTTTACATATACGAAAAACTCGAGTTACAAATTCTAGTCCTGAATGAGAAAGCTTGCTAGAACCAGCATATCATGTGCTGTGAAATGTCTCTTGTATACCTAGCTAGATATACTGGGTGTTAGGGAAACGCTCCCGAAAACGAACAGGCGATAGTACTGAAAAAAAAATGTGGGCGATTTTTTTTTGACTGGTTTTTTGTAAATTCAATTAATTTTTTTTTTTTTGCTGTGTTCACGCTTCATCTTGTTATTAGAGCAAAATGAAACCAGTAGTTAACGTTGAACGACTGGTAACGTCATTCCGATATGCATCCGACTCGCACACCGACCGATTTTTTTTGTATCTTTAGGAATATCGCCTGTCTTTGTTTTTGGGAGCATTACACGAACACCCAGTATATGAACTAAGTCTTCTCTGATTGTTTAGTTATTCAGTGTTAATCGAAGTTTGGGTTGCCCTCTGTGACCTAATTCTTGGGTAATTTAGCATGGTTTACTTTAGAGGTTAACTAAGAAATTACAACGATGAGATTTGTTTTAAAAGCTGTTGGAAACATATAAATTTTCATGAGAAATTGAACCGGATGATGTGGGTTATGATAATGTTAAAGATCTTTTTTTCTTAGTAGCCCTTTTTTTTGTTACGAGCGGAAATCCCATCGTATATCCCCCTGCCGGCCAGCGGGGGTGGTTATGTCGTGTACCGACTAAAACTGCACGGTGTCCTCCCCAAGTGTCCGTTGCCGGGCACTCCGGGTAAGCCCTCGAAAGGATACCGGCGGACTTTGGCCGCCACCGCGGCCTCGCCTGGTGGGGTCGGGTTTTATCCCGTGTCGGTGAGTTGGCAGGCGTGTGTAGGACACACACGACACACCTCCGCCACGGCTTGCTTCTGTAAGGACGGCGAGTCAGCCAACTGCCGTCCTCAGGCCCCGATCATGGAGGTCGGTAGTCCCGGGCGTAGGCGAGTCTGCGGCGTCCTCGGCGCAGACTGCGGAACTCGGGGGACAGGGTTCTCTCCTGCTCCCTCTCCGCCGTCTCTTTCGCGCGCATTACCTGCTCGCAGAAAGAGGCGGCGGCGTGCCACTTGCTCCCTTCGGAGACCACGGCTCTCACCATGGTCTCCAGCGAGAGAACGTCCATGCCCAGGACCGCAACGAGATATCGGCGTTGACTCGCCCACGCTGGGCACTCCCTCAACGTGTAGAGCGCCGTGTCTTCGCCAGGATCCTCGCAGTGCTGGCACTACGGCGTTGTCTCCCGGTGGATGCGCCACAGATACTTACCGAAACACCCGTGTCCGGTAACCATCTGGTACATCCGGTAGGAGAGGTCCCCATGGTCCCTCTCCAACCACTCCTTCATGATCGGTCTCACCGCCGCAATGGTGGATTCCTCAAGTCGCACCATCCATGTCTCCATGAGTTCCCGGTGGAGCTGAGACCGCTGAGCCCTAATTTCTCGGCGCTCCGGCCTTTGGCCCCGCTCCAGCGCCTCCATGCGCCATTGGTACAGCGACGCAAGAGCTCTCGCTTCCAGGTCCCATGGAGGGGTCCCAGCTAGGAGACATGCCACCTCGACGGAGATCGTGCGATACCCCCTGATGACTCTGACGGCCATCACTTTTAACGGGCTGTTTAGAACAGCCATGTTGCGGGCCACCAGAGTCTCCGCCCATACGGTTTCTTAGTAGCCTAACCGAAATTATCAGTATAATGGCCAGGAATCGAACCCGGAACCTCTCAATCGTAAGGCCGACTCTTCAAACACTAAGTTTAGCACGACGGTATGCTACTAGGACGACTTTTTGAGCTTGTAATTAACTTAATATCTTACCGGTAAATTCTTCAACAGGCTTGTCAATAGTGTCATGATCAATCCATGTGAGACCCATCTCCACCTTTTCCGCGAGGTCTTGCCACCGCTGCCGGTTATCCATGGTGCCAGAGTACAGGGGCAGGATCCATGGGAATGTGTCTGAGAGTACTTTATAGAGAGGTAAGCAGATCATATCGATGAAGCCTACTTGCATTTGGGGAAGTTCGTCCTTCTTTTCTCTGTAAAACGGACAAAGGGAGGATTCAGAACATGGTAATGTAAGAGCCAGTTGGCAGACGATTTAAGCTACTTTGACAATCTCTATATGCTCTGTGTCCATAATATAATCAGTACCGTCAAACCGGGGTGGTTACTATCAAGTTTATCAACTCTTGAGAAGTTTTACATATCTGGGGCCTTACAAGGGAGAGAAATGGAACTATTCATCTCTCTCCCTCAGTTGCCCGAAACTGAATTGTTATTAGCGAGTCATGGTAAGGCCGCTGGGCTTCCTCACAGTCTTACTACATCGTTAAAAGCAGGTGATAGTCAAAGTCAGAAATCATTTATTCTGTATAGACTATTAAAACGACACTTACAAAGCGTCAAAATAACTAGGCTAATGTAGCAAATGGACCACCGGTTCAAAACGAGGCCCTATCCTGAGAAGGCTCCAGCAAGAAACTCGGCGGGCTATTTAAAAACTATTACAAAAAAAAAACAAATCTAATTTCAAAATTTTGTTTAAGTAGCATAGTGAGAGAGTTTGTCGTCTAAATATTCTTAAATTTTATATTAAACTTTTTAGTAAAGTTTAGCTTTGATTAGACTTTTAAATTTATTAAGAGGTAGATCCATCCTTACCCTGGAAGGAATTACTGATCTTGTGGAGTCGACTATCACAAACTAAAAGATTGTTTTTTTTGTCTAATATTTATGTTTAGTATGCCACGAAGTCTTAAAAAATTTGAATTGTGTTTCGAACATACATAGCAATATTATTCATGAATTATTAAGTCAAGATACCTGTCCATCATGGCGATAGGCTGTTGATTCAGCTGCAGTTTCTCCAAGTCTCCCTGGTCGAAGAACTCGTCCGCCACTAACTTTGCGACTTTGTGCTGTACCTCCCAAGGTTTGGCGATGGCAGACACATCGCATGCTGTCATCATCATACCGCAGAGAACTAGAATGGGAGAAATAAAGTAATTAGATCAGCATTTCAGCTGAAAGTCATGTTGGTCAAGATGGATACCCATCCCATATGCGTTAAATTACCTATATTGGTGTCAATTGTGGCTTCAGGGTCAAAATGTCCAATTCTCAAAATGTCCAACGGTGTCAAAATGTCCAAATCCCAAAATGTCCAATTCACAAAATGTCCAATTCCCAGAATGTTCAATTCTCAAAATGTCCAATTCCCAGAATGTCCAATCTTTGAGAATGGACTACAAGTAGCAAAATGTCCCTTTCTCAGAAATTACTTGTGGGTTAGGTTACGTTAGAACTGTGACACCAACAGAATTGATTTGTATAATAACAATATAATTATTATAGTAGTTATTTTGATTCTATCAGTATTTTGTATTTATTGTTTTTCATAAGTATTAATAAAGCGCTGTGATGTGTTATTAAACCAATTTACCACATTCTCAAAGATTGGATATTCTGGGAATTGGACATTTTGAGAATTGGACATTCTGGGAATTGGACATTTTAGAATTTGGACATTTTGACACCGTTGGACATTTTGAAAATTGGACATTTTGACCCTGAACGCAATTGTGTTATACATTTTCACTAAAATTAAAATCTCTGAATTAAGATTTCGATTTTATCTCAGTTTGCTTGTTTCAAAACGTTTCTTAAACTATTCAATATCATTACTGCTTGTAGTTGTTTTTTTTAAAAATGATAGGCTCTCGTTTGACCTCTATCTCACCTGGTCGTAAGTGACGTTGTGTTCTACGATGGAACACGTTTGCCTAGAAGGAACCTATTCACTTGAGACTTGAAGATTCCGAGGTTATAACTTAAATGTTCAAAAACGTTTTGTCAATTTGAAAACAAAACAATAACTGAATAGGTTTGAAAGGTAACATACAATTTAGAGATTTTAGTTTGCTTTAGTGAAAATGCACAACAGAATTGAATCCCTAGTTTTGTTTTTGGCGACAAAATGTTAGTGATAATAAACTTATGACGACCTTTGGAGATACACTAGTGTGTTTATTTATAAAATACTAGCTGATGCCCGCGGCTCCGCCACCGTGTATGTGGGTTTTTCTTTTTTTGGTCATATTACCGTTCCTCTCAACCAATAGCAATCAAACATACGACAGTTTGCATAGAAAAGATACTTGTAATAAAAAGCCCAAAATTCATTCGTTAATTTTTGCGACCATCGCGAACATACAGAAAAGTTTAGAAGCATCGCAATTTCTTATTAAGGTAATTTCGGTTACTAAGTATTATTCTTTTATAAAAAAACAGTGGCCCTCCGGGAGTGCCGACAGAAGTAAAAACTTGAACAATACCGTGTGTATTTTTTTGAAATCATCAGAAAATATTTACAGAGTAGAAAAAATGTCGGTAACGGTAACAGTGTCGCTAATTTCATTGTTTTTCCCATCTCAAAAATGCCCAAGCCGCCAAAAGAAGCTTTCACTTCATAAAGTACCTATTTCTTTTTAAATATCTCCAATGTACAGACGGAACTAATTTGCAATTTTATAATACTTACGTTCTTTCTTTTCGGGGCTCTGCCAGTCAAACTCTCCGTTTTCAACTAACTCGTGGAACTTTGCCCTCTTCTTGAAGTACATTGCTAGGTCTGTCGACAATATCGCTGTCTCCACCACTCTCATCACATTCCTGTAGTCGCAAGGTGAGAGAGCCTGAAATAATAATATAAAAAGTTACATATTTATGTACTCCTTGGATACTCACTACCCACCAGAATGTAAAGGGCCATTTACATGGACAGAGTTTTACGACGTTAGACGACACGATTATCGTCAGCAAGAAATAAAAATATAGGAAAGATTGGAACGAACAAATGTGAGAGCTATCGATATGAAGTGATAGGACGTACGGTCTTGCTCAAGCCAGCATATGTTCGTAGTGGGAAAAACATCATTCTACCACCCGGTGGATTGAAAAATGTATCTGGTGGAATATGGAAGTGGGTATGAAAGATGTCCCACCGGGATTGAAAAGAGTCCCAACCAAGATATTTGGGGCTCAAAGCACTCTTTCCTGCTTGCTGGTGCACCTGCTGACTGATGGACGAGGCTCTGACGAAGGTGCTCATTTCGCGGAGGTCAGACGACAGTGGCTCTAACAAAAGTGTAATGACCAAAGATCGGAATACGAAGAGTATATTTACCTAAAGTTCGACGAAGGAAGTAACATAAAGTTGATAATACCTCCTCCAGAATCCCGGAATCATAAACATGAAGATTAGATCCTGGTATTTAAGAAACGTATTGCGCTTTGAATACATTTGATATAAATATTATATTAAAATTATTATAAAATTATTACATTGAAGAATCTTTTTATGTTTTAGGGTTCCGTACTAAAAGTGTTAAATTGAAAATCATATTTATGATTCCGGGATTTTAGAGGAGATATTATCAACTCTTTGTTACTTACTTCTTCAAACTGTAGGTAAATATACTTTCCCTATTCCGATCTCTGGTTATCTCTAACCAAATTAGCCGAATCTTTAAACCAGCCGACCCCGGGTTCTGAGGTAAAAGCTTCTGACGCAACCAGGATCAACGTTAAGATGATGCTGATCTGGCGAATATAGGTGCAAGGTAAATTCTTACCTGAAAGATGTTATTACTCTCACTGTTGAGAATCATAACACACTGATCAAAATGATGATGTTCCATCGTCGACGTTGAATACAAAATAGCTAAAGGACTCTCGGTTTTAGTCTGAAAGGCGTTGTTAGTCCCTCGGTGGTCCAAGTCATGACAAAGACAAGCTACCAGGAGTCCTAGTATCTCCAGGTCGGACATGAAGCGTTCCATCTTGCCAGTTTTGAGCATTGCGAACATTGTTTGAGCTACATTTAGGGCATGTCGCCAGTTGTGGTACTTGACTGGACGGTAATTCTTTTTGACGCTAAGAATCCAGCGGCACAACACCTGGAAACAATAGAATTGTAGGATCGTCATCATCATCACGCACCCAGTGCCTACGGTAATAGTTCAGGGGTAATTAATAAGCCTATCCCAGTCCAATGCTGGACATAGGCCTCTCCTAATTTGCGTCATAGCACCCGATCCTCCGTCTTCTGAGTCCAGTCTATCTCGGCCACCAGGGGTAATTCTTGTCGATAGTATTAGAAACCCTAAACTGAACCCCAAAATAGTAAAAATGAGCGCAACTTTTATCTCCTCTAGAGTTTTATTTCTTATTCTCTGTTTTTTTTTTAAAGAATATTAGTAACCGAAATTACTAATATACCCCCTAACCCCTCCAATTAGGCTAAATTGCTTCTATATTATCTATTTTTACCCGACTGCGTCAGAAGGAGGGTTATGTTTTTTACCCATGCCCTTAAGTTCTTCTAAAAAAGTCAGCTTCCCAATCTTGGGTTTACAATAAACCCAAAAGCTAGGCGAGAAAGGGTGGCTTTCTCAGCATACAAGATATGAATAGCTATTTTTTTAGTTGTGCATTTCTGATAGCTTGAATTTTTGATTTCGCTTATTTATTCAGATTCAATCACGATTTATTTGGTGCTTTTCAGCAGGGAGACTACAGGTGGTAGTTATCTCATAGTTTGGAGTGTTATTATTATCTCAAAGTACCCGAATGAATGAATGAATGAATGAATAAACTCACGCCTATATCCCCGAAGGGGTAGGCAGAGGTGCTAGCACCCACGTTTCGCCAGTTTATGTTTTAGGTCCCATTTTACGTTTTAGGCGAGCCTATTGCCATTAACCGGGCACTTATAAACCTGCGATAAATACACACATAACTTCGAAAAGCATCGAAAAGTCATTGGTGTGTGCCATGGTAATACCTGGGATCGAACCCGAGACCTCGTCTCAGCAGTCCTTTACCCATACCACTAAGCTACCCGAACAATATTGAATTGTTAGTATTACTATTTACGCAAATCAGTGTAAATAATAAAATAACACCAAAAAAATCACGATAGAATCTGTTAATAATAGTTTCTTTTTTCAATAAAAGTTTGTAAAGCCTTAAGTGGGATTTCCAAACATTTTATTTCCTAAATTGAAACTTTTAAAGTATTTTTCTTATCTACTAACATCATACGGTATATGAAATTTCTCCACGAGGTTGCACTGCAGAAACATTCGCAATGTGGCCCTGCATGTGTCCTCATCTGCCAAGTCGAAATCTGAAACGAAAATACCAAGCGATGGCTTAGAGATGGTAAAGTCATGCTTTTGGTGACACACATAGATCTGATCTGATCTAATGGTTTGACCGGGGAAGTGCCATCCTCGATAACGAGTGTGTCTAATGTGCTAAAGAACAAAAGTTCCATTTTCAGGTCAGATAAAGTATTAATTAATTGTTCTATTGAGGAATTCTCACATGTCTCAGTCTCAACCAGAAGTGCCGATTTGACAGCAATAGGATAATTTCGTGGATCGAAATTGTTAACGAAGTGTGGGTGTTTATTAAGTATTATGTCTATGTCAACAGGTGTGGTATACGTGTTTATAAACAGTATATTACTATATACGTATATTTTACGGGGCCTACCTCTGCACCTAAAATCATTTGCGGACCTTTCTAAAAATACTTTTTATGCCAACTACAAGTTCAAGAAAAAAATCTTACCATGAAATTGAAAACTGTAAAGGTTGTAGATCTCGGCGGAGGGAATGATATCCTGGCCCAGCTTGCACGTGTCTTCTGTAGAAGCTGTCGCGTGGTACGAAAGACATTCTAGCGCTACCTATCGAGAGAGAAAATACATGTGATTAATAGTAATAATACAATTAATTCAAAAGAAGAAGAATGAAGAATTTCAGGTATAAATCTTCAGGCTTTCACGGCCGCCGTTGCATGTAGAATATACTGCTTCCGGGCTGTTGGGCCGTGGTCCATTGGAAACTTGTGTTCCAATGAACTCTCCTCGGCGGCGACTTCTCTGCGTCTGATGTTGAGGCCCGAGTCACTTGCGTATTTAGGTAGTCTGGATTCTCGATTTAAATACACCACCAGTTCCTATGATTGACTTATACACTATAGTAGACCGTATAATATTTATTAAAATATTTAATTCATATATTACCTTCTGCTTTGCCATGAGCTTACAGGCATTCTCATACATCTGCGTATTGTGGATGCCGAGCCCGCAGAATATCGCGAACGCTTCGAATATAGAGATATCGCCGTCGGTAAATTGACAACCATTCTCCTGTGAATTATAATTTAGTTAGGTTATTATTGAGAAGGATACTGCAGCATACCGCACCTATTATGCTGGATAGATCTTTGACTGTACATCGTATGTAAATTTAGTGGTCCTTCGAGCTGGTTATGCACCAGCGACCAATGGATCCAAAACAAAACTAAATATACAAGACTTTTAGCGCTGTGTACTTACTCCAGTGGATTATGGTTGTAATTTTAAGGGAAGAAAGATAACCAAAAGTTCAATAGTGTGTACTATGCAAAGATTGTTTAGGACCTTTCGAAACAAAACAACCACATCCCTGTTTGACTTAAAAAAGACAAAGTTTTGACGACTTTAAGAAGCTCAACCCCCTCTCTCCCCCTTCCCCCTGTGAATGATGTGCAAATGCAAATCGCCACATCCTGAACTTTTTAGGTTTTTGCATCTTTACTATTACTATTATAAAATTGTAAATTAGTCGTCGCTGTACATTGGAGATATTAAAAAAAAAACTGAGTTATGTTAAATGAACGATTCCGAAAACATTATTTTTTTGGATTCATGTCTGTTTGTTCGCGATGGACGCAAAAACTACTGAATACATTTTGATTCGATTTTTCTATTACAAAGGTCTTAGTCAGACTTAAAATGAAAATTATAAATAAATAATAAATAATATAAATATAATATGAAAATTGAAAATGCCGTATGTTTGATTACAATTGGTTAAGAACGAACCGGATCTCCGCTCGAGCGGAGCCGTAGGTATCAGCTTACCTTATTGATAAGTTGCGCAACTCCGATTACGTCTTTAGCTGCATTCACAATGGGCATGCACAGCATCGTCCGAACGTTGGCAGCATCATTAACAGTGACGTCATTAACGATCATACCGTTGTCTCGCCTCCATTCGTCCACGTCAGATATGTTGAGAGCTTTGTTTGATTGAGCTACCTGTAAATATGTTTTTTCTTATGATATTGTCGTCACACATTGATATAAAACTATTTTTACCTGATTCTATCGCGATTTATTAATGTTATTTTGTTATTTACATCGAACCCGACGTTTCGGTTGCTTTTCAGCAGCCATGGTCGCGGGGAGACTAAAGATGGTCGTTGTCTTATAGTTTGAAGTCATCTCAAAGTACCCGAACTATGTTGAACTGTTGGTGTTACTATTTACGCAGAATGAGCTCACAGTGTCATGAAGTCTTGTTGTATTTTGATTTTTCTTGGAATTAATTAAGTGAATGACTGGGTGCCAGTCCCAAACTTATGAAAATTATAACACGTTGTTGGGTTTAGAAAGGTTTTTCTTTTTATACTACTAAACTATATGTCAAGAAAGTTTTGTGGAAACTATTCAGAGCCAAGAAGAAAACTTTCTTATCCAACCAATTTTTAAACATTAGAAAATATTAATACTGGCCTAAAATATTTTCAGTAAAAGGTTTAAGGTGCTTAAATCTTAATACCAACGACACAGAATGATGTTATCGTATCTAGTTGAGTATAGAGTAGCAAAAACCGTTGGTGAAACCTAACAAACTTACAAAAAGTGTTATATAAAACAAATTAAATATAAACGTTTAGGAAGTTTTGTGATTCATAAAGAAAAATATCGATTTCATTCAAGTTTTGTTTTAGTTGTTTTATGACAGGTTAAAGTTAGATTTAAGGTTAGAAACCTTAAAAGTTCTGTAAATTCAGAAGCGTCTGACTACTTTTATTGCACCACTTTTATAAATATTAAATATTCTACGACATTCTACACAGCGCTATCTAGACCCAAAGTAAGCATGGTTTAACTAGCTTGTGTTGTGGGTTCCAGAATACGGATGAACATACTTATATACTATTTTTTTGTAAATACATGCATATTATACATAGAAACACCCAGGCCAATGCAAATAGACATATTCATGCATACAAATATTTGCACTGAACGGGAATCCGCTGTAGCAGTCGAATGCACTACCGCTACGCCACAGAGGCCGTCGTTTATTTCTCTAAAAGCTCCTAGCACTAAGTTCTTATTAATATATTTTTCTTTTATTTAACTCTGAACCAGTGCCAAATGCCACCATCTGCCAAATTAAGAATGTTGGTTTATCATTGATAGTGGATTCGTTATTTTTGGAGTTTTTCCAAAATCCATAAATTTTCACGACATCTTGTGGAATTTCTAAATGTACGGAAATCAAGATTATACTTACTGCCAATGCAATGGAAGCGAGAGTAGATTTATTATCGTGTCGCGGCGTCAGAGTAGTCCTGGACTGGTGGGCACCTAACTCGAAGAGAGTATGAAATCTCGTGGGCGCTGGTGGTGGCAGTGCTGGCAGCGCAGACTTCTGGCCGCCTGGTCGTTGAACTATTCGTTCTAAGTGACTCTATAATCAAGACAGCATGAGCTTTTTATATGAAAACAAATTTATGAAAACAAAAGACACAGAACTGATTCCTAGTCAATGCTGGAGAGCTTGTATCACGCATAGGAGTGGATTTAGGGCATGGCAAAAGATAAATAGAATTAGAAATACTTATGTGACAATAAGTTACCATAAATAATAGATTGAGAAGCACAGAGAAAATTGTGGCATAAATGAGAATGTAGTGAAGAGTACTTAGAAAGGTATGCTCAGATGTTTTGAAAACGTGGGAAGTAACAAGTGGACAAGTAGTTGACGTAAAGAATTTTTGATACAAATCAAAGGAGATTCCTATCAGATGAGGTAATTCATCCTAATAGAATGGACTACGTTATTCCTGGAGATATACTGCAGAAAGATATTGTGCGTAGTAAGGAGTAAGCAATAGAAATATGCAGAGATCATGTCTACCCCAATGAGCAAAAGGTATGACATTATAATATTTGCAATAACTTTATTAGACTTATTCGTCAATTGACGCGCGTGGAACTCGCTCGTTCGCGCGAGTTGGCACCTTTTGACTTCACTTATTTTTTGTCCTCATATCGTTCGATCCTGCTAAGTCCAAAATCCTACAGTGAGTGAGGTCTACTCACTATAGGATTATGTGCTTAAGAAGTTTTATTCGAAAGTATTATAGGGTCAGAGATCAAAAAGTTTAGAAGTCACTCTTCCTAGCATATGCACATTATCAGATGCCTAAGTTTTATTTGGTAAAATGAAATAGCATTGCTATACTGTTCCGGCCCACTTAGGATGATGATAATGATGAAACAATCTAAAACAATTGCACTTACCGATTCGCAGTGATCAGTGTCGGAAATAAAGACAGCACACTGTTCGCATTTTAATAACTCCCGAGCTTCCGTCATAATCTTGGTGACGAGACACTCTAGATTACTCTGCTCCTCAAATATACTTCTAGCGAGAGCCAGTAGAATTTGGTTTCGCTTGTACTCCAACACTGATGTCTCGAATAGCTGAGCATTTTGGATGCCGATGCCACAGAATGTAAGATACCGGCGGAAGACTTCTACATCTCTTGGTGAGAATTCTTTGGATCCTAGAGAATAATGTAATTATTGAATTTGTAGAACGGAATCAAGCTATTTTAAATGTAGGTTTGATGTTGATTTGTAATATACCTTTTATAGCAGTAAACTTGTACACCTTCCTAATCTCAAAGATAAACTTTAATTTCGAAAAAGAAAGTCCATTGTGAACTACGATAAGGCTTCTTCAAATAAACTTCAAAGTTATGCGAAATAATGTCGACTTTTATAGTCACGGAAAAATAGGTATCAAATTATTTTACGTCCAAAATAAGTAATTTTCTCTTGAAATGTGGCAAGAATATTTCTACGTGAGGTTTATGTTACTTCAATATGTATAACTTGATTCCACCTGGGCTTATTAAACTTAGGGAAACAAATGGGATTACCTTAGGCGATTATGTAGGTGACTCTTATATAAGTTTTCTAGTTTATATTTTGATACATCTAACACACACATTTTGTCGTTTCCAGAAGACACTTAGGTACAAATATACGCTTACTCCCAATTATTTAGGATGAGAAAACTTAGCTGCTGAATTGAGGGTGTAATACCTAGACCTGGTTCTTTGAAAATATACAGGTATGAGAGTTTTATATGGGTACCTTCGTTCAGCCAACACCATATTTGGTTGTAATTGCCATGAACTAATTTGAAGGTATAATTAGAAAACTTTATGAGTTCACAAGACTCTAGAAAAGTTCCAAGTAGGAGTAAAAGAAAAAAGTCTAAAGCAAATATCTTAAAGATGGTTTGGGATAATTTCCTTTAGGCGTTTTCTTTTATTTCAACTTCAACTTATTGTTATCATCATCATCGTTGGGTCCTGACAGCATCCGAGGCTTCACCTTGGAGTCCAGGCTCGACTTTCCTGCCTGTCTTTCTCTTCTTGGTGCGATCTTGGGCATCCATTGTAGGGCGGCCAAAAACAAGATGTTACATTATAGTTTCAGACCAAGCTCTCGGTGCTGTCGTTCGAACACCTTCCTTGAATCGTCTCTGAATAACCTTACAGTTTTAGAAGTTTTAGATAATGCCAATGACGTTAAATTTACCATTGTGCATTTTATGTCAATAGATTCAAATAAATAAACATGTCAAAGTTTTACCTATTTCATAGCGGAACACTGCATAATATAGGTTAGTAGGCTGAGTTTGCTGTCACTTACTGTCACAGTCTAATGAGTGAGTTCCAGTCTGAGAGTATCGATACTAATATTATAAAGAATTAGGCCGAATTTTGTGACTTTGTTTATGTGTCTAGGTTAATCTTCGGCTCTACTGTATTTATTGGAAAAATTCTTTCGCCATTTGTAAAGTACATTATTCTCGATGGACATTGGCCTTATAAATATTATGTGTAAATTACAATGGCTATAGCTGAAAAAAAAAATAAACCGAAGGAAAGCGAGGGCTGATTGCTATATAATAAAGAGAAATGTTTTTTTTTTTATATTTAGGACACGTCAATTTGACTTCACCTAGCCTGATGGTAAGCTGAAGGTAAAGTCTCAGGAAAGAGGGTCACCATTACATACACGTAACATGTTAACAATGGTGGCACTCAGCTTGACGGCCTCATCAGAAGAGGATTGTCGTCGCAGCACCGCGTGACACCCACCGGTCCCACTAGTGCTGCGACCACAATCCCCCTGCCCGGCTATGCACTTGCTGAACGCAATCAAACCGAAATTGGATTACTATGGAGGGTTTTTCGCAATCGTGCACGGTGGTACCCATCCGGCCGAATTTTGTGACAAATTGTGTCATCAAATTTCTACCACCAGTAAGTTCAATCCAAATTTATAATTTAATTTTAATATAAAACAAACAGCATAAAAGTTTTACGAGATGAAAAATACGATACTAAAGGTAAGTTGATGGTCGTCAACTAGAAGTTGAGTTATAACAGACGAAGTTCCAAACAAAGGCTTTCAGGAACTCGAAACTTCGGCAAGTTGGCAAAACTTGTTTCCAATCTCTGGCAAATAAAATTATATCAGACGAGGATTGTTTTCATTCGTACTAATATCAAAATAGTGAAAGTATCTAAATATGTCTCTCGGTTATTTTTGAAGTCAATACACCTGAACTGTTTTTGTTATAATTGGGCATAAAGGTAGGCTAGAAAGGAACATAGGATACTTTTTATTTCAGAAAAGGTTTTACCGTGAACGAAGTATGGCAACAATTAGTATTTGATATGACATGATTAAACTAGTTTACTATTTTTGCATCTTTTACTATTACGTCAAAGCAAATCATTTACTATTTTACAGAAAGCAAGTCAACTAGTCTATTGTTTGGATCATCTTTTAACGCACATGGAGGTGTAGCATATCGAATTTCGGTATAAATAGCCATTTTAGATCATAATATATCTAGCCCTAAGACATTATTTGTAGCATCTTTATAACATGATATTGCCGGAATATTACACGAATGTCACACATTGAAATAAAACTATTTTTAACTGTTTTTATCGCGATTTATTTGATGTTATTTTAATATTTACATTGAACCCGACATTTCGGTTGATTTTCAGCAGCCATGGCATGGACAATAACATCAAATAAATCGCGATAGAATCCGTCAAAAATAGTTTTACTTCAATCTTTATAATAATCATAATCCTTCGAAAATTTTCCCGACTCGACTTAATCTAACTCTCTTTATCACATTGTTCTTGCAAATAGATTAATTTAATCGTTATTATCACATACCGTCTGTTTTGTTAATAATTTGCGCAACACCAACGACGTCACCCTCGTAGTTGCAGATCGGCATGCACAGGATCAGTTCCGTCTTATATCCAGTTCGAGCGTCGATCTCGCTATTAAACCTGTATAATAATATTAACTATAACTTCATCATCATCAGATAAAACAACATAAACATTAACATCATCACCACTATCGCAAACAATACTATCAGTTTCATCATCATTGCTATCACCATCTCAGTCATAACACGTTTTCAATCTAGCTTTAGTCCTAGTTGCCTCCAAAGATTTCACTTTGGAGGACGGGATCCGCTTTACTACTTCTAACCATTTTTTTGGCGTATTGGCAGTGGAATCTGCGCTAGGGCTTTGTTCATTATTGGCTTGGCTTGGCTTAAGTGAGGTGGGGTTGGCTTGGGACTCGAAGGTTTTGGTAGGGTCCTGTATACCCAATTTGGATGTAACCAACATACACTTAGTTTTGTTTTAAATATATTTAACCCCCAGTTATCAAGGCTTTCAAGTTGACTTCCCACAAAATGTCAAATTCAAAAATTGTTTCTTCTGTAAAGATAAACGGTAATTATAAAACGTCAAAGAAAAAAAGAGTTAAAATAATTGGACTAACCTATGTTTACTAAACTAAAAACTACCACAACAGTTTACAACTCAGCACCTTCCTGAGAAGACTTTGGTGAGAAACAACTACGTTTAGTTAATTCAATTACAATGTTTTGTTTGAGTAGTCTAGTTAAGCAAACAGTTAATTTCCCAGCTTGTTTGTCACCAAAACATGCTTGAATTTTGTAACAGAATTTTTGGCGAAGTTCCATTTTAATTAAAGTTTTAAATTTATTTTTTATTGGTAGATTTATAATTTCATTAAGTATATATTATTGTGGGAAATTTATGCACATACGACATTCTTCTAATATTATAAATGAGAAATGTTGTGATGATGAGATTTGTAAGTTTAGATAATTGGATGTTTGTTAGGTACTCAATCATGCTCTAACGGATCTGATTGAAATTTGGTACAAGGATAGATTATTGTCTGGAATACATACACACATAGGCTACTTTTCTACTATCTTATCTTCTCCTTATATACCTTATAATTTTGCTATCCCTGGAATAAGTTCCCTTGGGTAGCATGAACGGGATCAGAATTTCACGCGGGCGAAGCAGCTACAGCTAGTATTGAAATAAAACTATGTAAAACGGATTCTGTTGCCATTTATTTGGTGTTATGGTAACCACCTTGAGTAAATTTTTAGAACTACCTTACCAAAAAAAACATCACTATGCCATAATACCAAATATTTTAAAGTGATGGTTGATCTTGACAATGGTAAGAAAAGGACTTATAAACGTAGGGAAGAAATGGGATGCCCCCACTCGGCAACCATTTTTCCCGTGTGTCTCGGCCATTTTAGCTTCAGTGATGCCAAAATTTATGTTGGTTTATAATTGATTGATTATTTTCTGTTTTTATTGCAGTGCTATTTTACACTATATTGATACACTCAATTCCAAATCGCAAGACTGTTATCGGAGAGCTTTTGTAATTATATGGCAGCTCAAACACTTCCTTCTATCAACGAAATCGACCAGAGCAATAACGGTTACTTTGATTTAGAATCAACCCTACTTACCTAGGGTCAGCATACGCATTTCTTATATTGATAGGATGTTTGGTCTGTGCCGCGAGTCCAGCTACACCAACACCGAAGGGGATTTTAATTTCTTGCGTACGAGCGTGTCGAAGTGCGTCGTTCAGTTCTGCAAGTAGAAAGTTAAGGTTAATACATATCAGTTCCCCTAGGTCCACTAGTAGAGCAGTCAGCACTCTGTGGTTCACTATGATGCACCGTTGGTTTAGTGTATCCTGTGATACTGGCAACTATTTTAGGATCCACTGTCTGTTCAACAAGTTGATCGAACCGCACTCAAGAAATTGAAAAGATCTACCATTGACCCCACTGGAGTCGATGCTACTTGATGTGATGGAAGTTACGTTAGCGCATATTGTTTTAAAAATGTAGCAGGCGCTAGAATTAGATCTTTATGTACGACTTGATGAAGTACTACTAGATTAGCAAACTAACATGGCCTCCTCGACGGTAAGTTGCACCAAAGGTGTTACTTGCGTATTGCTATTGATACCTGCAGAGAGGAAAGGGAAGGAAAAGAAGAGAACGAGAACAGGAAAATCTAGTCAATTCAATTTATCAAGTCTGCAACTGCCATACGTATACCTATACTATTAGTTAAGAAATAAAGCAAAAAAACATTAAATTTAGGAGACACAATGATAAAATTCATGCACTCTCATTGTGCGAGCCTAAATAATGCCCGTCATCTCAGTGTGATTGCTGCAGATGCCATCGAGTATTCGGATGGCGCTGCTAATTACGTCACGCACGTGCATATACCGACTAATACTGTTACACAAACAAAAGTATAACGTAAATATTAGGTGAGAGATTGGTAATCCACCGTTCAAGCCTTTACATTCAGTAATGGGGTAAGGTGGGGGAGGGAGGAGTGTCCTTGCCTGACAATGGGGTAACTATTCGTTTGAAATCTATGGTATCATCAGCATCTATCTAAACACATTAATTTCTGTACCTTTCGCAAATTAATAAATGACTGATAGACCGATTGAACAATGCTGGTGAATTACGTGTTGCTGTCATTGTTGTGGTACTTTTCTCAGTTTCATTTTTACTAACGACACACTGGTAACGTGCCCCGATCCCCGGTTTTAGGGGCTTCGTAATTATGACATATTGACTTAAATGGAATTACTAGATACTCTAGTCTGATTTTACGACATATTCGTCAACTGGCGCGCGTGGAACTCTCATTCGCGCGAGTTGGCACCTTCTCATTTTGCATAATCATTATGGTATATTTTTTTTATTGACAATTGTCACGCGTTGGTAAGTAATGATGTGGTCTAAGGTGGGAGCACGCTTGCCTAGAAGTAACCTGTTCACTCTAGACTTGAAGACTCTCAGGTTATAGCTTCCCGGAAACACAGACTCAGATAAATTGGTAATCAAATTAGATTTCAAATATTTTTGAAACAGTTAATATTTTACTTTTAAAGGGGTCTATATAATTGTGCCTGAAGGGATAGCTAGAAAAGGCCCTGGCTGTGCCATGTTTCCATATCTACTTATATGTGCTGCACACTATAATTAAGTAACCTAGACTAGTCTTGAAATTAAGTGTTTCCTCACAACTGCCTGAAGTCGTTCTAAGGTCAACTGCGCAATAAGAAGCAGAACTTGTTAGTTCGTGTTTTGCACATAACTGAACGCATAGTCCCTAACCTTCCTAAAAATTTACGTATTTCTAAACGAGTACCTACTAAGTCAATATAGTTCTCTTAATATTAGGTACATTTCTAGTCCTTAATCTTTTTTTTTCAATAGTAACCGAAATTATAAGTAACTATTATTCCCCCTAAACCCTCCAGCTAAGCCAAATTGCCTGTATTAGGTGTGAGTTCACGTCGGTAAATGTAATGGCCAGGATTCGAACCCGGGACCTCTCGATTTTAAGGCCGACTCCTTAACCACTAAGCTACCGACGCTTCACACGCTTCGCTCTAAGGTATTGGCACCTTTTTCTTCTTCTTTCGTAAATCCCCTCGGATACCCCCCCCCCCCCGGCCAGCGGGGGAGATTATGTCGGTGGCTTACTTAAACCGCACGCCGTCAAGGATCTTCAGACGTGTAAGGTGTAAGGTTGCTGCCCATAGGGCATTTCCATCGCACCCCGAAAGGTATTAGCACCTTTTTTTTTTTTTTTTCGTGCGGAAATCCCTTCGGATACCCCCCGCCGGCCAGCGGGGGCGGTTATGTCGGGCTTGCACCGACTAAAACTGCACGCCGTCTCGGGTCTTAAGACGCCGGGGTGTAAGGTTACCCATAGAGCATATCCCTCGCACCCCGACTGACCCTGGGCCATCTCCGGTTTCGAGATGGCCCCCTTACTTGCTCTCCACTGTGCCATCTGCTAGTCAGAGGGACACGTGGAAAGCTGCCGAACAGCCCTCAACAGGGCCGTCCTCGCCTCGGTCGGAGTTGGCCGTAGGCGGCAGCGTCTCTCCCACCCTAGGAGAGAGGCGCTGCCGTCTCCGTTGCCCAGGGTGCACCGCGTGGAGGTCCCCAACCAAGCACCCCAAGGTATTAGCACCTAAACAACTACGTTACAGAAGGCCTGCGCCAGAGCCTCTTACGTCACTCATCAGGAGTACCAGCTCGCAGGTGAGCTTGGTTTAGCCTCCAGGGTCTCAGTGTGAGCCCTCATACACCCTCTCAATAATAACGTCAAAATGTATCTAGAATAAAAAAAAAGTTATTCTAAAGATTTAGATCGGAAAAAGAGAACATCTAGAACGGGACTTGAACCCGCGACCAGTCCCTTACAGGGGGAATGCTCTGACCAGCTGAGCTATCTAGACACGTAATTAAAAATTTAATTGAATTAATTAGGCGGAGTCATCAACAAAACAATGTTTAAAAATGACTGTAAAGTTATTCATTGTTTCCGTAGTTCGCCAGAATTACGGTACATGGCTCCAGCGTCGCCTTAAGACGTATAATAATATATCGGAGAATTTCGAATATCTGGGACGTGTCTAGATAGCTCAGCTGGTCAGAGCATTCCCCCTGTAAGGGACTGGTCGCGGGTTCAAGTCCCGTTCTAGATGTTCTCTTTTTCCGATCTAAATCTTTAGAAAAAGTAAGCATACCAAATGCTTAAAAATTTAATTGAAAAAAAAAACTTATTCTTTTGAATGATGTATCAGAACATATGAGAGTTTGACGTCACAGTTTCTATGCTAACAGGATTTAAGGACACTTCCTGTTGACTTGAGTGATTGAGAACCTTGATTCCTATGTAGGCCGCGTCTAAATTTGGTGCGTACGTCAGGGCCGGCTATATTTGGCTCGTCCCTGAATTCGGGAGTAGGTTGTACACAGTGTGTACACAGTGTGTACCAAGGTGTACCGTCACCATGATGTATGAATGGGCTTGTCTCTACGTCACGAGTTGTCTTTGGATATCGGTGTAATATGAGATTAAGGTTAAACTTTTATGTTGAAAACATCTTGGTTTACGAACTGTGTGGCATAGAGCGTTTGACTGTTAAGTCGGACGTCACGGGTTTGATTCTCGCACTGTGCACATATTTGTGTGAGTGAATATGGCCATTTGCATTAGTCTGGGTATTTTATGTGTAAGATGTATGTTCCTGTTTTTTTTTCTTTTTTATCGTGCGGAAATCCCTTCGGATACCCCCCCGCCGACCAGCGGGGGCGGTTATGTCGGGCTTGAACCGACTAAAACCGCACGCCGTCTCGGGTCTACAGACGCCGGGGTGTAAGGTGGCCCATAGAGCATATCCCTCGCACCCCGACTGACCCTGGGCCATCTCCCGGATTTGGGAACCACGGTGTCCCCGTCTTGCCCCGGTTTGGGGGAGGGGCGCTAGTCGCCCCACCGTCCCGGCCTGCTTCTGCTGGGGTGACAGGCGGCCTCACCTGCCACCCCCAGGCCTGCGCTCATGGAGGACGGAGGTCGTTGAGTGACCTCCGGCGCCTGAGTCGCCTGCGACGCGCGGCGAGCATGTTGCGGGCTTGGCGGGCCGGGAGAGTTCTGAACCTCTCCCGGGCGCGCTCCGCCATCTCCTTCGCGAGCATCACATGCTCGCAGAAGGAGGCGGCGGCGGCCCACGCGCTCGCGCTCCGCACCATTGCCGCAATCATGCTGCCGAGCGAGAGGACTCCCACCCCGATGGCTGCCACGAGGTCACGCCTCGGCGCCTCCCACGCCGGGCAGTCCGCCAGCGTGTGCAGCCCTGAGTCCTCGATGTATGTACCTATATACAGAAAAAAAAGTATATGAGTAATGTTTATCCGCATTCTAGAATCTATATTTCAGGCAGTCAGTTTGAGTATTATATACTATTAGAAATGAACAACGTCGGCTGTAGCATATTCAACGCGGGTTGAACACGTGAATTAAGAAAATAAAACATTTCTAAATATGTGTAAACGCATTCTAGAACCCACAATATTACAAGCTAGTTGAGCTATGCTCTAGCTAACGCTCTGTAAAGCCATCATCATCATCACAGTGTTTCATTTATTCTTACTCTTTCTTTTTTCTCTTGATTTGGTTTATCTTGGCTTTTGCAGGCCTTCCACACCCCGAAAGGAAACCCAGCACCAGAGCTTCGTTCATCAATCAGGAGATGTATCGTATGGCAGGTGAGGTTGTCCCTCCCCATACACCCGTAGGTCCTCTTCCTTAGTATAACTTACGAAACATATAAAAATATCTGTAAGCGCCTGCCAGACTGTTCCTTGTGTGGTCGCTTGAAAAGGTGCGTTTTACAACCGTCTTGATATCTCATTGTTCCACTCATCCGACTACAATAAACACTTCAATGGGTTATAAACAATCTATTAACAGTTGATCATTTTAATGTTCATTGCATTTTATTATCACGTTTTGTAGTGCCCAGTTTTATGGCAGTTTGATGCCTGTGCCGTACAGCGGGCGTCGTCGGGCTTCTAAACCGTGGATATCTAGGTATATCCATATCTATTGCTTAGCGTTTATGGAAACTCTGCCAGTATTCAGAACTCTACTAGTTCTGAACTGCGGGAGGGTTTAAGTACTTGAAAACGCAGTTTGATAGATTAAAATGCTGCCTTACCATGATGACTTATAAACAGTTAAATTTCGGAGCAGTTCAGTGCAACTTTGTAAACTGAATTGCTATGATCCGTACTATGACATGCCTATAATGAAACGCATTTGCGTTTGATTCGTTTGTTTACATTTGGAACGTAAAACTGAACAATCTAGCGTTAAGGATATGTATTCCTACTGTACAGACTAATATTTGGCTTTTAGGTTTATAAAATATACTCGGTAACGAAGAAATAATATTATTGTTTCTGTGCACAGCAAGTACTTCAATGTAATTGAGTGAAGACTAGAGAAGAATAAAAACTATAATAATCTACTGTTATGAAATCGACGCGGGAGCAAGAGAAGCGAGCTCGTGGAAACTGTGCGCCCCGACACGGATAGATATAGGTTAGAACAGGCGGAGGTCTCTGTCCCAGAAGGGGTCACATGGCGCGCGGAATTCCCCGATTTCCGCGGTGGGTTTCGAGCCAATTGAAGAGGGACCTACTGGAGGAGGCAGCAATCGTTGAGTCCTGGCTGTCTCCGTTGCCTCCAACCGAGGAGGTTAACGCTGGGGCATGCCACTCTCGCAATGCGATTACACAAATATGCGTTGTGGCAATGCCCCGCTGGCGAGCCCGGCCTCCGAGGAAGGAGGTGTACTGGTGGTCACCAGAGTTGGCACGCCTCCGTGCGGCGACTGATCATGCCCGGAGACTGCTGAAACGTAGCCGTCGGAACCCCCGCGACGACGGGGAAGTAGACCGGCGAGTAGAGGTGCTTCGGGAGAGGAAGAAAAGGTCATACGTGATTACCGTACCATATCGACGGAGGTGGCCTGCGCGTTGGTTTTGCCGCCGTGGAGGCGCTCCAGCCGGTTATTATCGAGTGGGCAGAGCGGCAGCACAGGACCCTTTCCTTCCGACTGACGCAGGTGCTTTCCGGGCACGGCTGCTTCGGAAGGTACCTGTTCAAGGTCGCTAGGAGGGAATCGAGTCCCGCCTGCCACCACTGCGTCTGCAGTGAGGACACGGCGCAGCACACGCTTGCGCTCTACCCGGCTTGGGAGTCGCAGCGCCGGGCCCTTACTGCAGTTATAGGGAGTGACCTCTCGCTGGCGGCCATCATCCGATCTATGGTCGCCAGCGACAGGAATTTCACCGCGGTCGCAACCTTCTGCGAGGACGTCATCTCGCGGAAGGAAGGCGTGGAGCGGATCAGGGAGGGAGATCCCCTTGCTGATCCAAACCGCCGCCGGCGAGCCGGGCGGCGGAGGCGCGAGTATTTGCGCCTCATGCCGCCATGAGCGTACCTGCGGGTGTGAGGGACGGGGACAGCCCTCCACCCGCTGGTCTAGCCACCCGCGAAGGGGACGACGTCCATGTGTGCCTGGTAGTCGCCCAAACGAGAGTTTCAAAGGTGTGGTGCCCACCTTAGTGGGCACGCGCTAGGGGGGGTCGCCATAGAAGTATTCTCGCATAGTTTCAGGCCCCCCCGACAAGGCGTAGAGCATGGCGCACCGTGGGGTTTAGTGGGTATGCCCATCCGCCTGGATGGGAGAGTCCCACACACGATCTCCGGCTATCGCCCCGTAGTCGGAGGTGCCGTGCGTAACAGCATTCCCCACGTAAAAAAAAAAACAAAAAAAAGGCGGAGGTCTCTGTGACCCTTCGAGATCTGAGTAGATGTAGTATTAAAATAATAAAATGTTGAATACTACATCGGAAACCATACCCGAATCCAGATCTTTTGCAACTCTGAACAGTGGAATGATTTAAAGTTACTTTTTGTCAATCATAGCCTGTAGACCCTCCAGCAGATCAGAAGCACTGGAGTTTTGAATACTGGTAGGGTTTCCATATACGCTAATGCGTATCTACCAGTGCTGTAAAGATTTTCAACATATATGACAACATCTGATCTTTTGTTGAAAATTATAACCAACTTGTTAGATTTGCTGACGCCAATCGATTATTCTATAGGTAACAATAATAGTTGAATAGTTGAGTTGGCCGGGTAGGTTTGCGAAAAACCCTCCATAGTAATCCAATTTCGGTTTGATTGCGTTCAGGGGTCAGCAAGTGCATAGCCGGTCAGGGGGATTGTGGTCGCAGCACTAGTGGGACCGGTGGGTGTCACGCGGTGCTGCGACGACAATCCTCTTCTGATGAGGCCGTCAAGCTGAGTGCCACCATTGTTAACATGGTACGTGTATGTAATGGTGACCCCTTTCCTGAGACTTTACCTTCAGCTTACCATCAGGCGAGGTGAAGTCAAATTGACGTGCCCTAAATGTAAAAAAAAAGAATTAAGCTAATTTTTTTTTTATATATATAGAATATTAGTAACCGAAATTACAAATATTCCCCCTAACCCCTCCAGCTAAGCTAAATTGCTTGTGTTAGGAGTGGATTCACGTCGCTAGTGTAATGGCCAGGATTCGAACCCGGGACCTCTCGATCGTAGGGTCGACTCCTTAACCACTAAGCTACCGACGCTTCATATTGGTGGATTAGAATACCTTAAATAGATACATGTATTATTGATGCGAAATCAATTATTTCTATGTATTCTTGACTGGCTGTTCAGAACAAAAATATTGGAATAGATTTTTGGACGCTACTGTACACAACGTTGGCGCCAACTTTTTTTTTGGCTGTCATAGCCATAGATATAGAATAGAGATATAATAAATGTATTTTATACGATTTTATATAAGTGTATTGGTGAGGCGTCCAGTACCCCTCCCCTGTTCACGCCTATTGTATATCAAGTATATAATCATTGTGCGAAATATTATCACTGACCGGCAATGCAATCCGTGAACTTCCTATATTTAGTCGTCGAAACCTATACCGTACCACCACATAGCTCCTTAAATTGCTCATAATACAAGTGTATTTTACGGAAAAAAGCTCCATACTCAACTTTGTTTTATTTATTAAAAACATAAGGTAGGGTAGGAGAGAACAAAAAGCTAGTTAATCAGTAATTTCAGAGGCTACCAAGCTGCTATAAGTGTTCCGCGCGACAACGTCGTTGTCGACTTTAATTTGCCGCTCGAAAGCACCGCGTTTCAATTCATGAATCATAACATCAGGGAGCGATCGTTATACGAAAAGGTATCAAGGATTTCGGTATACCTCGTAGGTACGCAATTTATTTAAATAAGCTTTTTACGTATTTCATCTGCCGTGGGTGTGCATCTTCGTATTATTATGATAATTCGAGCATCATTTATTCACGTACGTAATAAACATGTATTCACACCTGAATACTCGAAGAGTGGGCGGTTTTCGTCACCAAAGTTTTTCGGTTGAAAAAAGGGCAGGTTAAAAGCGCTCAAAACCAGCTGGCTTGCTTGAAACGTTCAATGACAGTAGAGGAAGCTCGTGAAGTGTATAATGACAGTAGCAGATGAAGGACTGTTATCTCTGCATACCCCAGAAGGAAAGAGCCGTAAGTATAAGTATACAATAATGTTAACGGGACGGGCGGCGCCCGGACCTGAACACAAGTTTCCTATGGACCACGGTCAAACAGCCCGGAAGCAGTATATTCCACATAAGATGACTTGAGTCAAAAGTCATAAAAACCGAAGCGACGCGAGGGCGAGTTGCTATTCTCATATAAAAAGGTATCAAACTGTCAGTCCTATATGTGGGATTGAGACAAAGCTCTACAAACCAAAGTAAGCCGATCTAAGCCGGAGTGTCACTCTAGCGCCCGACTTGGCAAACAGAAAGCCAGGTATTGTAAGTGCCTAAGTACCTTTTATTTTTATTTTTTTCATGCGGAAATCCCCTCGGATACCCCCCCCCCCCCGCCGGCCAGCAGGGGCGGTTATGTCGGGCTTGAACCGACTAAAACCGCACGCCGCCTCAGGTCTTCAGACGACGGGGTGTAAGGTTGCCCATAGAGCATATCCCTCGCACCCCGACTGACCCTGGGCCATATCCGGTTTCGAGATGGCCCCCTCGGTGTTGGGAACCACGGAGTCCTCGTCTTGCCCCGGTTTCGGGGAGGGGCACTAGTCGCCCCGTCGTGGCAAACCACCGGCCAGCGGGGGAGTTTATGTCGGCTAAAACCGCACGCCGTCGCGGTTTTCAGACGCCGGGGTGTAAGGCATTTCCCTCGCACCCCGACAGTGCCTAAGTACCTGTATCTCTAGTGACATCGAAGAGCTTCGCCTGCAGACATCTGTGCGCTGGTGTTCCCTTTGCCAGGAACAAGCTGCCTCTATCTGCTGATGTCAACAGGCACACGTTTACTAAGATCTGGAGACAAAAAATAATTATATTAATTAACCTGCCTTTGCTTTTAGTTAAGACTAGTTGGATGAGGAAGTCGCGGTTTCGAACCTCGGCCATTACAGTGACGTGAACCAACTTCTAACTAACCAGTTTAGCGTCGCTGGAGGGGTTAGCGGAATACTAGTAATATCAGTGATTAAATGATGATGATATGTATATATTATCGCTAGCTGATGCCCGTGGCTACGCCCGTGCGGAGGTCGGTTACCGTTTTTTGGTCATATCTCCGGTTCTACTATTTTAAGTCTGACAAAGACCTTTCTGGTGAAAAAACCGCAACAAAATCCGTTAAGTAGTTTTTGCATCCATCGCGAAAAAACAGATAAGAATTCCAAAAAAAAAAAAATTGTGTTCAGTATCGTTCATTTATCTAATAGAACCCAAGTTTTTTTTCAAATATCTCCAATGTACAGACACAACTAATTTTCTATTTTATAGTAGTACCTTTTTTTTTTCGTGCGGAAATCCCTTCGGATACCCCCCCACCGGCCAGCGGGGGCGGTTATGTCGGGCTTGAACCGACTAAAACCGCACGCCGTCTCGGGTCTTCAGACGCCGGGATGTAAGGTTTCCCATAGAGTTTATAGTAGCACCTTTTTTTTATAGATGAGGATTCATGAGAAAATCAAACTCAACAGATATTTATGTTTTCTCCAATAAAAAAAAAAATTCAATCGGACAATGTGTTTAAAGAATTATACCTACTAAACTCAATGGTTTATGGGCCAACCAAGATCGTCGGGTTCCAAGCCAACCTCACCAGCGAGCTGGTACGCCTGCTGACTGCTGGACGAGACTGTGGTGCAGGCTTTACTCTCGAGGGAGGGTGGGTGTTAGGTCAAACGCAGTTGCTCCCGTAAAAGTTGTAGGTATAAACCACACCAAAAGGAGCAGCAGGAGTTAGCAGAGTCCAAGGAGGAGCCTCGGACACACCCAGGAACAACGCTAATATGATGATGTCTGAATTTAACTGATCTAAACATTGATTGAAAAAAAAGTGGATTTCAAAAAAAAACTTTTTAAAAATCGGCTTTTATTATGTTCTTGTTAATATAAATAAAAAAATTCAAATCAAACGAGCCGAAACTCGATGGGGTTGCGTAGTTTCATTACAGAGTTCCAATGACCACCTTCAAACTCCATTATCAGACCCTGGTTACCACTGAAAGCAAACTACTCGTCAAAACTTTTTTTTTTATATTTGGGACACGTCAATTTGACTTCACCTAGCCTGATGGTAAGCTGAAGGTAAAGTCTCAGGAAAGAGGGTCACCATTACATACACGTACCATGTTAACAACGGTGGCACTCGGCTTGACGGCCTCATCAGATGAGGATTGTCGTCGCAGCACCGCGTGACACCCACCGATCCCACTAGTGCTGCGACCACAATCACCCTGCCTGGCTATGCACTTGCTGATCCCTGAACGCAATCAAACCGAAATTGGATTACTATGGAGGGTTTTTCGCAATCGTGCACGGTGGTACCCACCCGGCCGAATTTTGTTACAAATTTGTGTCATCAAATTTCTACCACCATTATTTGACTTCACCTCGCCTGATGGTAAGCTGAAGGTAAAGTCTCAGGAAAGAGGGTCAACATTACATACACGTACCATGTTAACAATGGTGGCACTCAGCTTGACGGCCTCATCAGAAGAGGATTGTCGTCACAGCACCGCGTGACACCCACCGGTCCCACTAGTGCTGCACTTGCTGACCCCTGAACGCCATCAAATCGAAATTGGATTACTATGAAGGGTTTTCGCAATCGTGCACGGTGGTACCCACCCGGCCGAATTTAGTGACAAATTTGTGTCGTCAAATTTCTACCACCTGGGAGACTTTTCAAACGAGCCCAAACTCGATAAGTTTGTGTCGTTTCATTGCGAAGTTCCTATGGCCACCTTTCATCTCCATCATCAGATCAGCACCAAGTCATCATAATATTACATTGTCACGCGATTTACACATGTATGCAAAATTTTAGCTCAATCGGTAACCGGGCAGTGGATCAAATTAACTAATTTTTAAACTTTCGCGTTTCATGATATAAAATAATGTTAACGGGAATTAACGCGATCATGTATAGGTATATACATACGTTTGGATTGCGTGACGTTTCGACCAGGTTACACTGGTCGTGGTCACACGCTGACAGGTATGTATATACCTTTTTTTTTTTTTTTTTTTTTTTTTATCGTGCGGAAATCCCTTCGGATACCCCACCGCCGGCCAGCGGGGGCGGTTATGTCGGGCTTGCACCGACTAAAACCGCACGCCGTCTCGGGTCTTCAGACGCCGGGGTGTAAGGTTACCCATAGAGCATATCCCTCGCACCCCGGCTGACCCTGGGCCATCTCACCACTAACAGCATCGCTCATCCTGTCTCCTCTGAAAGCAGAGGAGTACGGAGAGCGATGTGTTCCCGCCACGTTGGGTATTGGCCGACGATCAATGCCAACCCCATGAAGGGGTGAAGGGGAAGCCATTGACCGCCGCCCAGGGTGTACCGGCCGCTCCGATTCCGTTCCCCCCGGACTGCAGCGAGATCGGAATCGGAGCGACACTCGAGGAGGTTACCCAACACACACCCCAGGTATGTATATACCTGGGGTGCTTGGTTGGGGACCTCCACGCGGTGCATCCTGGGCAACGGAGACGGCAGCGCCTCTCTCCTAGGGTGGGAGAGACGCTGCCGCCTACGGCCAACTCCGACCGAGGCGAGGACGGCCCTGTTGAGGGTTGTTCGAAAGCTTTTCACGTGTCCCTTTGATTAGCAGATGGCACAGTGGAGAGCAAGTAAGGGGGCCATCTCGAAACCGGAGATGGCCCAGGGTCAGTCGGGGTGCGAGGGATATGCTCTATGGGTAACCTTACACCCCGGCGTCTTAAGACCCGAGACGGCGTGCGGTTTTAGTCGGTGCAAGCCCGACATAACCGCCCCCGCTGGGCGGCGGGGGGGTATCCGAAGGGATTTCCGCACGAAAAAAAAACAAAAAAAAAAAAAAAACAGGTATGTATATACCTATACATGATCGCGTTAACTCCCGTTAAATTATAGTGGATCAAATTTAATTTGTAAGACTTGATTGTCACCAACATCAGGACAGGTGAAGCTAAATAAAAACTTGCAAAGCAAACCAATTGACAACGTGACCAATTTTGAAATTAGTCAAAAGGACCAAATACTTTACCACGTAATAAACTTCTAAACATTAGTGGTTCCCTATACTAAATAATTCCAGTTAACAAAGACTCACTCGTATTTCACGTTTTTGTTAGGTGATAAAAATAGCCAAGCCAGAGTTATGGCCGAGAATTAAGGGCCTTACGACCGCTAACTTTCATTTACAGCGCCGTCTCGTGGGAAATCATTGAATTAAAATATCACCGACTGAAATAATAATTTTTTTAGACAATAGATGGCAGGACAGGTATTGAAAAAATTAACGTACTAAATAAACTAGGAATTAGGAGCTGAGCGAGCAGGACTCTTACTGGAAAATAAGACATCTTACAACGGTCGCGCGCTCGTGAAACTGTTTTTCGGTGATTATTCCTCAATGGTAAATCGGACATGAACCACCTCGCTTCAAAACACTCCTCAGTGTCCACACTATCACCGTGGTAACTTTGGTCAAGATCGCGCGAGTGGTTACGGAAGAGTTCAGCCACCAACAAACGGCTAGGCCGGGTATAAGAAAATAGACTATAGATATAATCTTTTTCACGTTTGAGGTTTGTATTGTACACTGAAGATTACAAAAAAAAGTTTGTAAATTTGTTAGTGTACAGCAACTTCTGAGAGCGACAGTACTTTACGACCAATCTAATGTAAACCAGTTGCTGCAAAACCTAATCCTGGTTTAGCAGATTTCTAAAATCATAAACAATTTGCATTAGCAAGTGAACATACCGACCGCTTGGTCATAATCTTACAGAGGCCTAGTAATATGAGAGTACAAGAATTAACTAAGATTCCTCCGCTGTCAGAAAGTTCTACAGAACCTACTCATCACAGATTCCGTAGGTTTGATAGAGTAGCCAACATTCTTTGGGAAAGAGAATACATACAAACATATAGTCACGCCTCTTTCCCATTGGGTTAGGCAGAGACAACATCTTTCCACTTGCTACGATCTTGGCATACGCCTTTCGCTTTTTCCACTTTCATAATTGTTTTCAGACATGCACGCCGGTTACGGGTACTTCTGACCTGGCCCTTCTTCAAAACGTCCTCGATCTGATTGGCATACGCACGCCTAGGTCGACCTTTAACGGGTTGCCCAGTAGCACTCTCCTCATAAATCTATTTCGTTAATCTCCTTTCATACATCCTCTCTACATGACCGAACAATCTAAGCATCCCTTTCTCTATCTTGGTCACTATATCTTCTACCATACCAGAACGCTCCCTTATCACGCTGTTCCTCACTCGGTCCATCAGGGTCACTCCAGCTATACCTCTGACTTCTCATTTCAACAACATTCAGCTTACTCTCGTGTTCCTTCTGCCACACCCAACATTCACTACCACACATTAGTGTGGGGATGAGTACTCCTCTATGCACAGCTAGTCGTGCCTCTTTAGATACTTTCTGGCTGCTCATAAAATTATGCAGGGCCCCCTTCACTTGATTACCAGAATAAGGTTGCCAATCCATGAGTTTCTATATCTCTGGTATTGAAAATATCTCTTACTAGCTAAGATGATCTTCTCTTTTCCTCCTACTTTACTTTCTTCAAGATGGAGGCACGTGGATTATTTGCTTTTGCAATAACGTCAATTTATTTCTGATTAAACTCATCACAGGTTCCAAACCAGTTTAAATTTACTGGAACTCGCCGAGTGCTTACCTGTAAGACTCGAAGTTTTTGTGCTTCACTGATGTTGGTCCTATTTTACCCAGAATGATGGAAGTAGTATTGTGAATAACATCTTATACTATTAGATGGAATACAGTTTAATAAAATCCGTAGCGTAAGTGACATTTAATTGGCTCTTTTGCAAGAATTTTAATTTGCAAAATGTCTATCGTTTGCAAAATATTCCTCTATCAGAATTTCTCTTTCTTAAAATGTCCCTTTTGTAAAATTTATCTTTCATAAAATGTACCTTTCACAGAATCGTTCGCAAATTGACCCTTTTAGATGTCCTTAGCGCAGTTCGATTTCTAGATCACTAAACTCAGTCTACACGATAAACAAATGCCAGTTCTAACCACAGCCTTCTAGAAACTCGGTTTTAGTTCAAAAATATTTTATAATCAAAGTTGCAAGAAACAGATATCTAAGAGGAGTTCTAGCTATTTTACTTGTATAAAGTCCATAAAGCGGCGAGCGGGATCAGATGGGATGAGACCCTTTTGTTTCAAGATTTCCACGTGCTGAGATTAGAGTTAATTTTTACAAAAGAACGAACACAGCTGTTTTGTGTGCTATTTATTTGAATTGAGCTAATTTCTGAGACGTCCCTAATTCGTTATGTATTGATGTATAATAAGACAGTATTTATGACAGTTTCGTGTCATGAATACAAACATGTGGTACCATCAGGATCCTTTCGTTATTTCCGGTCGCATCCGAGGTCTTCACCTCGGAGTCCAGGGTCCACTTTCCAGCTTTCACTTCTCCACTTGGTATGGTCTTGATTGTAGTAGTGAAACCATTAGTACGCATGTCATCTTCTACGACGCTAAGTCAGCACCCACAACCTACGTACCACGTGTAGCCGTACAACTTCAGTACTACATATTTTGCATCGCACTATATAAGTTCTAATACTGAGAACTGTATAATAACACAGAGCCAGCATATCTGTTAGGTCACGGAAAGTAAGGGAAGGTTCATTGCATACAAAGACGAATGAAATTTCGGGTGTACAAGGGTACACCCGGGAAGCCCTAATAACATCTTTAGGGCTCTAGTGAACCTCATCTGCTACTCGGTGCACCTGCTAAACAACGGACGAGGCTTTGGCGCAGGCTCCAGTCTCAAGGTTGTAGTCATTGGGTTATAAAAGTCCACAAATCAATTAAATAGTACATAGATTGTATGACAAGGGAGCAAAATAGTATTTGTGAGGCGAAGGCGCTACTTAGAATCACGAGCGAAGCGAAGGATTTTGGAATAGAATCCCTCACTGCGTTCAGGATTCTAATGTAGAGTCTTGAACGCAGTGAGGGATTCAAAGTACATCGCCCAAGAAAAAAATAATTTGCTCTCGAGTCATATACTATACTCTACCTTTCATCCCCTTTCTATGAGAAAATATGTATGGGTTACGAACAGAGACGTAATTCGCGCGCTTTTGTTTATTTTAGTAAGCGCAGTCCCCGCGCCGTGCTGCCAACACGTACCAGCCAATAATTCATACAATTGGCGTTAGATTTCTACGAATGATACAGGTTCCAAATTCAAATCTCATTTCCGCATGCCAAAAAGTTCCTATTGGAAAAAAGAGCTATTTTGCTTCCACGTATAGACGAACAACCCGACACTTTTCAAATAGAAGGGATGAAAAATAATAAGCGCACCTTGGGCTCCAAACTGTAAACTTAGGACGCAACCGGGAAATCACTTCCAGGCAGATAAATTTCAGCTTCCTAGGACGTGTTCAGGTAGCTCAGTTGATCAGAGTATTCGCCCTAGAAAGGCAGTCCCTTTGTCATCACGGGTTCAATTCCCGTACGGGATATTGACTATTTCCGATTTAAATTTTTTTAAATAACTAATTGATGCCCGCGGCGCCAGTCATGCGGAATCATATTTCCGGTTCTACTTAACCAATTGCAATCAAACATACGGCAGATTGTAAGACTGTCCGAGACCTGCACCAAAATCCGTTCAGTGGTTATTACGTCCATCGCGAACAAACAGACAGAAATTCTAAAAAAAGTATTTTTATGATCAGAAGCGTTCATTTAACATAACACAAGTATTTATTTATGTCTCCAATGTACAGAAATAACTAATTTACAATTTACAATAGTATATATAAACAGATAGTATTCCTAAACATGAACTCAATGAGTAACCATTATTTATAAACGTATTATTATAAGTTAAAATAGACAAACCCATCAATTTTGTTAGAAATAGAATTGAAACTTCGAAGACGAGACGAGACACGAGAGAAAGGCATTTAAATTTCAAATTGTGTATCCTTTAGTGAGCAATTTTGATGAGCTAACTTAATGATAAGTTAGTAAATTTATTCCTTTAATACTATTTACTTTACTCGCGTTTGTATTTAAGTTAAAGGCGTTCAGACAATAACGAACACTACGTCTACAAATGTGTAGGAACTTGGAAGAATTGATAGGAAAACTTAGACTAGCGAGATGTTTTAGTACATACTTTTAAGTTAAAGCCTTAGGTAGATCCTAAGCACATACATGTAGAGAGGTCTATATACCGTAAGCCATCCTTTTTTTTTTACGTGCAGATATCCCTTCGGATACTCCCCCGCCGGCCAGCGAAGGCGGTTATGTCGGGCATTGAACCGACTAAAACCGCACGGTGTCCTCCCAAAGTGTCCGTTGCCGGGCACCCCGGGTAAGCCCTCGAAAGGATAACCCCGGGGTTACCGGCAAACTTTGGCCTCGCCAGGTGGGGTCGGGTTTCATCCCGCGTCGGTGAGTAGGCAGGCGTGTGTAGGACACATCCAGTTTACAAACTTGTATTGAACTGCTCCGAAACTGAACTGTTTACAAGTCATCATGGAAAGGCCCCTGGCATAATAAAATCACGGCCACCCTATTTTAATCGCTAGTAATTCCATTGGTTTATTTTTCACAAAATGTATCAATTATGTCCTATATGTATCCTTCTTCCTACAGTCTCGGGTCCTATAAGCGGGGCGTGAAAAAGCATCTGATGAGGCCGTCAAGCTGAGAGTCACCTTTGTAATATTATCCGTGTCTGTAATGGTGACTCTTTCATTGTGCGAGGTAGAGTCATATTGACTTGGCCAATAAAAGATAAAATAAAAAATCAAGTAAAACGCTGCAACGAATACTGAATACACCATCGTTATCGATTGACCTAAATAGATCGAGCGAGGAGCATGTAACTCATTTCCATTTCTCTGTATCATTGAAATATAAATCATTTACGGTACAATAGGCCCTTCATGAGATGTGTCTTAATTGCCACTTCGAATTTATTTAAAGGAAGGTTCTGTGTCACCAAGCTGGAGCGAGCTTTTTGTACTTTTACTTGTCTACGTTTAAACCGGTCGGTAGTCAACATATAAAAAAGCGGCCAAGTGCGAGTCGGACTCACCCATTAAGGGTTCCGTAGCAGCAAGTAACATAATAATGATTTTTTTTAAATTTTTATATTTGAGTTGATTGAATGAAAGGTAAATTGCGGTTTACGATTTATGACATATTTAAAAAAACTACTTACTAGATCTCGTTCAAACCAATTATCGTTGGAAGTTTACATGGTAATGTACATCATATATTTTTTTAGTTTTATCATTCTCTTATTTTAGAAGTTACAGGGGGGAGGACACACATATTACCACTTTGGGAGTGTCTCCCGCGCAAACTATTCAGTTTAGAAAAAAATGATATTAGAAACCTCAATATCATTTTTGAAGAGCTATCCATAGATACCTCACACATATGGCTTCGATGAAAAAAACATTTTTGAGTTTCAGTTCTAAGTATGGGGACCCCCAAAATTTATTGTTTTTTTTTTTGTGTGTGAAAATCTTAATGCAGTTCACAGAATACATCTACTTACCAAGTTTCAACAGCATAGTTCTTATAGTTTCGGAAAAAAGTGGCTGTGACATACGGACGGACAGACAGACAGACATGACGAATCTATAAGGGTTCCGTTTTTTGCCATTTGGCAACGGAACCCTAAAAATGGCGAATTGTATCGTCTGACGTATTACGATTGAAACGATTGTTATTACGATGAGTATTACAACTATGACGTCATTGGTGGAGCTGAAAAAATTACACGTTCGGTTCTCCCATAATGTATTTCATTCAATATAAAATTTTGTTATATACATAATTGTGGTCATATTACATACAGAGACAAAAGAAAGAGATGTTGTCTCTGCGTACACCTATGTGAAAGAGCCAGTTCATGCTTACTGGAAATGTCTTGACATTACAATATAAAAAAAACCGGCCAAGTGCGAGTTGGACTCACCCATGAAGGGTTCCGTAGCAGCAAGTAAATTTTTTATATTTGAGTTGATTGAATGAAAGGTAAATTGCGGTTTACGATTTACGACGTATTAAAAAAAACTACTTACTAGATCTCGTTCAAACCAATTTTCGGTGGAAGTTTACATGGTAATGTATATCATATATTTTTTTTAGTTTTATCATTTTCTTATTTTAGAAGTTACATAGGGGGGAGGGGACACATTTTACCACTTTGGAAGTGTCTCTCACGCAAACTATTCAGTTTAAAAAAAATTATATTAGATACATCAATATCAATTTTGAATACCTATCCATAGATCCCCACCCCACACGCCACTGGTGTCGCACACCACAAATAGGCCGCGGTAACCGCTTCCCATCAGGTGGGCCGTGTGCTTGTCTGCCACCTTAGTGGTATAAAAAAAAAAGTATGGGTTTAAGGAAAAAATTTTGGGGAACCCCCAAAATTCCTTGTTTTTTTTTATTTTTGTGTGAAAATCTAAATGCGTTCAACAGAATACATCTACTTACCAAGTTTTAACAGCATAGTTCTTAAAGTTTCGGAAAAAAGTGGCTGTGACAGACAGACAGACATGACGAATCTATAAGGGTTCCGTTTTTTGCCATTTGGCAACATCATCATCATCATCAACCTATTCTAGTCCACTGCTGGACATAGATCTCCCCTAATGAGCGCCATAGCGCCCTGTCTTCAGCTTGCCGCATTCAGCATCTGCCCGCAGTCTTTCGCAGATCGTCATCCCACCTGGCCGGAGGGCATCCTACCCCAGCGGTTGTCGGTTCTTCGCGAGATATGGCCGGCCCACTGCCACTTCAGCTTGCTAATTCTTTGAGCTATGTCGATAACCTTGGTTCTCTGTCGGATGTATTCGTTACGAATCCTATCTTTCAGAGAAACTCCGAGCATAGCTCTTTCCATAGCTCGCTGAGAGACTTTGAACTGGTGGACCAGCGCTACCGTGAGTGTCCACGTCTCAGCTCCGTAGGTCATTACGGGTAAGACGCACTGATTGAAAACTTTCGTTTTCAAACATTTGGCAACGGAACCCTAAACAACAAAGTGCCTAACTTAATAAAAGCATTTTACAGGTGTTTTGCTCGTCGCAGCTGTCAGTGTTTTCGACAAACAAGAACAATTTGCGCGGGATGACGTGCTATAATGTATTTTTTCTTTCTCCAAATGGACGCAGGTTGACGAGGGGTTTGACCCGGCTCAAGACGACGTGTACTAAAGGAATTTACCTTCTACAATTTTGAATAAACAATATTGGGTTCACAGAAACATTATACTTGCAAACCTCACTTTGCTTTGGTTAATATGGGTTTTTTTTTACACAAACCTATATCCATCGATAAGGTAACTTTCTGATGTACAATTTTTTCAATAACTGTTTAGGGTAATCTTCGAATGTACTGAGTTTCGAAGATTACCCTAAACATTTTAACATCATAAACATAAACATAAACTCACGCCTATATCCCCGAAGGGGTAGGCAGAGGTGCTAGCACCCACATTTCGCCAGTTTATGTTTAGGTCCCAATTTAATAGGTGGCGAGCCTATAACCATTAACCGGGCACTTATAAGCCTGCGATAAATACACACATAAGTTCGAAACGCATCGAAAAGTCATTGGTGTGTGCCATGGTAAAACCTGGGATCGAACCCGAGACCTCGTCTCAGCAGTCCATTACCCATACCACTAGGCTACCGCGGCTAATTTTAAACAAACTCACAATATTCTTCTATCTTTATTATTTTAGTATAGATAACTGAAATAGTAGCGTAGGTACCCTCTTTTTTTCCATGCGGAGATCCCCTCGGATACCCAACCGCCGGCCAGCGGGGGTGGTTATGTCGAGCTTGAACCGACTAAAACAGCACGCCGTCTCGGGTGTTCAGACGCCGGGGTGTTATGTTTGCCCTTAGGGCATTTCCTCCGGCTGACCCTGGGCCATCTCCGGTTTCGAGATGGCCCCCTCGGGTTTGGGAATCACGGTGTCCCCGTCTTGCCCCGGTTGGGGGGGGGGGAAGCAGCGTAGGTACCTAACGGTAATGGTGTCAAAATGGCGTTAGTCTTCTTTCTTCGTTACCGGTTGCAATACGGACATTTATCGCAGTCATTGCGGGCAGTTTCAAATTAAAGTCAGACCAGACTCGTTTAAAAAACTCTTTCAGTTTCAGCAAAAAATAAGAATAAAAATATAAAAAATAGTTTTACCAGGCCTTTACCAGTTATAGTAGGTATCAATTATGAGTAACATAGTTATCTTACATCAGTACGCAAACGAAACCGGTTTTTAATTAAAACTTTTCGGTTATAAGCGGATTAAAAGATTAAACGCGTTGGTGATGGCCACGACACCTGGGAATTATTGATGAAGGCGCCACCAGCCCGCCGGCGTTTACATTGAAAAAAAAAAAACAAGTCCCACGCAAAAATTGCGTATACTACGGTATATTTAACTTTTACAGCATTTGCTGCCTTAGGCGCGTATATGCATACGGACGCCTGTTTCATGCCAATAACACTGAGCCAATTTCGTGCTAATTTTGCACAAAATCGTAACTTTGCACGACTTGCAGCTTGCATACGGTCTTCGAATCTCTAGCCAATCTAACCTGATTGCTGGATGGTAAGAGTAATTATTTTTTAAAGAGTACTGGTTCCTGAATTTACTATAATTCCAGCAGCTAAGCTGAATTGCTTACATTAGGAATGGGTTCACGTTATCGGCAGTGTAATAGTCAGGCTTCGAACCCTGGACCTCGCGATCGTAAGGTAGACTCCCTTGGTGTGATGATGATGATATTGCTGTCGACAGGCAACTTTTCCAAACAAAAAAATCCAATAACTTAATTCGACCTGGAAACTCTAGAAAGGCAGATACTCACAACGGCGCCACTAAGGTTTAAGCCTAAATCTCAAACCATATTGATATAAAACCTTGATGAGAACAATGTCTTTAAGGACATTGTTAAATTCCTTCATTTCAGGTTCGCAAGCAAAAATTGTTGCGTAAACTTTCAAAGGATTGGATGACTAATTTATTAAGACAGTATTCTTCAAACCTTGAAAGGTTTTGTTGTAAGAGAAGACAGACTTATTTCGTATGAATTTTCTCGACAACGTACATTTCGTTTGCTTATATAAGGAATTGTGAATGTATGGAATGAACGTCCTTGCTGAATATATAATGTTGGACATTAAAAGACAAAACGTGAAACAATACACTATAATTTGCTTTTGGCTTACGACCAACTCGAGCATTTCTTTTCGTATTACGAACATACATTATAATATTATAGAACATGCAAATTCTTCGCTCATCTGAATCCAAATAAACAGTATCGTCCTTTTTGTTTATTCACTGAACCGCAAGAAAAGGGCAAATAGCTATTATGCTAACAGATTTAGTCGAAAGGAGTCCCCCAGGGTCCAATACTTGTGCCTGTAGTTTTTTAGGCAGTTCTCAATTATGTTTCTTGGATTGGTTTGCTACAGAACTTAAGCGAGAGCAACTTAAGTTTTGTATTTAGTTGAAGAATTTTTTTAATATATATATTCATATGTAAAATCGAATGTGTAATACCGATGACCTAAGGCATTGGAAAATATGTTAGCATAGCATTTATATTATCTTCTAACAAAAAAGCTACCAATACTTTTTTTCCCGTTTTTTTTTCAATAGTTACCATTAACAACACCCACTGGACTTAATCAGATTGCGGGCTGTTATCTTTGCGCACCCCGGTGGGAAAAAGACGTAAGTATATGTATGTATGTATGATTTCGCTGGTCGACTCATTTATTATTAAATCGATTAAACCACTGTTAATATATTAGAGATCTTTGGCGCAAAATCAACTCTATACACTTGTGCTGATTCTTTGAGGGGTATACAGATAAAAAGATAAAAAGATTTAAAAAAACAAGCTTTATTCTAAAATGTAGTTGCAATAAATCAAAAATATTTTTTAAGTAATAATTGACACGTAAATATGTAAATAGGGTTTCACCGACGTGATGGTAAGAATTTTATGCAAGGGGTTATCCTTTCGAGGGCTTACCCGGGGGGCCCGGCAACGGACACTTGGGGAGGACACCGTGCGGTTTTAGTCGAGACACGACATAACCACCCCCGCTGGCCAGCGGGGGGGTATCCGAAGGGATTTCCGCACGTAAAAAAGAAAAAAGAAAAAAGGGCTGTGCTGATTTCAAAAGCTCGTATCGCACAAGTACCTTGTCTTTTATCATTTTGCATACAAGCTTTTATAATCAGCACAGCCCTTGCATAAAATTGTTATTTTCGTTTTTGGGCAACTACAGTTTTGAATGAAAACTTTTTTTATATATATTTTATGTTCAACTTTTTTGTTTTGGTAATATCATGTAACACCAGAGTGACCCTGAATACCACGTAACAAAGAGCTCGCCAAGACCAAACAAATGAGCCCAAACCTCAAAAGTTTAACTTCTTTAGTTCAGTAGTTTCTATGGCCTCCTCCTTACTCCATCTTCAGACCCTGACTACTATATATATCCCAGCGAATTTGCTAATACAGAATAAATGGGCTCAAACTCGATAAGTTCACCTTGTTTAGTTTAGGAGTTCCTGTGGCCACCTTCCTGCTTCATCACCTGACCAGCTCCATGGTACCATATTAATGCATTGTCATCTAAACTAAACGCGTATGCATAATTTCAGCTCAATCGGATGTCAACAATGTGTCGAAAAATGGTTAGCAAATTTTGAAGGACAACATACTTACATTCGAACATTGCGAGTTAAATAAAAGCGTGTAATAAATACTAATCTCGGTAAAAAAGGCCATAAACGTAATCAGTTCATTTAACTCCAGCTCGTTTATTAAACCTATAAACAGACGAACGAAACGTTGTAATTTAAACTGAGTTTTTATAGCCGCCAGTAACCCCACCGTCACTCTTCAATTCCTGTCTTGTACTAGGATGGCTGCAAGGGTTTACTTGCTTTAATCCTGATTATAATTTTGCAATGTTTTTATATAGCCCAGTGGCATACGTAACGGACTGCTGTGACGAAGTCTCGAGTTCGATCCCCAGTTGCCCGGGCACACACCTCTGACTTTTCGTAGTTGTGTGCATTAATAAATGATAATTATCGCTCGCTTAATAATGTGCCCGGTAGATGGCAATAGGCTCGCCCCCTATTACATTGGGACCTCAACATGGCGAACTGGCGAATCGTGGGTGTGTAATACGCCTCTGCCTACCCCTTCGGGGATACAGGCTTGAAGTTATGTTATGTTTTATATCTCTAAAGGGCTGAAGTAGTAGGCAGAGGGAAATCACAAATTTGAATCAATTATATGAATTTCGATCGCACGTGATTGAGAGCTAATTGACGTCAACTGGATAATTATTGAGCTGTATGTTTATTGTCGAATGAAGGACAGCGTCATCCCTTAGTTAGTTTGTGATATCGTAGCCGTGGTGGCTCTTGTACTTTATTTCGCTTTGGAACCACGCAGCAATATTTTTTTGAATAGTGTACTTTCGCAGGCAGCGTCTTCTCGTCAAAAATACCGCAGTCCTTGAAGACAAAGGTCTTTAATAAGTGCGTATATTACCAGTGATGACCTACGGTGCCGAGACGTGGTCTCTCACTATGTGCCTCATAAGGAAGCTCGGGGCCACACAGCGAGCTATGGAACGAGGTAAGCTTGGGGTTTCTCTACGAGATCGAATCAGAAATGAGGAGATCCGTAGACGAACTAGAGTTACCAACACAGCAGAGCGAGTCAGCAAGCTGAAGTGGCAGTGGGCAGGGCACATAGCTCGGAGAACCGATGGCCGATGGGGCAGAAAGGTTCTTGAGTGCAGACCACGTGACGGCAAGCGCAGCGTAGGAAGGCCTCCCGCAAGGTGGACAGACGACCTGGTAAAGAGTGCAGGCACTTGGTGGATTCAGGCCGCTACAGACCGATCAAAATGGAAGTCAATGGGGGAGGCCTATGCTCTTGGACTTCCTACGGCTGAAATGATGATGATGATGGTGCTTTCGCCCCAGTTTTTCTTATTTTTGTCTTATACATTTTATATTGTACGATCATTGGTTAAAGATGACCGAAGACCAACAGGAAACCAATGAGTATTCAGTATTTGGTGCTTCAAGTGGACAGTTTTCAAGTTCAAGTTGATATTGACAAGTTTGACGTTTGTCCAACTTGTGCCCGGGTTTCTTGTACATTTGGTACGAGCAACCACGGGGGTAAGTTTTTCAAACCTTGAATACAGCATAAGTGATATCGTATTCACTGAATCCCTTTCTCTCCGACACAAGCAAAGTTCTAAACCAAAATAACTTTTAAAGTACATTTCTAGGAATTGTACAAAATTACAAGCGTACAAACCAATTGTTTTTCCTGCAAGTATTTTCATAGTCTCTGTGAACGAGTGTCTATATAAACGGAAGTTTAAATTAACACCACCTCCTCCTTTAATGTTTCACCCTCACAGAATACTGTTGTACAACAGCTATTTCAACTTTGTTCTGTGTGGGAGGGAGATTCATGTGTTGCCGTAATATGTGTTGGAGAATTTAACGCATCTTTGATGCTGTAGTACTTTGGTTTTTTAATGGCTTATATGTATACAGGATGTTGCTTTATTCATTTGCACCAAAGGATGAATAATATTTAGAAAAGCTCGTGTATTTAGAATATGATATACAAGATATTTAAATAGGACCTTTACCAAACGAGTGTAATATGTATTAAAAAATAACATTATTTTTTCAAATTAAACAGTTTTACCTACACTTCCACTGGACTGAAATAAAAAAAATCTTACGCCGTTAGTTACACATTATTTCTGAGTATAAAAGCTAAATTTTTATCGTGATATTCCTACGGGATCAGGACTTATGCGGGTGAAACCACAGGGCTATGCTAGATAATAATGATGTAGATAATGTACTAAAAAAATATTCGATGGGTCCTAAATTCCAACCAGTCATTACACCACTCTCCTCATCAAAACAGACATAAAATAAAATCGTGGGGTGTCCCGGACTCCGGGCTTCACCTAGGTGAAACACGGGTCCGGAATCCTGACAAGCAACCGAATCATACTAAACATCTATATTCGCTCAAACACCAAACAAAGCATTTAAGTCATAAAAATGATCATTAAACAAAGGCGAACGCAATAGATTTATGGCTTGTATTGATCTTTACTGCAAATAGAACCACATTGCTTCCTATTAAGAACTCAAAACATTACTGCTGAACATGAATTCGTAATGTACCCGTTTGTCATGTATGAGGTCGCGTTCAATACTATGGTTATAGGCTTGCCCCCATTGGGACCTAAACATAACTGGCGAATCGTGTGTGTATAATTAATACACCTCTGCCTACCCCTTCGGGGATACAGGCGTGAAGTTATGTCATATCATTTTAGAGCTTTGGGCATTAAATTTTTCGTATAGCTAGTTTGTTGCCTCACACCGCTATGCGGCGCTAGGTGGTTGCATCTCAAAGTTTACTTAACATAACAAAACTTCACGCCTGTGTCCCCGAAGGGGTAGGTAGAGATGTATTACACACCCATGATTTACTTACTTCCGCTTTTTTTCTTTCATATTGTGGTATCAATATAAATGACGATATAGCTAGTTTTCATATAGAAGTTTTTCAATTGGCGCAAATAATGTCAAATTACTTTAATTATTTCGACATCCAGCCACGCTGCAATCAAATGAGGTCATCATTATTATATTACTAGATGTTGCCCGCAACTTCGCCCGTGTGGTATTCTGATCCCGTTCCCGCAACACATAGGAGCCTATTTCAGGGATAAAAAACCAGATCCGTTCACCCTTTTCAGCGTGATTGAGTGACAAATAAATTAAATCAGAACACTATAGACAACAATATAACTATAGAAGGCATTAGAAGGTTTTTACAGGGTCGGCAGCGCGAGTGCGACGCCCCTTCTGTTGCACACGTCCATAGGCCACGGTAACCGCTATCCCATCAGGTGGGCCGTGAGCTTGTCTGCCAACTGAGTGGTATATAATAAATAAATAGAAATGCTCACTTTCCTTTACACAAAGTGAAATACAGGTAATTAAAATTCACTCGGCGTTATTATTCTAAATCACTACGAAGTCATATTAAAATCTAGCAATTAAACATAAATTAAGGGTTTACGGCTATAAAAAAATATGTTGGGCAAGGAATTTACCCCATAACTTAGTCAAAGTAACTAGTCCGCACAGAATTTTTAACTACATGTTAACTGTACATTGGAACTTCGTGAAATGGTGTAAATCCATTATAAATAAGCGTTGTCTGAGCAAACCACAAATGAAACAAGGAATAATCAAATCAAATCAAATCAAATAATTTATTTGCCAGAATATGGTACAATAGATGTTATAAAAATTTTTTTATTCCTACATATTCTGCCACATACGGCGTGCAAATTTATAATTTATGTCATATTTTGTTGTAGCTTAACACCTCAAAGTAGAAAAAGTTTATAATCAGTCAGTATAAACATGCACAGTCCAAATTGGTGAGCTATTTATCTATCTATTGTAATTGGATCAGTTTTCATCGTCGTGGTTCGTGGTTGCATGGCCGGAGGCTTTAAACTCCTTAAGATTTGGCTTTCATAGCGTGCACACTCCCTTAGTAGGTTAAGTGAGGTTGGCTTGGGTAATTCATTTTATCTCATTATCAGCCCCCACCCCCATGTTAATTAAGGTTGGCTTCGGTACAATATGTATTATATGGGCTTTTCTATTCATCTCTGCTTGAGGTCATCTCAACATTCATTCCCTTCCTAGCCATATCATCTTTCACACTGTTCATTGATCTTCTCTTAGGTGTTCTTCTCCCCGTGTAACCCTCCACTTCCATACTTAACGCCTTCTTTACAACATTACTTTCTATTCATTTCAGCACGACCATAAGTATTATAATTACTTTTGTTATAAAGACAAGAGAGCACGTGGATGAATTTAGGGACCGTGACCTATTTAAATCGCTCAATTAATTGTTTTTCATCATCATCATATCAGCCGAAGGAAGTCCACTGCTGAACATAGGCCTTCCCTATTGACTTCCATTAATTGTTTTTGCATTCTAATATATTACTATCAAAGCAATTTACGGTTTACATGTTTTTTTTTATCGAGTTGCTGATATTTCGAACTTTCGTTAAATTGTTATATTTTTTTGCAATAAAGATTTTGACTTGGACTTGTAAAAATATGAAGTTAAATGTTAGAATTGTATATAACATAAATGACCATGTCAATCGAAATCATAAATTTCCGGTAGAATGTGGAAAAAATATTCACCAGTAGAAAACTTACCAGTTGAATGTAGAAGGACCCATTCTAAGGTATTCTTATAAAGTAGCAGTTATGACAAAACGAATGGAATAATCTAGAAACAATTTCTAATTGAGACATACTATAATATTGTATTATTAATGATTCTGTGTCTCACAGAAGACGATTAAACGTTCGTCCTTTCTAAGAGACTTTTAGACAGTTTTGTGAGGCTCACATATAATTTATGTCTTTGAATCTGAGTGTGTAGGCACTTTGTGTATATCAATTGTGTGTTTCTAAAAACCCCCGCGATACAGTGAAAGCTCTAGTGCTTAGTGAGGGTCTAGTACGGGTGTACTAGTAAAAAGGGCGAAAAAATACTGTACTGTATTGTGTTGTGTCGTATCATGATACATTTGTCACAGGTGTGCACTCTAATATGTCGAGCCTAGCTATTTCTGAACTAATTGAATACTGGGATCAAAAAAAAAAGAACGAAGTAGCTGTCAAACAAATAACAGTCTTAAGGTTATAAAATGAGTGAGTCCAGGTAGGGCACCCGTCGAAACGCCAGGCAGCTTGATAATAAACCTCTACTATGATTGCATTAAATAAAGTAAACTTAATTATATATTTACATACCTTATGACAAAGCACGTCTATATCCAATTCATTGGCTACGTCTTTGATGAGGTCCATAAACAGGTCAGCCTCATCTAGCTGCTTCTGCGCCGATCCGCTAGGAGAACGGGACCTCTGGAACAATATAACATAGAGATTTTTAATTCTTATTTTAAAGCGATTGAAATATTTTGTAGTTTAACATCAAACAAATAGAAAAATACGACATTATATATATTGAGCGCCATCTAATGAAAACAAGCTGAACTTTTAAGGAACAACTGATCCTACATCGCGCTATGTAAGTTCTCGTCATCAACATCTTAACGTTTTGGCTTATCTACAAGGGAGCTACTGTCGTCTGACCTTCCAACCCCGAGAGCAAAGCATGCGCCGGAGTCTCGTCCATCAGACAACAGGTGTACGGACTTGCAGGTGAGGTTGGTTCGGCTCCGTAGGTCTTGGCAGGAACCCGTTTACAACATCCCAATATCAACTGTTGGATCTCAACCCGCCAGGCGATGTAACCTAGCCTTTTTCGGTGAATCCTCAGCTCTTTGTGTCAAAAAATCATTATGTCCCGTTCATCCACGATATTTGTTTTATTTTCTTTAACAGTTTCACTATGGTTTTTAGGGTTCCGTAGCGAAATGTCAACAAACGGAACATACTAGGATATTAGTAAATAATAATAAATATATAATAAAAATATTGTAGGACAAAGTACACAACACCATTTAGACCCAAACTAAGCAGAACTTGTCATATGGGTTCTAGAATATATAATAGAAATATACTTAAATACTTTTTTTTTGTATATAAATACATATTATACATAGAAACACCCAAACTAATGCAAATATACAAATTTGCACTGAGCGGTAATCGAAACCGCGACCTCTGGCTTAGCAGTCGAACGCACCACCGCTACGCCACAAAGATCGTCAATATAAATAATAGGACCTTGCCTGATCCTGGAAAACCTAGGATCTCATTCGCAGAGGTCGTACTCGTTACCACTAAACCACCAAGGTAGCCTATTCTTTTTCTCCTATCTACTATAACTGAGACATAAGTAAACGAAATCAAATATACATTCACTATTTCGCGTTCAAATGAACGTTCCGTGAACACTATTCAACCGTGTAAACACTCGCTGGGTATCAAAGGGTTACTATACGATAGCTTCAGCCATTTTCCGTAGAAAAAAGTACCTAGCAAGTCGTGAGTGAAGTCGACAGTAACGTTCCCTACAATTGGGTTCTGCTAAGATGTCTTTTATCTTTTTGATTTTGCAATTTTACGTGACGGTAGAATTCTTCATTTTGCAATTTTACGTGACGGTAGAATTCTTCATTTTGCAATTTTACGTGACGGTAGAATTCTTCATTTCTTTTTTATATTCGCTATTTATTATTTGGTATTTTAATTTTATACATTATTCACGATGTACCGGTAGCTTTTTTCTTTTTTTTTTATATATTTAGAACACGTCAATTTGACTTCACCTCGCCTGATGGTAAGCTGAAGGTAAAGTCTCAGGAAAGAGGGTCACCATTACATACACGTATCATGTTAACAATGGTGGCACTCAGCTTGACGGCCTCATCAGAAGAGGATTGTCGTCGCAGCACCGCGTGTCACCCACCGGTCCCACTAGTGCTGCGACCACAACCCCCCTGCCCGGCTATGCACTTGCTGACCCTTGAACGCAATCAAACTGAAATTGGATTACTATGGAGGGTTTTTCGCAATCGTATATTACGTATGGAGGCATAGTTAGTCTTATACAGACTTATACCACTCATATCGACACGAGGAGAGGCAGGGCATGAATATTGCATTAATTAATGACTGAAATATCATTATTTGTTCCGTCACTATTCTAGTAGTATACTATAGTAGTAGTATAAGCGGCGATAGCTACTGGCGTATGTAACGGACTGCTGAGCCGAGGTCTCGACTTCGATCCCCAGCCGCCCCGGGCACACACTTCTGACTTTTCGTAGTTATGTGTGCATTAATACATGTTAATTATAGCCGGCTTAATAATGTGCGCGGTAGATGGCAATAGGCTCGCCCCCTATTACATTGGGACCTTAACATAACTGGTGAATCGTGGGTGTGTAATACACCTCTGCCTACCCCTCGGGGATACAGGCGTGAAGTTATTAAGTTATGTACTATTCTAGTATCCTGGGCGATGGCTCCTGCAGTTCTACGTCACACTGAGACGTATTTAAACGTATGTTTAACTATTCAGGATGGTTTCAGGTGGCTCAGTTGGCATCGGGTGGGAGTTATCTCGCTCGGCAGCATGATTGCGGCAATGGTACGAAGACGGAACCTCAGAAGGAGATGGCGGAGCGCGCCCGGGAGAGATTTAGAATTCTCCCGGCCCGCCGAGCCCGCAACACGCTCGCTGACTCAGGAGTCTGAGTCCGCTGGCTTAACCACCTCCGTCCTCCTTGAGCGCAGGCCTCGGGTGGCAGGTGAGGCCACCTGGCACCCCAGCAGAAGTAAGCCGGGACGGCGGGGCGACCAGCGCCCCTCCCCAAAACCGGGGCAAGACGTGGACATCGTGGTTCCCAAACCCGAGGGGGCCATCTTGAAACCGGAGATGGCCCAGGGTCAGTCGGGGTGCGAGGGATATGCTTTATGGGCAACCTTACACCCCGGCGTCTGAAGACCCGAGACGGCGCGCGGTTTTAGTCGGTTACATAACCGCCCCCGCTAGCCGGCGGGAGGATCCAAGGGGATTTCCGCACGAAAAAAAAGGTACCTAGCTCAGTTGGTATATTCTTATTTTTACATGCAAATGCCACTATTGTCATCTTTTGACTTTTCCTATTTCTATTAACTTATATTCGGTAGTAGTCTGCGAAAATAAGTTTGTCCATTGTTGCAAAAGGAACCCCGAAACGAGAAAATCTATTCGCACAGACTTCTCGTTTAAATATATTCAAGATGGCGGACAAATAGCATGAATAGAAATGAAAATTTTCTAGGTTTTGTTTTATGAGTACAGTGAGTGAGTTCATTGCGGCTTAAGAAACAGGACCTTTTTATTCGCGTTTGAGCGTACGGAGCGCCATCGCTTTGTGAAATGAAAGAATACAACTGTTTGGAGTCTTCTCATTGTTCAGAATAAAATGGGAGTGTACCTGTAACTATTGTCTACAGAGGAGATGAACTTAGTTAATTTAATTATCTACTGGTTGCGCGCCCTGGCTACGCCCGGTGCAATTATGTCACATTATCGTGGACTTTACAAAAAAAAAATTTTATACAAACCTTGTCCTGATAATGACGAACACAAAATAATTGATTTACTCAATTTACATACATTTCTACGATTCATTTTATTTATATAGATTGATTAAGGCGGCTGTTGTGGTAATTTTTTTTTTAGGTGAAAATTTTAAAATTAATTGATTTTATCTATGACTAGCTGATGCCTACGGCTCCGCCTGCGCGGAGGTCGGTTATCGTTTTTTGGTCATATCTCCGGTTCTACTTAACTGATCAAGGCTCCCTAATAAAAAAAACAACCAAATCAAAATTCGTTTAGTAATTGTTGCGTCCATCGTGAACAAACAGGCAAAGACCGAGGAGAGGTCTAAGCACTCGTCGGCGCCTGGACCTGTATGTCGACCGCAGTGATCGACGAAACGTTTGGAACACAAGTTTCCTATGGACCACAGCCAAACAGCACGGAAGCAGTATATTCTAAATGCAACGCCGGCCGTAAAAGCCTAAAGATTTATATATAGAAAGACAAGAATTCCAAAAAAACATTGTGTTCGGAATCGTTCATTTAACATAACTCCAATAACTCCAATGTACAGACACAACTAATTTACAATTTTATAATAGTATAGATTACTTCTCCTAACTGACTGGTTCATTAACCCTGACCCTGATTAATGGGCCAAACGAAAACAAGTTACATTTGAAAACACCTTTTTTTTTTTTTATCGTCCGGAAATCCCTTCGGATACCCCCCCGCGTGCCAGCGGGGGCGGTTATGTCGCGCTTGAACCGACTAAAACCGCACGCCGTCTCGGGTCTACAGACGCCGGGGTGTACATATCCCTCGCACCCCGACTGACTCTGGGCCATCTCCGGTTTCGAGAAACACCTATAACTAAATAAGTCAATCGTATCTAAATACTAAACCATTTCTTCTAAGCACTCCTTGATTACGTTCCCGGATCAAAAAAAAACAAAACTTAAAAGACTTCTGAATAGCACCCAGCCAAGTAGAAACCGACTTAAGTACTTAAGAACAAAATTACTTTTCGGGTGACGATGCAGGTATGGAGTGAAACGCGAAATTTTATTTTTGAACAAAAATTTATTTCTCTTAGAAAGTTTCGAGATGAATAGAAATTATGTTGCGACCCATTAGTAAAGTTGATGATATCGTGAAAATACCCCTCCAGGTCGTCCTTTGCGAAAAGAAGTGGGGTCTTACAAACTTATAACTTTTGTCTTACCTATTTCAAACTTGGATTTACGGGCATTTGTTTTAAGATCCGCTTGACAACTCGAAACATGGCAGCAATTTTAAATGTTACCTTGTGTATGAACGAAATATAAACTAGGTCTGCAATGCACCTCCATGATCGGGGCCTGAGGACGGCAGTTGGCAGACTCGCCTACCTTACAGAAGCAGGCCGTGGCACACGCCTGCCAACTCACCGAAGCGGGATAAAACCCGACCCCACCAGGTGAGGCCGCGGTGGCGGCCAAAGTCCGCCGGCAAACCCGGGGTTATCCTTTCGAGGGCTTACCCGGGGTGCCCGGGTTTTAGTCGAGACACGACATAACCACCCCCGCTGGCCAGCGGGACCCCCCCGCTCCGAAGGGATTTCCGCACGTAAAAAAAAAAGGTCTGCAATGCATTCTGCTGTTGCAAAAATTGAGCGAAGCTCCCTGACTGACAACCATCATCAGTGTAAATTGACCTGATCTGTCAACCAGACATAATGTGGAATACCACCGGACCTAACCTGACCGCCTGACCTTACCTGACCACCTGACCCTACCTGACCTCACCTGGTCGCCGGACTTTAACTAACGGTGATAATTCCTCAATGGCTAGTCCGATTTTCGTTTTTCTTTTTTTGGTCTTTTGTAAATGAACAAACGCGTGAATGAGGCTTCTTTGTTCATTGAGAAATCAGATTTTACTTTTTTTCCCGGTGATTATTCCTCCGCGGTACTTTTGATTTATGATTTTCCTAGCCTATAACCTCCTCACTCGTATGTTGTGTATATATGCCAATTTTGATCTAAATCGGTTGAGTGGTTTAAGAGTAGTTAGCGAACAACCGAAATACATGAGTCGTCTAAGAGAGAGCTTCACTGTTTCAGAGCTTTGCTCAACAATAAACATAAACATAACATAAACTCACGCCTATATTTGACGGCCTCTGTGGCGTAGCGGTAGTGCATTCGACTGCTACGACAGGGGGCGCGGGTTCGATTCCCGCTCAGTGCAAATATTTGTGTGCATGAATATGTCTATTTGCATTGGTCTGGGTGTTTCTATGTATTATATGTACGTATTTACAAAAAAAAAAAAGAAGTATATAAGTATGTTTATACGCGTTCTAGAACCCATAACACAAGCTAGTTAAACTATGCTTACTTTGGGTCTAGAAAGCGCTGTGTAGAATGTCGTAGAATATTTATTTTATTTATTTATATCCCCGAAGGGGTAGGCAGAGGTGCTGGCACCCACATTTCGCCAGTTTATGTTTAGGTCCCAATGTAATAGGTGGCGAGCCTATTGCCATTAACCGGGCACTTACAAACCTGCGATAAATACACACATAACTTCGAAAAGCATCGAAAAGTCATTGGTGTGTGCCATGGTAAAACCTGGGATCGAACCCGAGACCTCGTCTCAGCAGTCCATTACCCATACCACTAGGCTACCGCGACTACTATTGCTCAACAATCCAATTATAAAATACAATCGCACTTAAACCACAGAGCACATTCTGGGCGTATACCGAGAGACCTGAAATTATAGACAACATTAGCCGTGCTCACGAGACTGTCGGCGTGATCTTAGATCTTGGTGTTATTTTTAGGATCGAAGTCGGTTTTACTTCTGTGAAAATTATTACATTGAGTCGAATTTTGTAGGACTTAATTTTATTTTCTTATTTATTTAAGTTAATTGTTGAACTTGGGTATGAGGGCTTATAATCAGCAGAGATTTTGATGTTTCAAACAGTACAAATAGTAGTACAGTTGGCAGGCGTGTGTAGGGCACACACGACACGCCTCCGCCACGGCCTGCTTCTGTAAGGACGGCGAGTTGGCCAACTGCCGTCCTCAGGCCCCGATCATGGAGGTCGGTAGTCCCGGGCGTAGATGAGTCTGCGGCACCCTCGCCGCAGACTGCGAAACTCGGGGAGCAGGATTCTCTCCCGCTCCCTCTCCGCCGTCTCTTTCGCGCGCATTACCTGCTCACAGAAAGAGGCGGCGGCGTGCCACTTGCTCCCGTCGGAGACCACGGCCCTCACCATGGTCTCCAACGAGAGAAAGTCCACGCCCAGGATCGCAACGAGATCCCGGCGTTGACTCGCCCACGCAGGGCACTCCACCAACGTGTGGAGCGCCGTGTCTTCGCCAGGATCCTCGCAGTGCTGGCACTGCGGCGTTGTCTCCCGGTGGATGCGCCACAGATACCTACCGAAATACCCGTGTCCGGTAACCATATGGCACATCCGGTAGGAGAGGTCCCCATGGTCCCTCTCCAACCACTCCTTCATGATAGGTCTCACCGCCGCTATGGTGGATTCCCCCCACCTTGGGTGCTCAAGTCGCACCCTCCATGTCTCCATAAGTTCCTGGCGGAGCAGGGACCGCTGAGCCCTGATTTCTCGGGGCTCCGGCCTATGGCCCCGCTCCAGCGCCTCCTTGCGCCACTGGTACAGCAGCACAAGGGCTCTCGATTCCAGGTCCCATGGAGGGGTCCCGGCTAGGAGATCCTCCTCGGATCCTCGACGGAGATCGTGCGATACCCCCTCGATGCTAGACTGTAACATAAGTAAAGTATTATATTACTTTATTAGAAAAAATAATAGTTTATATTTTCATCTCATCATCACTCTCGTAGCCATTTCTTTAGTCGAGACTGTTCTCCTCCGGAACCACAATACCAATCTTGACCAAATTTGCCATAGTGCTCGTGTAGACACTCTGTTCAAATACAATGTACCATTGAGGAATAATCATCGAAAAACAGTTTCACTAGCGCGCGGCCTTAGCTAAGCGCGCGACCATAGTAAGATGCCTTATTTTTCAAGTAAGAGTCCTGCTCGCTCAGCTCAATTTATTTCAGTCGCACCCTGCACTGAATTCCTAGTACTTTAGAGCCCAGGGGTTCACTTATTGTGTTGGTGTGGCTTTTCCGGGAGTTACTATCGTCTGAGGTCCAACCCTGAGACGAAAGCCTGTGCCAGAACCTCGGCCGTTACCTACTTAACCGGTGCATCGACTTGCAGATGACGCTGGATTAGGCCCCGAAGTTGTTGGTAGGGCCCTAAATGTACATCTATGTAGGTATCTTACCGAGAATATAAGTTAATTTAACGCCAATTTCCTAGAAATGCAATTAATTTCACACTACCCACTGGCAAGGCTAAATTGCTTTAATGATTGCGAAGGGTGATCAAATTGCTCTCACACCTTATTTTCGGAAATGGAAGCCTACATTCGTATTGTACAAATGAAACTAAATTGAAATTTAAATAAAACTATCTAATAACGTTTTGGGGACGGATTCTATCGCGATTTATTTAGTGTTATTTTATTTGTTGCACTGATCCCGACGTTTCAGTTACTTTTCAGTCGGCGCAGCTCCATCGTGAATCTATGCAAATAATAAAATTCGTACAACATAACTTCACGCCTGTATTCCCGAAAAAAATTAGTAATACACATTTAAATAGGTACATTTTTTTTCTTTTTTTACGTGCGGAAATCCCTTCGGATACCCCCCGCCGGCCAGCGGTGCCGGTGTATCGACTAAAACCGCACGGTGTCCTACCCAAGTGTCCGTTGCCGGGCACCCCGGGTAAGCCCTCGAAAGGATAACCCCAGGGTTGCGGCGGACTTTGGCCGCCACCGCAACCTCGCCTGGTGGGACCGGGTTTTATCCCGCGTCGGTGAGGGAACCAGTAGTTCCTGAGATTAGTTCAACCAAACTATTAGTATACATAGATAATAAACTTAGTTACGTAATGCGCAGTTTTCTAAAAAAAGCGAAATTCAGAAACTTGCCTTCATTAAATTCCGCGTAGTCAGTCGTAGTAGTATTGCGGTCACGTAGGTGCAAAAATTCATGGAAAAATGAAATTCAATCTGATACTGAATTAGACATTGGGTGGCTGCTGCGAATATAGCGAAGTGATATGCTAAAATTAGCGTGGGCGGGGAACTCCCTCGCTGTGTCAGGAACTTCATTGATTATAAGTTTTTGTTTTGATCACATACATAACACATAACATAACTTCACGCCTGTATCCCCGAAGGGGTAGGCAGAGGTGTATTACGCACCCGCGATTCGCCAGTTATGTTAAGTTCCCAATGTATAGCGGGCCAGCCTATTGCCATCTAAGCCACTTAAGCTTACCATTTAAGCGAGCGATAATTAACATTTATTAATGCACACATAACTCCGAAAAGTGTGAGGTGTGTGCCCGGGGCGACTGGGGATCGAACTCGAGACCTCGTCTCAGCAGTCCGTTACGTACGCCACTGGGCTATCGCCGCTTACTTATATATAAACACTAACTGTCCCGCGCGGCTTAGCCCGTGAAATACTTCGATCCCCGTCGCACCTATTTAACCCCTAACTACATGCCTTTTTTTATCGTGCGGACATCCCTTCGGATACCCCACCCCCGCCGGCCAGCGAGGGCGGTTATGTCGGGCTTGAACCGACTAAAACCGCATGCCGTCTCGGGTCTCCAGACGCCAGTGTGTAAGGTTGCCCATAAAGCATATCCGTCGCACCCCGACTGACCCTGGGCCAGTTGTACTTCGGTTAAGTAAATAGGTTTGTAAATAGACAAAAAAAAAAACAGCCCGCTGAGTTTCTTGCCGGAGTCTTCTCAGGACAGGGCCGCGTTTCGAACCGGTGGTCCATTTGCCAAACATTAAACTATTTTTTTTTGACGTTTTGTAAGTGCCGTATTAATGGTCTATACAGAATAAATGGTTTTTGACTTTTGACTTTTGACCATCTCCGGTTTCGGGATGGCCCCCTCGGGTTTGGAAACCACGGTGTCCCCGTCTTGTCCCGGTTTGGGGGCAGGGCGCTAGGCGTCCCACCTTCTCGGCCTGCTTCTGCTCGGGTGGCAGGCGGCCTCACCTGCCACCCCCAGGCCTGCGCTCGTGAAGGACGGAGGTCGTCAAGCGACCTCCGGCGCCTGCGTAATTTATTAGTTTTATAATAATGTATGGAAATTTGCCCGATTCGTTGTTATTTGATTACTGCTCCGCTCCTCTGGATAGTAGCATGATGATATATAGCCTATAGCCTTCCTAGATAAGTAGGCTATGCAACACAAAAATAATTTTCAATTCGAACCAGTAGTTCCAGTGATTAGCGCGTTCAACAACCATACAAATAAACAAATTCTTCGGCTTTATAATATTATGCCCCGTGGCATACGTCGCTCTAGTGCCATCCATTTATCCCAAACATAAATTAATCTACAATATTGAATGGAAGTTTTTCCGATTTGTAGACATTTAATATAATATAATAATAATAATAATTCATTTATTACCATAAACACTTACATATGTAGTTACATTTCCGGTGACCCCACACTAGGTCTAGGCCTGTCCTGTGGGTGCCTGTTACATTCTCGTTTACAGATAAATTAATATTAGTTCGGTTTACACTGTCATTGGTAGTAAGGATACATTATTTAACAAAAGTTTTGCGGTTTTCTACTATAAGAGGTGGATAGTAAAATAATAGAATAATATATAAATAGATATCATAGTTATAATATATAGATAATATATATAGGTATATAAATACATGTAAAGATAATATAGTGTATGTATGGTCTTTCTGATGCAATTGGTATCTTGGTACCCAAATTTCGGTGCATTGTGTTTCAGTACACCTAGGTATTGAGATGGGTCTCACACCAGGCGCACCAGTAGACTCTCTGTGAGGCGGTATGACAAAGAACCTAACCAGTCTGTGATTTTTAGTTTAGCCTCCTTTACTGAACATTGCTTTATGTCGCACCACCTGGCCACCTTGTTATAAATGTAGGCGTCTTTATATGGACTGAACCGTCGGGCAAAGCTAGTGTAGATTTGTGGTACAGTTAATTTATATACGCGACGTTCGAGTAATTTAGGGTACTCCTCAGACTTAAGGACCGTTCGATGCGACCTTAGAGATGTACTCCGGAGAAATAGCTGACGTACATTCAAAACTTTACATTCCTTGTACAGGCTCGTGGTGGAATATCTAAAGGGTTTCCTGAGCATAGTTTTCAAAACCGAGCGTTGGGCTATTTCAGCTTTCTTCATAAATGTTTTTAGCGCGCATCCCCAACACGTTATACAGTACGTTATAAGGGACTGAGTAAGAGCAAAGTAAACTTGTTTAAGGACCATTAATGATGCTGAGCAACGAAGCATTTTCATGACGTTAGCTGTTTTCCTAACTTGAGTGGAGACGTGGGTTATATGCGCTTTAAAACTGAGCTTCTCATCAAGCACTATACCGAGGTACTTTATGGTGTCTGTCCTCATCAGTTCATCACAGCTGCAACGCCTCTGGTCCGTGCACACATGTGAATGAATTTTACAGTTGGCCTTTGGAGCTGACACTGCGGTTTTATGGAAGCACATATATTTTGTTTTCTTAGCATTTAAGGTTAGGAGATTGTGTTTCAACCATGTAGTCACCCGTGTCATGTCTGTTTCAGCTTTCAGAAATGCCTCGTCCCAAGTGAGACCTTCATAAATTAACACTGTGTCATCTGCATAACATATGATTTCTGTATTGGTACTGTCGTGTATATCATTTATATACATGATGAACAGGGTTGGGCCCAAGATGCTTCCCTGTGGAACTCCGAAATTTACTGTGTTCAATCCACTTTCGTGACTTCCAACTTTAAGACACATTTTTCTTTCGGTGAGGTACGTTTTGAACCAGTTAAGAGCCACACCCCTCACTCCAAAGTGAACCTCCAATTTCCGCAGTAAGATTGGTATTGATACGGTATCGAAGGCTTTCGCCAAGTCCAAAAAGATACCTATGCTAGCCTTCTTTCTGTCGAGATGAGATGCTATTTTCGAGGTAAGCAACCCCACGGCATCCTCCGTTGATTTCCCCCGCCTAAAACCGAACTGCCTGTTAGAGATAAGATTGTTGGATTCGATAAATCCAACAAGCCTTTTGTTAACTATTTTCTCTAGTAGTTTGGAGAAAGTAGTAAGGAGAGAGATTGGGCGGTAGTAGTAATTTATGATTATTGCTGCACTCTCCTGGGTAGTAGTGTGATGATACTGGCTAGCTCAGCTCAGCTTTGTATAATAGTATAGAGTATAGATATGAAAGGTTAAAAGGGTAAGCAATGAGGTCAGTCTTAGGATGGATGTTTTTTTTATTTTTTTTATACCACTAAGGTGGCAGACAAGCACACGGCCCACCTGATGGGATGCGGTTACCGCGGCCTATGGACGTGTTCAACACCAGTGGCGTCACACTCGCGCTGCCGACCCTGTAAAGGAAAGGAGTTTGGGAGGGGATGGGAAAGGAGTTTGGGAGGGGATGGGTAAGGAGTTTAGGAGGGGATGGGAAAGGAGTTTGGGAGGGGATGGGAAAGGAGTTTGGGCTCCGGCACTCTCACTCAGCAAACGGAACGCAACAGTTCAAATACTGTTATTTGGCGTCGATATTCTGCGGGAGGGTGGTGCTTCCTCGGTCGAGTCGGCCCATTCAGCCAACGGCCAAAATTACTGTTACTTGACTCTACCACCCATAAGATGGCCAGAAGAGTTGAAGGCCACTCATTATGCATACTCTCCGACAGCATGGCCGTGCTGCAAGCTTTAAACAGCCACACTATAAACTCGGGACTAATACTGGACTGCCATCTTAAATTGAACCAAATAGGCCACTTCAACAACATAACCTTGCAATGGATTAAGGGCCACAGTGGCTCGCGCGGCAATGATCCAGCAGATGAGCTTGCCAGGAGAGGATCTGACATGGTGGTAATGGGACCTGAGCCCATAATACCGATCCCCTTTGCATACCTACGAACCGTAGTAAACAAACGAACGAGAGATCAACACAACAGCCATTGGATAAATCTGGAAGTTTGCAGACAGGCGAGGGAAGCACTCCCTGTGCTTGAAAATAGTTTGACCAGGCGTCTTCGACAACTGACCAAACGGCAACTGCGCACGGCCACAGCTGCCATCACGGGGCACGGCTCCTTCAATAAACACCTTTTTTATTTTAGGAATCACCGACAGCCCTCTCTGCAGAGCCTGCATGAGAGAGGGTGAAACAGCGGCACACGTGCTCCTACACTGGCCTGTAACCGCCACATACAGGGTTAAGTACTTCGAAAACACAGGTACGCTCCGGGAGCTCTATGGGCAACCTATGCTCTATGGGCAACCTTACACCCCGGCGTCAGTAGACCCGAGACGGCGTGCGGTTTTAGTCGGTTCAAGCCCGACATAACCGCCCCCGCTGGCCGGTGAGGGGTATCCGAAGGGATTTCCGAACGATAAAAAAAAAAAAGGTACGCTCCGGGAGACCGCCAGCAGCGTGAATAGCTTGCTGGCGTTCTTCAATGAGTTGGGGTGGATCGAATAGAATGCCCACCCTCACGCAAAAACTGCGCCTTGTCGTGGAGTTGCGGATACCAGCCCGAGATACCATACCATAGGATGGGTGACCATTGAAAAAATATGAGTAATCTACACTTTGTATGAAGCGCGCTGTCGGTAATATACGTAGTTCCCTTCTTCTTCGGGTGGAAATGCACTTTTATATACCTTGGTAACAACTTATTATTAAGTAAGCCATGTGCTTATTTACTAAGTACCTAAAAAGTTATAAAAAAATGGCTAAAAATGTTAAAATGGTCACTTCAATCATTCAAAGTTGAATAATTACTCAGATTAATTGTACCTGAAGTGACACTTTAGCTGAAAGAACACTAATTGTGTTACAATTTGTAGGTACGAGTACCTCTGGCCGCCTGCTAATTGAGCGATTTATCAGGGCTTTGGAAATTCTTAGGGGGTAGTTAGAATTAGTTAACAGTGCTTTTTTTTCCAGTTGCGAAATAAAATTGTATCTAAGTGTTAGCAGTGGAATTATTGCCTTAATAAATAAATAATAAATATTCTACGACATTCTACACAGCGCTTTCTAGACCCAAAGTAAGCATAGTTTAACTAGCTTGTATTATGGATTACAGAATGCGGATAAAGAATATACTTTTATTGCCAATGCAAATAGACATATTCATGCATACAAATATTTGCACTAAGCGGGTATCAAACCCGCGCCCCCTGTCATAGCCGTCGAATGCACTACCGCTACGCCACAGAGGCCGTCTCATCATATCAGCCGTAGGAAGGAATAGGAAGCCTCCCCCATTGACTTCCATTTTGACCTGTCTGTAGCGGCCCGCATCCACCGAGTCCGCGCGCTCTTTACCAGGTCGTCTGTCCACCTTGCGGGAGGCCTAGGCCTTAGTAATATAGTATAATTATATATATTACACATATTTCATTATCTTATTAATGCGTTAGCCAAATTGCACCTTCATTGTGGCAACACTGCCTGTTCGCGCCCAAATCTGCCACGCGTTTTGGTGGGGGTATGCTACTTGTGCCAGAGGCGGTCATTTCCGACCGAGCAGCGGAAGATGGCAGACATTCGAGAGAAGTTCTAGTATACCGGGCTTCGTGGTGAAAGCCTCGGATGCAACCAGGGGTCAGCGTTCAGATCATTTGTTTTTTACTAGGTATAATGATATTTTACTAGGGGTTGTCCACAGCCCATCTGCGAAGGGTACTGTACATGTTCCCATGATCTACATGAATACTATCCCGAGATGAACAGTTGCTTGTTTTATGTAGAAGTTTTTATGTAGCGGGGGTGGTTATGTCGGATTCGAACCGGCCTAAAACTGTACGCCGGTCTTCAGACGCCGGGGTGTAAGGCATTTCCCTGAGATGAACAGAAGCCTACATGCCTCTACAGACTATAATATATCTCTTTGCCAATTTCATCCGAATTCGTTGACCCGTGCTGGCGTAATGGAGTAACAAATATCTATCTACCCATCAACCCAAACGTTCGCATTCTTTTTTTAGGGATTTTCTTTAGAAAAGCCCTATTGCTATCGAGTTGTCGTCGTCGTCGACGTCGTCGTTGCCAATTTTCTGTCACGGTTTTTGGTATGAAGGAGATGAGCTATCGAGTTGCTGTATTCGGTAATAGATTCGTGCTGGGGTGAACCATTGCAAGATAAAGAAAAAATCGCAAAAAACCGCAAAAAAAAATATCGCTAAATCGAAAATCCCTTGTATTCGGCTGAGCTCGTCTCAGGAATTCATAACATAACATAACATAACATAAACTCACGCCTATATCCCCGAAGGGGTAGGCAGAGGTGCTAGCACCCACATTTCGCCAGTTTATGTTTAGGTCCCAATGTAATAGGTGGCGAGCCTATTGCCATTAACCGGGCACTTATAAACCTGCGATAAATATACACATAACTTCGAATAGCATCGAAAAGTCATTGGTGTGTGCCATGGTAAAACCTGGGATCGAACCCGAGACCTCGTCTCAGCAGTCCATTACCCATACCACTAGGCTACCGCGGTCAGGAATTCAACTTGTTTAAAAGAATGTTAGTAATCGAAATTACTAGTACTCCCTTTAACCCCTCAGGCTAAGCTAAATTGCTTGTGTTAGGAGTGAGTTCACGTCGGTAGTATAATGGCCAGGATTCAAATCCGGGACCTCTCGATCTAAAGGCTGACTTCTTAACCACTAAGCTACCAACGCTTCATAATATCAATAAGATATACGACAAAAAAGCAACAGAATACCTAGGTATATCAGATATTTTTTTTAGGTATGTTTTTAACTAATTTTTGTAAAGTATTGCTCTAAGGGTCTACCCGGGGTACCCGCCAATGGACTCTTGGGGAGGACACCGTGTGGTTTTAGTCGGCCCGATTCCGACACGCCCACCCCATCATTGGCACCGATGGGGTGAAGCCTGTGAGGGTTTCCACACGTTAAAAAAAAAAGTCCTAATTTTGCTAAAGCAACGGATATGTGAAAACAACGTTGTTAGAATTAATGGGGAATCACAAACTAAATGCAATCAAACACCATGAAATTAAATTGTTTCGTCGGGAGGTTCGGGCCAAAGGTTTCCAATTAACCGCAACGTGGAAATTAGTGATAAAAAAACGTACCTTGTGTAATTTCCTAGTTCATTAGCTCTCACGCCGAGTTATATATTCAGCGGCACTTGGAAGAAAAACCGGCCAAGTGCGAGTCGGACTCGCACACCGAGGGTTCCGTACAAACCTGTAGGTATATAAGTAAAAGTTCTCCCATCACGACAATCGAGTCATAGTTATGGTAGTAGTAACTTTAAAATTTTCAAAAATATTTTTTATTATATGATGTAACTAAAAATGTACGGTTTTCGCAATTTTTCCTTTATCTGTACTATAAGACGTTACTTCGTACCAAATTTCAAGATTCTAAGTTCACGGGAAGTACCCTGTAGGTTTTGATTCCCGTGCGAGTTTCGAAAATTTGCGGAAATTTGCGGCATAAACGGCTGTATCTTTTGATTGCTTTGGCTTGGAAGATTGATCTTTTCACAGCTCCAAGGGACAGTAGACCTAAGTATTAGATATAAATTTCAGTTTGATGCCTCCACGTGTTCCTGAGAAAAACGGTCTTGACAGACGGACGGATGGACAGACGAACAACGAAGTGATCCTATAAGGGTTCCGTTTTTTTCCTTTTGAGGTACGGAACCCTTCGAGGCGAGGCACGCATCGCGACGATAAAAAAAAAAAAAAAAGGTACGGAACCCTAAAAATGAAAAACTAGTTGAGATCAGTCGTAAAATTTGTGCTCTCGGTTGTAAACACTGCCGAGGCGAACTGGTAAAGACAACGAGTAATCAAAAATTAAAGTATTTTGTTTCATACCGCGGCCGCGCGGCTATTAAGTTGCTTCGTTAATTAAGTTTAACTCCTACAATTTGTTCATACTAACAAACGCTCTGTTAGTTTGCTCTGCCAACGTAATGTTAGTTGTGTTTCGTTGATTTATTTGTGTGGGAAGTAGGGGTCGCATTTGTTATTGGGTAATTATTAAAATAATATTGTATAGATTATATCAGAAAAAGAGAACATCTAGGACGGGACTTGAACCCGCGACCAGACCCTTACAGGGCGAATGCTTCGACCAACTGAGCCACCCAGATATTCGAAATTCTCCGATATATTATATACGTCTTAAGGCGACGCTGGAGCCATCTACCGTAATTCTTGCGAACTACGGAAACAATGAATGAGTTTACAGTCATTTTTAAACATTGTTTTTTTTTATGACTCCACATTAATTGAAAAAATAGTATCTTTTATGATGTATCATATAGTCGTTGTTTTCTGTTCTAAGACTGTAAGATTATAGTTTTAAGAAGACTTAATAGAAATTACATGCTATGGTTGTATTAGAGATCTTTGTTGTATTAGAGATAGAAAATGCATGAAACTTTATACCTGCTTTTGGTAAGAAATAAACTGATATTGTCGGAGGTTTACGCGAATGTCACACTTTGAAATAAAACTATTTTTTTAACGGATTCTATTGCGAACACGTGCAACAGGGGACCAAACATTATTTAAGATTTGATAAACCACAGATACTTCACAGCGTCGGTAGCTTAGTGGTTAAGAAGTCGACCTTACGATCGAGAGGTCCCGGGTTCGAATCCTGGCCATTACACTACCGACGTGAACCCACTCCTTACACAAGCAATTTAGCTTAGCTGGAGGGGTTAGGGGGAATATTAGTAATTTCGGTTACTAATATTCTTTAAAAAAAAAAAAAACTATTCCTACCTAGGATGCTCCGCGAAGCTATTGAAATTAAAAAACATCCTAATTTCAATACAAAAGATGGTTGGAATGTACCACCAGCTTGGGACCCAAATTAATTCCAAGAAAAATCAAAATACAATACAACAAACCGCAAAAACCCATTTCAAAAAAAGCCATTACACTACCGACGTGAACCCACTCCTAACACAAGCAATTTAGCTTAGCTGGAGGGGTTAGGGGGAATATTAGTAATTTCGGTTGCTAATATTCTTTTTAAAAAAAAAAAAAAAAAACAAGACTTCATGACACTGTGAGCTCATTCTGCGTAAATAGTAACACCAACAATTCAGCATAGTTCGGGTACTTTGAGATAACCTACACTTCAAACTACAAGACAACAACCATCTTTAGTCTCCCCGTGACCACGGCTGCTGAAAAGCAACCGAAACGTCGGAATCAATGTAAAATATAAAATAACATCAAGTAAATCGCGATAGAATCCGTTAAAAAATAGTTTTATTTCAATAGAAATAAACTGTACAAAAAACGCAGTTTTTGAATTTTTTATCACTTAAGGGTTGAAACTTTATATGGGAACTTCGTCACTATTAAAAATCATTAATAGTATTATAGCTGATGAAATTTCGTATGTCTATCGCTAGATGGCTTAGATGACACTGTGAGCTCATTCTGCGTAAATAGTAACACCAACAATTCAGCATAGTTCGGGTACTTTGAGATAACCTACACTTCAAACTACAAGACAACAACCATCTTTAGTCTCCCCGTGACCACGGCTGCTGAAAAGCAACCGAAACGTCGGAATCAATGTAAAATATAAAATAACATCAAGTAAATCGCGATAGAATCCGTTAAAAAATAGTTTTATTTCAATAGAAATAAACTGTACAAAAAACGCAGTTTTTGAATTTTTTATCACTTAAGGGTTGAAACTTTATATGGGAACTTCGTCACTATTAAAAATCATTAATAGTATAGCTGATGAAATTTCGTATGTCTATCGCTAGATGGCTTAGATTCTTAGACCCTGTAGATAACGCTGCAATTAGGTTAGTGTTTTTTTTTTAAAAAAAATCCGTTTGGAACCGAGGGCGGGCCGCTAGTAGGTAAACCTAAATACATAAACACATGTAGCAGAGCGTGTATTATTTTTAAATATTTAAATGCCAATAAAACGTTTTTATTATGTTGTAACAAATTGATTTCTATTCAGTTCCTATTACAAAAGGGTTTACAATTTGACAACCCACAGATGTTTTCCAGTTAATTAAAGAAATATATATGTTATGTTGATTGAGTTTAGTAATCACCGTGAAATGGATCGAATTTGCCTCAGATTGTCTTTACTATTTGTATATTCATATCTTGATTTTGTTTCATCAATGTTCCGGCCAAGCCAAATCGAATGAAGTGTACCGTTGTAATCCAGGTAATATGAGGAATATAGACTAGGAATTCAGTGCAGAGTGGGACTGAAATAAATTGAGCTGAGCGAGCAGGACTCTTACTTGAAAAATAAGCCATCTTACTACGGTCGCGCGCATAGCTAAGGCCGCGCGCTCGTGAAACTGTTTTTCGGTGATTGTTCCTCAATGGTACTCTAAAAATTCAGCGTTGTCTACACTATCACCATGGCAAATTTGGTCAAGATCGGTATTGTGGTTCCGGAGGAGTACAGTCTCGACCAAACGGCTTAGCCACGTATAAGAGCGTCGCTTCGCTCAGCTCAATCAATATTCGTTTCATTACTAGCTATCAAAAATTGTAGAGACACTAACTCCTAAATAAATTCCTATAAGAGCTTTATGAGTTTCTCATAGTTCCCACAATCAGATCTTGACTATACCTGAAGTCTTACGGAATAAGGAGAGAGTCTTTTGCCGTTAACTGTGCAAGTTTACAAGCACTATTGGTTAAAAACAGGACTATCCCTGGATCGTCTTATAAGCTGTTCACACGAAGAGACTAAAAATATACATGGTACTTTAAAAATAACCTATTGAATAATAATAATCATCATAGCGATATTTAAGTAGCGTCCAAAGTTTGCACTTTGGAGGCCAGGGTCTGCTTATTGTTTTTATTGTTATGTCGACTTTTCCGGGATCGACTACCGTCTGACCTCCTAACACAGAGAGGAAACCCTGCGCTAGAGCCTCGTCCGTTGTTTAGCAGGTGCACTGCCTTACAGGTGAGGTTGGTTTGAGCCTCAAAAATATTGGTAGTGCCCTGTACAGTACTGTACACCCCCTATAACCTATTGAACAATAGTACTTTCAAAACATACTCGTAACTCGTAACTTTGACGGCCTCTGTGGCGTAGCGGTAATGCATTCGACTGCTACGACAGGGGGCGCGGGTTCGATTCCCGCTCAGTGCAAATATTTGCATGTATGAATATGTCTATTTATATTAGCATAGGTGTTTCTATGTATAATATGTAAATATTTACAAAAAAAAGTATATAAGTGTGTGTTTATACGCATTCTGGAACCCATAACACAAGCTAGTTAAGCTATGCTTACTTTGGGTCTAGAAAGCGATGTGTAGAATGACGTAGAATATTTATTTATTTAACTTTATTATAACTCAGCCATAGATGAGTATCATGATCACGTACTGCGTTATCATAGACGTTGGTAGAACTGAAAGCAAAACTACCTATTTCTCCTAAATCATAAACACTTTTTTTTCTGTATAAAAGAGCATAGAAAAGCGTAGCCACCCTTAAGCCTTAAGGGAATCAATACACGTAACCGAAGCGGAGATCCAAGTGCCAACGGGCGCAGTATTCAATAAGGGAGCTAAACCCATAAAATTTATATCGCCTTAGAATCCACGTCATAACGTCCGTCCCTCTGTTACGTACTGTTACGGCTGGTGCCTTCACAATATCCGATTTTGATTTCTTTTTATATATTGACAAAAAAAAACTATTATCTTTGTTATCCAACTGCGCCTATAAATACGCCTGTCACTCGGGCCTCTACATCAGTCGCAGTGAAGTCGCAGCCGGGGAATGTTTTCCGCACTCGTCGGTGCCCAGACCTGAAACACTGTCAATCTGTATGAAGCGCGGGTAGTTTACAACAGGTGTTTACATCGTCTCCGTATAAATCAATGTTTTAAAAATATAATAAGTACTTAAATTAACCAAAATTGTGTGTATAAGTGTACATATTAAGGACGCAGAGCCACGTAAAGTGTTGTTTTGAATAGTTATTGCGTTTAAATTGAAAATAAACGTACAAGATGAAAATTACGGACCCACTTTCAAACAAAAATGAACAAATGTACTCAAGTTATTAACTATGTGACTAAGAACTTACTGAAAGCGATAAAAAAATATTTCAAATCAAGTAAATGAAATCGGTATAGTGAAATAATAGTGCTATTATAAGCATAATACAGAGAAAAGTGTCAAATCATTGCAGTAAAAATATGTATAACAACACCATCTATGATATTTATTCATAAACTGTTTGTGAAGAATACTTAATAATAATCTTTATTGTTGTCGGCTAATTGAATGATCCTATTAATTATTGTCACCGTGGCTAAACCGTTAAGCGTGCTATTGGCGTCTATGCGGCCCGGGATCAAACCTCACTTCCTTTCGGCACTTTTTGTGTTGTTTTCAGTTTCTTAAATAAACTGATAGTAGCATAGTGAATAATGGAGGATGATAGAGGTGATATGTACATTACACAAAGACGACGAATGAATCCAAGCAACACGAGGAATACAAGTGATATTGACTTCGATATGGATTTGTCGTACCAGAGCTTGCCAAATCACACTGAAGATGTCACAGAAATGAGAGAACTACAAAAACTAAAAATGGAATTGCAGGCAGCAAACAGCGAAATAGACAACTTGAATATCGAAAACACTAAATTGAAAAATGCATTACAACTTTGTGAGAATAAAATCAAACTATTAAAATCAATAGGAATTAATACTGAACATTCACATAGCCATTATAATTCGCCAAATAAATTCTACTCGCCGCAATATCATAAACGACGTGGTCGTACTATCGGTATCAGTATGAACGCAAGCTCATATATATCGTATGGGTTCGTGAGCTCACCCAAGACCTCATTAATGGGAACTAGAAATCTTAAAAATACTGATAACAATGCAATCAGAAGCACTGATATAGTAAAAAATATCTTGTTCACTCCAAAAAATAGGAGCGATAATAACTGAAGTGTGAAATCTTCTGATACCGAGGAATATAGTAAGCAGCACAAAGAAACCAATTCTCTTGGTACAATGATACCAAGTAGTTTATCATTAAAAAGCATACCACTGAATATGAATGAAAAAGGAGCAGACAAGCATGATTTCACAACACTACAACAAGATCGACGAATACAGATACAAGAACCGAAGCATAAAATTGCTATTTTTGCTGATCAATCAGGGTATGGTATGCGAAAAATGTTACAAAACTATGTTGGAGAGTCTTTCACAGTGACGACAGTAATAAAACGCAATGCGCCTATGCGAGAAGTAACGAGTTCATGTACCGCTTTGTGTAAAAGTTTTACGGAGTCAGAGAATAAGTGAAGTCCAAGCTGGTGGTACATTCTTTTTAAACTACTGGACGGATTTCATAAATTCTGTTTACCGTTAGAAAGCTACATTATCACGGAGTAATATAGGCTATATTTATTTCTAGAAAACAATAGATGTCCTTTAAAACTTAAAACTCCTACTAAAACCAATCCAAGGTGTAAAAAATTAGTCATAAGAAACTATTTTTAACGGATTCTATCGCGATTTGTAGGATATTATTTTATTATTTACATTGAACTCAACGTTTCGGTTGCTTTTCAGCAGCCATGGTCACGGGGAGACTACTTACTAAACATAACAGAACTTCACGCCTGTATCCCCGAAAGGGTAGGCAGAGGTGTAATACACATCCACGATTCGCCAGTTATGTTGAGGTCCCAATGTAATAGGGGGCGAGCCTATCGCCATCTACCGGGCATATTATTAAGCGAGCGATAAATATCATTTATTAATGCACACATAACTACGAAAAGTCAGAGGTGTGTGCCCGGGCAACTGGGGATCGAACTCGAGACCTCGTCTCAGCAGTCCGTTACGTATGCCACTGGGTTATCGCCGCTTTTACTACTTACTACTTAAATAAAATCATTCATCATTATCGGCTTAGCGTTGTACCCGATTGCATCAGAGGCTTTCGCGTCGAAGTTCAGAGTCCACTTCCTCCTTCCCGTCCTCTTGGTTTAGTTTATACGGCTTTACGAGAGCGATTGTCGTATGATCTCCCAACCGTAAAAGGAAGCCTGTGCCAGAGCCTCACCCGTCAATCAGCACGAGCACCGGCTTATAGGTGAAGTTGGTTTGGCCCCATAGCTCTAGGTGTGACCCAATACTCCTATATCTATACTCTTAAATATACATTATAAAGTTGAAAAGTTTGTTTGTTTGGTTGGTTGGTTGAATGCGGTAATCTCAGGAACTACTGGTTCGAATTAAAAAAGTCTTTTTGTGTTAGGTGCCCATTTAGCGGGGAAGATTATAGGCTATATAATCACGCTACTAGCCAAGAGAGCGGAGCAGTAATCATAAATGTCTACAAATAGGTGCCCACGAGGGCGAAATATGCCAAGAGCGAAGCTGCGGGGCACAGCTAGTACTACTATAAGAAAATATACTCGGTAATTTAAAAGCTTCCTTAAATTTTTGAAGTCGGTTAACTTCCGGTACCGTGAACGTTGCATTACAAATACAATATTATCATTTAATCATTTAATATTTAATCATTTCTAAGAGAACTAAACTCTCTTTACAAAAATAACATACATAACATAACATAACTTCACGCCTGTATCCCCGAAGGGGTAGGCAGAGGTGTATTACAATATTTTAGTAGATATTGTTGAAATGACGGCTACGTGGGTGTAAGAAAGGTTAGTAAGACATTTCCAGGCAGACAGCCAGTCTAGAAATATTACACAAGTCGCCATATTGCGAGTCACGTAGCAGTTGTTCGTCTTTTTGTCAATATGTGCCTCTCAGCTCTCTCTGGTAGGATTTGTATTTCTTATTTTATTTGTTAGAATAACTTCCTTAGAGCGATCTGTTAGGCGAGGTGGTCATGCGTAGTACATAGGTACCTAATATTATAGACTAGACTAGGGTCACGGATTCGATTCCTACTTTATGAATATTTTAATGTATGAATGTTGATTTGCATTTGTCCGTGTGTTTGGGTATTGTGTTCATTTCGTACTTATTTTCATACCTAGTGATATCTAATGTATCTATCAGATATTATTAAACAGTGATCAGATCCTATTTACCTACTAAATCACTGATTTTCTTTAGCTAGATAGATAGGTATTGAATAAATCACTTGTACTTTTCCACAATTATTTATTTAGTTCAAATAAATAAGTAATTGTGGAAAGGTACAAGTGATTTATTCAATATGTGTAGCAAGTTCCACCAAGTGCCATCAATCTCCAGTATAAACAGATAGATAGGTATCTCCTGATATTACTTAAAATCCTTAGTCAGTAATAATTCTCATTTGTCAGTATAATTCTAGCAGTAATAATTCTCATGACGTTTTGTAAGTGCCGTATTAATGATCTATGCAGAATAAATGGTTTTTGACTTTGATTTAAGTTATTGATTTATTTATTATAAGTATACTTTATTGTACGCCAAATCAATTGAATAACAACAGAAATTAAAAAGAAAAGTACAATGGGCGGCCTTATCGCTTAACGCCATTTCTGCCAGGCAACCTTTTGATGGAAATATTGGTAGTTATTATCTAATATATCTATTTTTTTTTGTATTTTGTTTTCTATTATACCTGTTATTACTGCAAACTTCAAACACAATGTAAATTGTGGAATTAATTAATAAACAAACAAACAAAAGATATTTTAATCTTAAACTACTGATTTTATTTATTTTAGTACTTAGGTACCCGTATTAAGGGGTGCTTGGTTGGGGACCTCCACGCGGTGCACCCTGGGCAACGGAGACAGCAGCGCCTCTCTCCTAGGGCGGGAGAGACGCTGCCGCCTACGGCCAACTCCGACCGAGGCGAGGACGGCCCTGAAGCTTTCCACGTGTCCCTCTGATTAGCAGATGGCACAGTGGAGAGCAAGTAAGGGGGCCATCTCAAAACCGGAGATGGCCCGGGGTCAGTCGGGGTGCGAGGGATATGCTCTATGGGTAACCTTACACCCTTACGTCTTAAGACCCGAGACGGCGTGCGGTTTTAGTCGGTTCAAGCCCGACATAACCGCCCCCGCTGGACGGCGGGGAGGTATCCGAAGGGATTTCCGCACGAAAAAAAAAAAGGTACCCGTATTAAATTATAATTTATATATCTCAAACGGATATCAAACTTTTCATTCAACACAGCATTCTATTCAACATACTCTCTCCTAATACCGGCTTAATTTTACGCCTGCAAGAAACTTCACAGCAATGCTTACAAGCTACCAATTGCTCGACAAATTGCGCTCGACATCGCACTCGGGTATGCACTTAGCTGACTACAACTACCAATATTAAATTTGTACCGCGACGTGCTAACTGCTGTGCAGTGGAGCGTAAATACAGGGTGAAGTTGAATAGATTTTAGACTTGCACGTCTCATGATTATTCCACGATATTTAAGGGAATTAACGAGATCGTTGCAGGTAAAGGAAGTAAGGTGTATATACATATACATTTATAAACTGTCTGATGTTGTGACCAGGTTCCACTAGCCATGGTCAAGATTGAAATACGGTAGGTAGACATCTAAGTCAGTCAGCCCGTAACCACAGTCTGACCGAAACGTCTGGTAGTTTAAAAGTAAGTAAGTAATATTAGATGGTATAAATTCTTCCCTCATCACGAACCGTATTATGTTGAGGCTGATTTAATTCGACTTACCTGTGTTTTGTAGTGTAACGTAACGAAATTCCTTCTACCTACCCAAGGGAATTAAGATGGGTGAATATTTATAGCACCCGTATATTGTTGGTAATAACATATTATTGTTCTCGTTATACTCGAGAGAAATTTCAAATAAATTTCCGGCGGGTATTAAAAAACTTTGAAATGAAGTCATGGTCTGAAAATTGTGGAATGAATTGAGTTTAATAGCTGTGTTGGCCACTTCATTCATTGTGTCCATGTTAAATGACAGAAATCTTTACAGAAATGATTTGAGTTTTGAAGGATAAATTACCAAGTTAAAAATACCATTGAAATGTAGACGGGCTAACAGACAGTTTGGGTTTTGGGGTGTATGGAGTCACGATCTTCAAGGCTCAAGGAACCTAACCACTAGGCCGGTACACCTGCTTATTGACGGACGCTCGGAGTTAGGGCGGTCAGACAACAGTCACTTCCGTAAAAGTTAAATCGAACGAGATTATGGTAAGGAAGAGTAGAAGAGTGGATCCTGGGATCCAAAGTAAAAAAAAAGTGCCAACTTTGGATGAAACTTACGCAGTTTTGGTTTTGCGTCGACTCAGATGAATGCAGTAAAAATTCAAAACTCATACATCCCTGTATATATGTGTATTAATTATATGTTCTTTATACTAACTTTGATAGATAGATAATTCTTTATTGTCCACCAAAATTTTACAGTTTAATGCACAATTCATTTTGCTTATCCATAAATTTATATAAATATGGGATCCGCAGTATACATAACAAGGAAGATAATTTTGTCGACCACGCTAGCAAACGCACATATGTGCGCGTAAAGTTAGCAAGTGCATACTTCACCTATTTATCCACTTTCTTATTCACTTCACTTAATCTTTGTAGTGTGTACGTGGACCTCTTAGCGGACATAATTTTGATTGTACATACACATACATATATATATATACTCACGATGTTTTCGCTCCGTGGTAGGCAGAAGATATAAAAACAAAGGATTGAAACGAAATATCATGGTTAGGCCTAACATCCTGAGGGGTGCGATTGGTTGGATCACCTCCAAGTTTGGTGCACCCTGGGCAACGTGGGCGATGACGCATCATTGATTGCTCCTCTGGAGTAGCTGGCGTCAACGTCAACGGCCAAGAGTCTGACCAACCGGCAATTTTCAGGGCCAGCTGACCCCATTGCACGAGGCGGTCGGGGTATGGCGGGCCTGCAAGGCCCGTGGGGGGGGCGTGATCGCTCCAGGTACCCCTCTGCTGTTATCAGAGGGGACACTGCGAATGGCCCAGGGTCATGAGCCCAGGGGCAACATACTGAAAGTGGGTAAGCTACTACAGTTAAGTGACCAGTAACCAGGGCCGATTACTAACGAGGGTGTAGTTTGAGGCCCGATGCTCAGCAGAGGGTCTTATTATACACGAGTTGGGAATCGCAGTTTCTTCCGAGTCATACACAGTGTTTTATACTACACATACAAGGAAAATATAACAAAATTTAAAAAATAAAACACTTTTACAATGAGTTTTCATACACTTTTGTCTCCCGCTTAGCACGATAACAATGGATTTTTTTACATTTTTGTCTCCTGCATAGTTCTACGGAAGTAATAACGCACAATCTGCCTTATTAAAAAAAATTTACTATCGTACTTTCTGAGTAGGTCTAGTATAAAACATCAATCTTTGTCTAAATTAATGTCGTTTCTCCTATCCTTGACAACAATTGAAATCTCTATGAATTTCTAGTAGGGATGATGGATGGTTTTACGATCGCCAGCTTCTAACACGTATCGTGGTCGTGATGAAATATTTAAATGTATATGCCAAGCTCGGAGAATACTTATAAAATGGGTAGGGTGCATCCAAATTTCCCTTTAGAATTGGTGAAGTGCTTATACCCTACAGAAAACCGCAGACACACTGACAGACAAAGAAGTTGATTAAGAAACATTTTTTTTAATACCACTTAGGTGGCAGACAAGCACGCGGCCCACCTAATGGGAAGCGGTTACCGTGGCCTATGGACGTGTGCAACACCCGGGGAATCAGAGTCGCGCTGCTGACCCTGTAAAAACCTTGTAATGCCACAAAATGCAATACAATATGGGATTCTTAAGAACCCCATATTCATTGCTAAATATACGGACATTGGAAAATATCTACGGATCCACCCCCGCCGGCTAGCAGGGGTGGTTATAACGGACTCGCACCGACTAAAAAGCCGTCTTGGGTCTCGAATGATGGGGTTTAAGGTGGCCCCAATTACCTCGCACCCCGGCTGGCCCTGGGCTTTGAGATGAACGCATGGGATGTGGGAACCACGGACGCTTGTTGCCCCGCCGCCCCAGCCTGCTTTTACTGGGCTGACAGGCGGCCCAATCTACCACCAAGAAGACGGCGGTCGTTGAGCAACCTCCAGCTTCTAAGTCTTGCGGCAGGCTCGGCGGGCCGAGAGAGTTCTAAATCTCTCCCGGGCGCGCTCCGTCGCCTCCTTCTCGAGCATTACTGGCTCGCAGAAGGTGGCGGCGGCGGCCCAAGCGCTCGGCACCATTGCCGAAATCATGGTGCCGAGCTTCACCTGCTATTTAGTGCATCAGCTAAACAACGGACAGGGTTGGGAGAACGGATTGGGAGGTCAGATAGCAGTCGCTCTCGTAAAAGTTAACAAACAAATCAAAAAAAATAATAAGCAGACTCCGGGTTACAAACTTTGGACGCAATCGAGAAATCACTGAGAGAACGTTAAACTTTGTAACGCAATATGTGTAGAATAAAAAATTTGAACGGTTAGTAAATTTTCATGATTAAATTACCATGCCTTTAGTTATAACAATGAATTGAAATTAAAACTAAGTGTACTTACTAATTTATTTGTACTTACTAATTAATACTTTTAAGCCTCAGTAACGAATACTGTACTGTATACTTTTAAGCCTCAGTAACGAATACTGTACTGTATGTATACAGTACAGTATTCGTTACTGAGGCTTAAAAGTATTGTCACTCACTACTAATATCCCTAGGCCATTTAATGTAATCAGCCAGTAATTACACTTGGCCAACCTACTGACCTCTTCTAAAAATAGCCATTGAATTAGGGTGAATTTTGATATCATCTGGGCGTCCAATGAGTGGCTTTCGTTATGGAGCCCAGGGTACGCTTTCCTAGGGCTGGGGTGTGTGTTGGGTAACCTCCTCGAGTGTCGCTCCGATTCCGATCCCGCTGCAGTCCGGGGGGAACGGAATCGGAGCGGCCGGTACACCCTGGGCGGCGGTCAATGGCTTCCCCTTCACCCCTTCATAGGGTTGGCATTGATCGTCGGCCAATACCCAACGTGGCGGGAACACATCGCTCTCCGTACTCCTCTGCTTTCAGAGGAGACAGGATGAGCGATGCTGTTAGTGGTGAGATGGCCCAGGGTCAGCCGGGGTGCGAGGGATATGCTCTATGGGTAACCTTACACCCCGGCGTCTGAAGACCCGAGACGGCGTGCGGTTTTAGTCGGTGCAAGCCCGACATAACCACCCCCGCTGGCAGGCGGGGGGGTATCCGAAGGGATTTCCGCACGATAAAAAAAAAAAAAAAGGTACGGAACCCTAAAAATGATGTATGGTGGAATTGTGTGTTTCTTATTTAGGTTGCGGTGATGGAATAGGGTTCCATGGGTAGCGGGAACGGGATCAGAATTCCACGCGGGTGAAGCCAAGGGCAACAGCTAGTTTAAATATACAAAGCATGAAGTCTATAAAAAGCTTTAAAAAGTTATCGGTTAAAAACTGTATATGACTGACAATAAATTTTATTGAATGGAAACATTGAATGTATAGGTAGATCGCTTAAGGAATGAAAGAAAGAGCGATTGAAAACTGAAAAGGCGACTTTAGAAACTTTCCGATCGAAGCTTTGTACTCAAACGAAGTTTATTTGTGAATGGCTGCAAAATAAACTTTACAAATATAAAGTCATTGTACATAGCGCCATTGTATTCCCAAAGATAAATTTTGAAAGAAAATTTCCTTAGGATATGAAAACATGTTACAAAGTTGCTGCAGAAAATGTTAAACGAAGTTTTCAGCTATTGTGAAGATTTTAAATTCTATAACTTATTGTGAAGGAAAATAGCAAGTTCACAAAGTTTAACGAGAATAAATAAACCTCGTATCATCTCGGGGCGAAAGACGCCCTTTTAAGCTGCCCTATTATATTTTATATCATAGTAAATATACATAAGTGTGAAGTTATTTAATGAATAGAAATATTTTGGGTAAATTTTATGAATTATTTATTACTATTTGCTCTGATTTAGGTTAAAACAAACATGTCAAACATACTACATTTACATAGATAAAATGTATCCTATTGTTAATTCTGCTCATAAAAAATCTGTCGTAATTGTTAGTAGGTATGGTAAATTTCATTCAAATCCGTTTGACTATTTTTTCGTAACTAAGTCACAAAATATCAACACATAAAATCTGTAGGTATATTATGCGTTACGGCAACCTTACACCCTTGCGTCTGAAGATCCGGGCGTGCGGTTTTAGTCAGTTCAAGCCTGACATAACCTCCCCCGTTGGTCGGCGGGGGGTTTCCGAAGGGATTACCGTACAAAAAAAAGGTATATTATGCATTAAAATTTACTAATCCCAAATATTACCAATGTCTACATTAAAAATATGAAAGTTCATGAGGATGGATAGATGGATGTTTGTTACTCTTTTACGCAAGAACGGCTAAACGGATTCGCATGAAATTTGGCACAGAGAATTCTAAAATAGCCTTTTATTCCGGGAAGAACTCTTTGCAGGGCTTGAACGGCTATAGCAGCAGTAATAGTGTAACAGGTAGACGCATTTAAAAGGAATTTAGTTTTTCGGTATAACACTTAAAGTTTACATTATGACTTGTTAAAGAAAACATCCTACTAATATTATACATGCGAAAGATCCCTGCGCCAAATTTCAGCCGGATCATTTCAGTCAGATCCATTCAGCCGTTTAGGTGTGAAAGAGTAACTAACATCTATACATCCATACTAACAAACTTTGTCACAAGTTATTTTGTCTTAAATTTAGTACAGGGATTGATTTGACGGCAGTTGGCCGACTCGCCGTCCTTACAGAAGCAGGCCCTGGCGGAGGCGTGTCGTGTGTGTCCTACACACGCCTGCCTACTCACCGACGCGGGATAAAACCCGACCCCACCAGGCGAGGCCGCGCTGGCAGCCAAGGTCCGCCGGTAACCCTGGGGTTATCCTTCCGAGGGCTTACCCGGGGTGCCCGGCAATGGACACTTGGGCAGGACACCGTGCGGTTTTAGTCGATGCACGACATAACCGCCTCCGCTAGCCGGCAGGGGGGTATCCGAAGGGATTTCCGCACGTATAAAAAAAAGGGTTCGATTATAACCTGGAAAGGTTCCCATGGGAACGGAATCAGAATCCAACGCGGGCATTCAATATTAAAACCGGCCAAGTGCGAGTTGGACTCGCCCATGAAGGGTTCCGTAGCAGCAAGTAAAATTTTTATATGTGAGTTGATTGAATGAAAGGTAAATTGCGATTTACGATTTATGACGTATTAAAAAACTATTTACTAGATCTTATTCAAACCAATTTTCGTTAGAAGTTTACATGGTAGTGTACATTATATTTTTATAGTTTTATCATTCTCTTATTTTAAAAGTTGTCTTTGGAAGTGTCTCTCGCGCAAACTATTCAGTTTAGAAAAAAAAATGATATTAGAAACCTCAATATCATTTTTGAAGACCTATCCATAGACACACGTAGGTATGGAATTGATGAAAATTTTTTTTTTTGAGTTTAAGTTCTAAGTCCCCAAAAATTTATTGTTTTTTGTTTCCATTTTTGTGTGAAAATCTTGATGCGGTTCACAGAAGTACATCTACTAACCAAGTTTCAATAGCATAGATCTTATAGTTTCGGAAGAAAGTGGCTGTGACATACGGACGGACAGACAGACAGACATGACGAATCTATAAGGGTTCCGTTTTTAGACATTTGGCTACGGAACCCTAAAAACTAAGTATCTTTGAGTCTTTTCATCACGTCTCCCTGTAATCTAAGTTTAGAACACACAGTCTCGTGAAAATATGGTGAGTAACCATTTACGTGCACACCGGAACGGTAAATAAATGTTCAAAAACATAATATGTATGAAAATAAGCTGAGTAATGCTCCGCGAGTACCTGGGCCGCTCATCGTTATACAACCTTCAAATGGAAACGAAGTCAGCCCTGGCAATATTCCGTGAACTGGAAGTTTAATAGAAGTTTATAAATATTTAGCGAGTGGGGTGTTTTTGGTGCCTCACCTGGATCTTAGGCGTCCAGCCAACCCACCTGCAAGCCGGAACAATTTTTTTTTTTGTTTTTATATTTAGGACACGTCAATTTGACTTCACCTCGCCTGATGGTAAGCTGAAGGTAAAGTCTCAGGAAAGAGGGTCACCATTACATACACTTACCATGTTAACAATGGTGGCACTCAGCTAGACGGCCTCATCAGAAGAGGATTGACGTCGCAGCACCGCGTGACATCCACCGGTCCCACTAGTGCTGCGACCACAATCCCCCTGCCCGGCTATGCACTTGCTGACGCCTGAACGCAATCAAACCGAAGTTGGATTACTATGGAGGGATTTTCGCAATCGTGCACGGTGGTACCCACCCGGCCGAATTTGGTGACAAATTTGTGTCATCAAATTTCTACCACCAGCTGATTAATTGACGAGGCTTTGGTGTAGGCTTTCTTCTGAGAGTTAGCAGGTCGGGTGGCAGTCGCTCCCATGAAAGTCGCATAAACCAAATCAAGACGAAGAGAACGCGTAAGCGGACCCTGGGCTCCGAAGTGGCCACCGGGAACCACACTTTAAGGCAAAAAGTACGAATAAAAGAAAAAATCCAAAAAATAAAAATAGTTGAACATTAAGGTAAATTTGGGTACTCACAAGTTTTTGTAAATAATGTAACGGACGGAACCCTTCAGGCGCGAAGCCGATCCGCACTTAGCTGGTTAGTTTTTATTATCCTGATGCGAATATTATAATTAGAGAAGCCGAATTTTGTGAGTTTGTTTATGTCTGGGGTAATCTTTGGAACCACTGCACTTATTGGCAAAATTCTTTGACCATTTGAAAGCTGCATTATCTCCGATGGATATAGGCTATATATTATGTGTGAATTACGATGGCTTGAGTTAAAAAAAACTCATATAAACTGAAGTGAAGGTGGGTTGCTAGTTCTGAATAAGAGGCGTCTTGTCTTTATTTATAAATACATCAATTTTAGGTGCCATCTCTACATTACCAAGGTCGTATTCATTGAAAAAGCTATAAAGATGAAAACAAATAAAAAAGTGAAAAAAAAAATCAATAATCAATGTGAAATCGCGTCCGAGTAAGGCTTGAAGCGACCATCGGGCGTAAATTATACTTTGCCTATACCTTACGCCTTTTACCTTTTCTTAATTCATCCTTATGGTTACTCAACTGTAATAACTTTGGGCGCTTTTATAAATACATACATATTATGATACATACATATACTCATGCATTTTTCCTTCTAGGGTAGGCAAATAGGCGAGGACGCTGCAGACTACCGACCTCCATGATCGGGGCCTGAGGACGGCAGTTGGCCGACTCGCTGTCCTAACAGAAGCAGGCCAAGATGGAAGCGTGTCGTGTGTGTCCTACACACGCCTGCCAACTCACCGTCGCAGGATAAAATCCAACCCCATACGAGAAGCCGCGGTGGCGGCCAAAGTCCGCCGGTAACCCTGGGGTTATCCTTTCGAGGGCTTACCCGGGGTGCCCGGCAAGGGACTCTTGGGGTTTTAGTCGGTCCGATTCCGGCACGCCTACCCCATCATTCGAACCGATGGTGAAGCCCGTGAGGGTTTCTACACGTTAAAAAAATTGTTTAGGCAAATACAAAAACCAACCATTTGGTTCTGTACTTTATAAATATTTGTTTATTTGGACTTTTCAATGATAAAATGTTTCCCTAAACCTCGTTAATATGACAACTAATGTTGTCTAACCGAATCACCCGCTGAAATGTCGATTAGTAGCCAACATCTTCAGTCTTGTAGCACATAAACGATAGCGACGGGGTATTTCTTGGGTACTGTACATACTTATACCAGCTAACAGATGACGATGTTAAATTGCGAGGTGCAACCTATGATCAATATATTGAATTTTTTTATGTAACGTTCGTATATAAACAGTTAAAAACACCACAGATTAAGTATTCGCGGTTTCGAAAAGTTCGCAGCATTTCCCAAACCTTGAACTTTACCCTTAAGACGGTCTTTATAATATATATTCTGCGTAATATTTTGAATGGCTTCTCTCTGTCGCCGCCATTATTGGATGGAAAATTTCGACTATGTTTATTGGCATCGGCTTCTGAAAAGATTACCGGTGCTTATAAAAAAAAAGTAAAATTGACAGCTCGTAAAACGGCGGGCTTTAGCTGACGTTTTGAGATTATTATCTATTAAACGATTTTTACTTACAGTTTGCATTGGCATCCACAGTTTGTGTCTTTTTCTTTTGATGTTATGAAATCAAAATTATCGAAAGCAGCTAAAATTTACCTGAATTTGTGCAAGGAGTGATAAAGGTAGTTTGAATTAGGTGGTCATATTACATAACTATTTCCGACACATAAACGACGCGCTGTTATAAGTTTGACCTGACTGTGTGTGTGTCTGTCTCTGGCATCGTAGTTCCCGAACGGATGAACCAATTATAACTTTGTATTTTTTTTTTGTTTAGAAGGCGAATTAGTCGAGAGTGTTTTCAGCTATGTTAGCTATGGTATATTTAGCTATGGTGTAATTTTTAATTCAATTTTATACCGTATACATACCTATACCGTACTCGTGACACAATTTTTGTTTGGCCCTTGACCAATCAACCAATTATAAATACCTACATTAAATTCAAAGGGCTCGATACATTTGTTGATCGGTCCTTTTGTTACTTTTTGATTGAGCAGATTGTGTACATGCAGGAACCTTTTTGTCAAGTTGTGTGGCTTTGACTATATATGTCATATATACCTACCTATGTACAGAATAAGGAGAAGTCTAAACTTATAATGCATTTATCATGTCAGCACACAATAAATTCTACTTCGGAAGCGTAAGTTCTACATAATTAATGAAAAAAATGCTATAATTGAACTCTTTCAAGATCTCTCCATCAGTATGTATTTAAACAAAGTTTCACGCATTATAATCTTTTAAATACTTTTCCAGTCCGTCTTTTAGATGCTACTGAGTAAGGTGTATTCGGGGCTAAAGTATTGAATGTCTAAATTCAATATTGGTAGTTAGTGGTAAATACAAACTTTATGAGAAAAAATGTATAATATAATGAACAATTTGAAAGCCACTTACGAATAAAATCCTTACACCAAAACATAACATTAATGATTAAATTTCCCTTACGCTTCACGACAAATTTAGCAGATTTTAGTTAATTAGGCAACTGCCTAACCGCTGACTGATGTTTTGTTCATTACCATGATCATCGGTAATAATGTCGAAAACACAAACCTGCTTCAAATTCAGTAATCATGTCACGGCATGTCATTCCACATTCGCCTGTATCTGAGTTTCGGTGAGGTTCTACTAAATACGGAATTATCTATCCCACGCAAAGGTGGTTATGTAAAATTTCGTGAACGCTGCTTGACCCAATTTTCTATATATACACGTACATAATCTATGACATGTGTACATTCTGTTTACGTAACATTTACTTATTCACTACTAGCATGTTTTTTTCCGTAACAATTGACAAAGGACGAGGATTTTTTTGTTGTTTGTTAGTCAACCGGGCTAATGGTACCACGTTTTCACGTTTATTAAACAATTCATTCGAATTTACGCGATATTAAGTAGGTATTACGGGCTTTTTTTTATTAAACAAGATTTTATTTAACTTACTTTGTTAGGATGTTTGTGTCAATATCGAGATTCAATTTTAAATATTAAATTTTGTCGTATCGAGTTAAAACTTTGAAAGTAGGTATGTGATATAAACAAATAAATACTTAAAAATATATACTCTACGACATTCTACACAGCGCTATCTAGACCCAAAGTAAGTATAGCTTAACTAGCTTGTGTTATGGGTTCTAAAATGCGGATAAATCTACTTAAATATACATTTATTTTTGTAAAAACATACATTATACACACAAATATACATATTCACGTATACAAATACGCATGCACTGAGCGGGAATCGACCGCTACTAATTTTTTTGATGTCATGCAGCTGATTTAAAGATGGAGTCATGATGTGGATAGTGACAATCTTCTACAGCTACTAGTGAAACCCCAAAATGGAGCTCATTTGATTTGTTTTAAGTCTCACATAATTACAGTAATTAAAAAGATTATTTTTTCTTTTTGGTTGCTAAGCTATAATATTTTTAACACGTTAATGATTATATGATAGATATTATTTATAAAATATCTCGCACAAAGATTGATTATTGAGACACTATGTTTCAATTTAGGTCGTAACGTCAAGTGAGTTTGGAAACAACACTAGTGACAATACAAAAACAGTTCTAACATCTGTAAGTACATTGTGATCATATATGGGCAACATGTATGAGATACTGGTATCCTAACAAAGGTAAAAATTACACAGCGAATGTAGGAAAATTACATACAATTTTGCGGCAGACTCTGCGGTTGTAAAGGCTATGTGTATTTTTCCATTAATAAATAGGTGACTGATCATAAATTGTCTGTCCTTGAACAATTTCGAGCCCGTAAAAAAGCGATTTCCAAAACAGAAGACATTTTGATTGATGTGACGAGTAAATCAGATAACATAGACATAAATAAGATAATATTTACAGTCATCAATAAATAAGGAGGGTTACTCAAAGGAATAGCAATATTCGAAGGTGTCAAGACGCTTCACGGTTCAGTACCTATTGCTGTATCAAAAGGTATAATGAAAGATTATAGTATCAAAATCATCTGGCCTTATTTTCGGCTACGATCTATTTCCGATACAGATATACCATTAGTCGAGATAGATTTGGGTTATGACGGAGTTCACAAAATGTTACCTAGGCTATTCAGTTTCCAGCTAAATATAGTAATGGCTGGACATTTGCTATTGTGTGTGGGATTTGCAATACAGCATATTTCCTCTATCATGAGTCATTCATTCGCTTTTTACGTAAATATAAATAAATAATAAATATTCTACGACATACTACACAGCGCTTTCCAGACCTAAAGTAAGCATAGTTTAACTAGCTTGTGTTATGGGTTCCAGAATGTGGATAAACATACTTATATACTTTTTTTTGTAAAAACATAAATATTATACATAGAAACACCCAGACCAATGCAAATAGACATATTCATGCATACAAATATTTACATTGAGCGGAAATCAAACCCGCTGACGTAGCAGTCGAATGCACTACCGCTACGCCACAGTGGCCGTCCTTATGTATAATATGCTTACATATCTTTTACTAACGTCCGGAATGCTTCTGTTAGCTTCTGGCAGTACTCTATTACATGGGTAGGTAAAAATGTTTGTACTTTTTTTTTTTTTTTTTTTTTTATCGTGCGGAAATCCCTTCGGATACCCCCCCGCCGGCCAGCGGGGGCGGTTATGTCGGGCTTGCACCGACTAAAACCGCACGCCGTCTCGGGTCTTCAGACGCCGGGGTGTAAGGTTACCCATAGAGCATATCCCTCGCACCCCGGCTGACCCTGGGCCATCTCACCACTAACAGCATCGCTCATCCTGTCTCCTCTGAAAGCAGAGGAGTACGGAGAGCGATGTGTTCCCGCCACGTTGGGTATTGGCCGACGATCAATGCCAGCCCTATGAAGGGGTGAAGGGGAAGCCATTGACCGCCGCCCAGGGTGTACCGGCCGCTCCGATTCCGTTCCCCCCGGACTGCAGCGGGATCGGAATCGGAGCGACACTCGGACCTCTCTGCCTACTACAGACGTGTGAATATCAAAAAGTGGTTCGTCCATAATCGTTTACTTGAGAACGCTGTTAACCCCGCTTCTATTTGGCTTCTGGCACTTGGGAAAAGTCTTGCTGTTCATTTTGCTGTTCCCGCTAAAACAATAACTTATTTACCAGTAATTTCCCCCACACTTCAATCCTCTTTAACGGTAAATCATTTTGTTTCAGCTAAAAGCTTTCTCTTACATCTATAATAATTTTTTCTCGAACGCAGACGTTTAACGCCAAATTTGCCTAAGTGAGTAATTTCTCATTTTGGAATTTACTTAAGTTTTTAGGTGTAAAGAGTTTTAGACTGTCGAACTGTTTTCTTTGTAGGTAGGGTTGAGTACCACTCTATTGCTTAGTATTCTCGCTAAGTAGCTACTTCTACTTAGCGTAGTTTATTTAAGTAGGGGAATAGAGAATGCGTTTACAGCATACTTGGTGTAAACGCATTCTCTATTGCCTTTCTCGTATGCAGGTAAAATCCTGTGAGTGACACCTCTAGTTGACAGTTAAGGTAGATCATGATAAAAACCGCGGTAGCCTATTATTGGTATGGGTAAAGGACTGCTGAGACGAGGTCTCGGGTTCGATCCCAGGTATTACCATGGCACACACCAATGACTTTTCGATGCTTTTCGAAGTTATGTGTGTATTTATCGCAGGTTTATAAACATAACATAACATAACATAAACTCACGCCTACATCCCCGAAGGGGTAGGCAGAGGTGCTAGCACCCACATTTCGCCAGTTTATGTTTAGGTCCCAATGTAATAGGTGGCGAGCCTATTGCCATTAAACGGGCACTTATAGACCTGCGATAAATACACACATAGCTTCGGCAGGTTTATAAGTGCCCGGTTAATGGCAATAGGCTCGCCACCTATTACATTGGGACCTAAAACATAAACTGGTGAAACGTGGGTGCTAGCACCTCTGCCTACCCCTTCGGGGATATAGGCGTGAGTTTATGTACCTATGTAGGTATGTATGTATGATAAAAATGAACTATCAGGTGAGCCGTATGCATTATTGCTACCTGTGATAAATAAAAAACAGAAAGTGGTTTACTTGCGACTTCCATTACATATAGCTGCAGATGAAAAGTCTTTACTCGTAATAACAGTAGTTTCATTGGTGCGATTCTACTCACCAACCACGACCATAGCCCATAGTTTCACAGACCGCACTTATCCTTTTCAAAAAGACACTTCAGTTAATGGTGGTGAGTAGAAACGCACTATCTGCCGTCCTCAAGCTAAAAGGCGGATACGTGACTTCTGGTAAATTTTCACATCTTAACTTTGGACAAATATTTATATGTTTCACTTTTTAAAGATAATGTTATTGCAGATTTATAGAATATACTAGCATTTTAAAATATGCACTCATTTTTCAGGTCTAGCTCGTAATTTGCTTTTTCACTACGGCAGCTATAATATTCGTATGAAACGTTTCATTTGCATAGCGAAGAGTCTAAGTATGGTCTGTAAATCTCGCTCCTAGTCCACAACCTGTGTTAAATATAATCATAACCTTTCCTGGGAATTCCCAATTGTAATACTTAATATTTTCGCAGGTTACTAAGGGCCGTTGATCTGAAAAAACGGCTTTAGTATAAAGTAAGAATAAAACAGCCAGGTTGCAGTATGTACGTGTTTCTTAGATTTAATAGAATTTCGTCACATCCAAAGAGAAGGGTAACTTTGAACAACATGATGAGTTAACCAAACTATGCTAAGTTTCTTGAACTGCCAGCAGTAGTATATATATAGAATTAGTCGTAAACTAATGTTGTTTTGTTGTGTCAAAACTTGTCAGAATATTTTATTACTTCGTCACTACGGCTGTGTGATATATTATTCCTCAAGGTAGGTAGAGGTTTATTTGAACCCACATTCGACCAATACTATTTTACAATTCCAAAGGGTCCAAGTCAACCTTGGGTTCCAGGGGGTCAAAAGGCATTCGCTTCAGTAAAACCCAAGATAAACCAATAATTTAGGAGCAGGAGAGCTTCAAAGTGCACGATTTGGATGCAACCGGGATTGGCGCACAGATGATGTAGATGATGTTCAGGGACACATCAGATCTTGAAGATTATAGACATGAATGAATGTGAAGATGCTTTTGCCTGCCCTGCTTGTAGTTCATCTGAGGTTGATTCTATTCTTCATCATGGTTAGACAAGTAATGTACGGCCTCTGTGGCGTAGGGGTAGTGCATTCGACTGCTACGACAAGGGGCGCGGGTTCGAATCCCGCTCAGTGCAAATATTTGTATGCATGAATATGTCTATTTGCATTGGTCTGGGTGTATCTATGTATAATGTGTATGTATTTACAAAAAAAAACGTATATAAGTATGTTTATCCGCATTTTAGGACCCATAACACAAGCTAGTTAAATTATGCTTACTTTGGGTCTAGAAAGCGCTGTGTAGAATGTCGTAGAATATTTATTTATTTTCGAATTGAAAAAGTCTTTTTGTGTTGGATAGCCTATTTATAAGAAGGTTATATATCATCAAGCCACTACCTAGGGGAGCGGAGCAGTAATCATATCTGTCAACAAATTGGAAAAAATTCCATTCACTTTTGCAAAACTAAAGCATACCCATAAGGGTTGAATAGGTGCTATGGGGGATCGAAGTATGTCACATATGAAGCTATTCTTTCATATCAATCTATTAGCCAATGGCAGACTACTGCTGAATATAGGGATCTCCTTATGTACGCATAGCACCAAATCCCCCATCAAAAGTCAAAGTCAGAACCCATTTATTCCGTATAGACCATAAATACGGCACTTACAAAACGTAAAAAATAAAAATTAATCTAATGTTTGGCAAATGGACCACACCGGTTCGAAACGCGGCCCTGTCCTGAGAAGACTCCGGCAAGAAACTCAGCGGGCTGTTTTTTTTTGGTCTATTTACAAACATATTTACTTAACCTAAGTACAATATTTCGTTTGAATAGCATAGAGAGAGAGAGCAAACAGTTCATATCCAAGCTTGTTTGTCGTCTAAATAGTCTTGAATTTTATAATAGCCTTTTTGGCAGAGTTTACTTTTAATTTGGCTTTTAAATTTATGAGAGATTCTTCATTTCACTAGGAAGCTTGTTGTAGAAGCGTATACAGTTACCCTGAAAGGAATTACTAATCGTGTGGAGTCGACTATCACAAACCACAAGATTGTTTTTATGTCTAGTATTTTCCCGCTTTCTGCATTCCGCATACATCTGAGGATACATATATTTCACATAATCTTCTTCAACCCCTCCTTCAATAAGATTTATACTCATCTCCTTTCACACAAATGATTGTCATTCCGTAAGATAAATGATGTCTTTCGATGCTTTGTCTCATTGGAACCTCCTTAATTTTTAAATGATACATAAAACGCACATCAGTCATCAATCGTTTTTTGGTCTAATCTCTGATTTTACTTGACCAATTGCAATTTTAAGTCTGACCAAGACCTTTCTAATAGAAAAAACCGCAACCAAATCCATTTAGTTGTATTTGCGTCCATTACGAACAAACAGATAAACAGACGATAATTTAAAAAAATATATTTTGTATTCAGAATCGTTCATTTAACATAGCGTATTTTACAATTTAAAATTTTTCAAGTAATTGACAATTAAATATAAATATTCTACGACATTCTACACCACGCTTTCTAGACCCAAAGTAAGCATAGTTTAACTAGCTTGTGTTATGTGTTCTAGAATGCGGATAAACATGCTTTTATAAATTTTTTGTAAATACTTACATATTATACATAGAAACACCCAGACCAATGCAAATATACGTATTCATGTATACAAATATTTTCTCTGAGCGGGAATCAAACCGGCACCCCCTGTCGTAGCAGTCGAATGCACTATACACACTACAAATTTTTATAATAGTATTAGATACATGGTGAAGTTAGGAGTCTCTAAAAGGTAGGTAGTTTTTTTTTTTTTTACGTGCGGAAATCCCTTCGGATACCCCCCCGCTGGCCAGCGGGGGTGGCTATGTCGTGTCTCGACTAAAACCGCACGGTGTCCTCTAGCTTGTTGATAATAAAGTAAATGTAAAAATAGCAGCTAACAGGGATTATGATGTTGAGTGAGACGATGGACATGCCATCACTCAGGGGGATTCGGTTCAATTTGGCGACTCTATCTTATCATCAGTGATAGTGTTTTACGAGTACTTATCAGTGCTGTTAACAATATACCTGATGTGGGCGGTATGTACATTACATTTAATCAACTTATTTATATAGAGCTGTTTATACGCGTGTTTCATGACGTAGAATGTGAAGGCCCCACCCCGTGGGTGTTGGAGAAGCCTCAACATTAGAATATTAATATCTCTATTGTGTTGCCTGACTTTTTAATGTATAATCTAAAGTGCTATTTCTTTTTCTAATAATCATCAGTTGTCCGATTGATAAGTTGCCCGAACCTAATGTCACATAATATCACATGCTATAAAATTGAAATCCCTAAATATGCCCTGAATTAGTTTGTCATAAATATTACTATCAATAATATACAAAACATTTAATGGCGTTTCCCATAAAAGTTATAAATCCTAATGAGAATGTCCAATTCTCAAAATGTCCAATTCCCAGAATGTCCAATCTTTGAGAATGGACTACAGGTAGCAAAATGTCCCTTTCTCAGAAATTACTTGTGGGTTAGGTTAGGTTACAACTGTGACCCCAACAGCGCGAGCCGAGCGAGCGAAGCGAACGTGCCGCGGTAGCGGCCGGCGAAGCACCAGAATTGATTTGTATAATAACAATATAATTATTATAGTAGTTATTTTGATTCTATCAGTATTTTGTATTTATTGTTTTTCATATGTATTAATAAAGCGCTCTGATGTGTTATTGAACAAATTTACCACGTTCTCAAAGATTGGACAGTCTGGGAATTGGACATTTTGAGAATTGGATATTTTGGGATTTGACATTTTGATACCGTTGGATATTTTGAGAATTGGACATTTTGACTCTGAACGATTTTTTCCGCGGTGTCCGTGTTACTCGTTTGGGTGTTTCTGAATAAACCTAATGACAAAATAGTTTAAGAAGTATCTTCTAAAGATAATTATGTAAAATAAAATTGCGGCATTATGGTTTTTTTATTTTTTTATACCACTAAGGTGACAGACAAGCACACGGCCCACCTGATGGGAAGCGGTTACCGCGGCCTATGGACGTGTGCAACACCAGTGTCGTCACACTCGCGCTGCCGATCCTGTAAAGGAAAGGGGATGGGAAAGGAGTTTGGGAGGGGAAAAATGGTTACGGAAGTTCATAGCAATCGTGTTATGGATAATGATTTTCGGACAAATTAGTTTAGGAAAAGTAAGAGACTACCATTATTGCCATGTACCATAATCTATACATGTATTTTAAAGAGAAAAAGATTTGTATTTTGTGTTTTTTTAGGAATAAACTCAAAAACTACTGAACCGATTTAAAAAAAAACTTTCACTATTAGAATTCTACAGTATCCCTGGAGTAGCATAGGATACTTTTTATCCCGATATTCCCACGGGATCAGGACTGGTGAAACTGCGTGGTGATGTGGTGATGCTAGAAACTTTATACTATCGAAAGTATACTTGCTGGGACACCAAAGGTACTAAATATATTTAAGGCTAGTTGTCCTTCAGTTATGATTTAAATATAACTTAAAAAAATATTCGACTCTGTTATTTTAAGCAAGATCAGTACAAAATCCTCTGAACTAACACGATTCAAATATTTACAAGCAAATACTTGTATGTTAGTTTAGATAAACACATAATATTAACAAGTTAATGCCTACAGAACCACGAATTCTGAAAGCTTTGTGGGTTCACCCTCTTTTGAGACAAATATTTGTGCGGTTTGCTGATGTTTACTCCAAGTCTGGCTGTTTGTGAATGAACAGCTCTCGCAGTGCAAACAGTTGCCTTGTAAGGGGTTAGCCCGTTAGCTAAAGAGCCGAGTAACAACAATAGAACAGAATTTATTGTTCAGAGCAAAAGTTTCAAGCAACATTGATGCAAGATAAACAAGATTTGAATTGAAAAAACCGGCCAAGTGCGAGTCGGACTCGCCCATTAAGGGTTCCGCAGCAAGTCACATGATAATGTTTTTTTTTTAATTTTTATATTTGAGTTGATTGACTGAAAGTTAAATTGCGGTTTACGATTTATGACGTATTAAAAAAACTACTTACTAGATCTCGCTCAAACCAATTTTCGTTGGCAGTTTACATGGTAATGTACATCATATTTTTTTTTTCAGCTTTATCATTCTGTTATTTTAGAAGCTACGGGGGGGGGGGACACATTTTTCCACTTTGGAAGTGTCTCTCGCGCAAACTAATTAGAAAAAAAAAATGTAGAAAAAAATGATATTAAAAACCTAAATACCATTTTTGAAGACCCATCCATAGATAGATAGACGTATGGGTCTGATGAAACTTTTTTTTTGAGTTTCAGTTCTAAGTATGGGTGTAACTATTTATTAATCTGTGGTAAGGGGAACCCCCAAAATTTATTGTTTTTTTTTCTATTTTTGTGTGAAAATATTAATGCGGTTCACATAATACATCTACTTACCAAGTTTCAACAGCACAGTTATAGTTTCGGAAAAAAGTGCGGACGGACAGACAGACATGACGAATCTATAAGGGTTCCGTTTTTAGCCATTTGGCAACGGAACCCTAAAAGGACAGAATTTGAATCCGCAGCAGTCTTAAATATATAAGTACGAGAATTTCGGCTATACCGGATAGGTTCAAGTAGCCCAGTTACCAAAGTTTTTCTCTATTACGTCATTTGCTTTCTTTGTCAAGTGTTTGGACTATCAACTATGGAGGACGGCAATGTGTTAACGGCATCAGCTCTGTGTTTAATAAGTTTACTGAGCTTCTACTACTGTGAAACTTATTTACAAACATACAAAAAAACTAGGTCTGCAAGGCGAATCGCTGCTTGCAATGTTGAGCTGAGTGAGACATTGTGAATCAGATTTTGAAAAATTTTGAACAGTGATCATTACTCCGTGGCAAGTCCGATATTGAAAATTCTTTTTGAAAGTCACAACTCTGGACATGCTTTCTGAGCGTGTAAAGTTTGGTCACAGTGTCTCGAGCGGTTATTATGTAATTCCATCTGGATTTTTTTTAACGGTGATCATTCCTCTGTGGTAGCATTATTTTTTTCAAAATATATCCATAAACCTTCCTCTGATTGACTTCTTTAATCATGCCAAATTTGGTTCAGATTGGATTAGTAGTTTAGGAGGAGATCTGTGACAAAGAAAATCCTGAAGTCTGGTATGAGGAGCTTTCGCTCGACTTCGTCTCACTCAGCTCAATTATTAAACCGTGACCGAAAAGAATGCAAACATGAACCAATGAAATTATGAAACAAATACAAAAAAAATATTAAATACTAAGAAAAAACAATGTACACTCAGTACAGTATTTTCAAAGATTACCACCTCTAAACAAACAAACTTTACCTCTTTATAATATTATCACAGACTACAAAGGATTTTCCACTTAGGGGCTTATTCGAGTGGGGTGCTTGGTTGGGGACCTCCACGCGGTGCACCCTGGGCAACGGAGACGGCAGCGCCTCTCTCCTAGGGCGGGAGAGACGCTGCCGCCTACGGCCAACTCCGACCAAGGCGAGGACGGCCCTGTTGAGGGCTGTTCGGAAGCTTTCCACGTGTCCCTCTGATTAGCAGAGGGCACAGTGGAGAGCAAGTAAGGGGGCCATCTCGAAACCGGAGATGGCCCAGGGTCAGTCGGGGTGCGAGGGATATGCTCTATGGGTAACCTTACACCCCGACGTCTTAAGACCCAAGACGGCGTGCGGTTTTAGTCGGTGCAAGCCCGACATAACCGCCCCCGCTGGAGACCCCCCGCTCTCCAGCGGGGGCGGTATCCGAAGGGATTTCCGCACGAAAAAAAAAAAGCGGCTTATTCGAGCGAAGCAGTCTGGAACCACTCGCTTTGTTGATAATAATGATTCAATCAAGCCGCCATATTTATGAAAGATATCAATGTATGCTAAAGCATACATTGATATCTTTCATAAATATGGCGGCATTGACTAAAGTCAATGAATTTTACTATCGGATACTAGCTTTTGCTCGAAGCTTCGCTCACCTTCGGAACATATACATAATATGAAACTTGTTAAGACTATTATGTCAAAATTTTTACGGGGAAAAGAATAGAGCTCAATTAACTCAGTGTAATAATGTATACTCGTGCGCAATATAAGTCTATACCCAATTTATTTATTTTGGAGATCTTAGAGCGTCTGAAGTCTATTATATTTTTTGGACATATCTCCGGTTCTACTTAACCAATTGCAATCAAACACACGGCAGATTTTAATTCCGATCAAGATCTTTCCCATAGAGAAAATCGCAATACCGTCCGTCCAGTAGTTTTGGCGTCCATCGCGAATAAACAGACAAATCGAGAAGAATCCTTAAAAAATATTTTTTTGTTTTCAGAATCTTTTTAGGGTTCCGTAGCCAAATGGCAAAAAACGGAACCCTTATAGATTCGTCATGTCTGTCTGTCTGTCCGTCCGTATGTCACAGCCACTTTTTTCCGAAACTATCAGAACTATGCTGTTGAAACTTAGTAAGTACATGTATTCTGTGAACCGCATTAAGATTTTCACACAAACAGAAAAAAAAACAAAAAATTTTGGGGGTTTCCCCTATTTAGAACTGAATCTCAAATTTTTTTTTTCATCAAACCCCTACGTGTTTGGTGTCTATGGATAGGTCTTCAAAAATGATATTGAGGTTCCTAGTATCATTTTTTTATAAACTGTGTCCCCCCCCTCTGTAACTTCTAAAATAAAAGAAAGATAAAACTAAAAAAAATATAACGTGCAGAAATCCCTGTAAACTTCCACCGAAAACTGGTTTGAACGAGATCTAGTAAGTAGTTTTTTTTTAATACGTCATAAATCGTAAACCGCAATTTACCTTTCATTCAATCAACTCAAATATAAAAATTATAAAAAAATCATGTTTAACACACACACACATGTTACTTGCTGCTATGGAACCCTTCAAGGGCGAGCCCGACTCGCACTTGGCAGGTTTTTATTTAATATCTCCAATGTACAGGTACAACTAATTAAGCGTAGCGAGCCGAAGGCGAGCGAAGCGTCTTTAGTTTCAAAGTTGCATTTCAAACAAATGATACTCCTCCGAGACCGTTTGACCGATCTCGACCAAATTTGCCATGGTGATCAAATAGACATTACTGAGTGTCGTAAGGGGTCGAATGTCCAGATCGATCTTACCATCGAGGAATAATCACCGAAAAACCAAATCAATGGAAAAAGTCGACCGGTCACGTTGACCTATTGTTGGATAGGCAAATCTGGCTACGCTTAAGTTTGGGTTGATTGCGAAGCTGGTAACCGTCCTAGTTTATAATTTTATAATAATATAGATACCATAGTTTCCTTTCTCTGTACTTTGTAACGAAGACCTTTCAATACTTGCGACAATACTATTTTCTAGGTGGAAGATACCCTAGGTCCTATTCTGTTCCCCCTAAAAACCTGTATACAGAATTTGATGACCAGTTGAGTAACATAACATAACATAACTTCAGGCCTGTATCCCTGAAGGGGTAGGCAGAGGTGCACCCACGATTCGACAGTTATGTTTAGGTCCTAATGTAGTAGGGGGCGAGCCTATTGCCATCTACCGGACACATTACTAAGCGAGCTATCGCTCGCTTAGTAATGTGTCCGTAATTAACATTTTTAATACACACATAACTACGAAAAGTCAGAGGTGTGTGCCCGGGGCGACTAGGGATCGAAGTCGATAACCGCCCCCGCTGGCCGGCGGGGGGGTATCCGAAGGGATTTCCGCACGAAAGAAAAAAAAAAGGGATCGAAGTCGAGACCCCGTCTCGGCAGTTCGTTACGTACGCCACTGGGCTATCGCCGCATTTTTAGTTGAGTACACGTAGTTAAAGCGTGAAAGTGTAACAAACCAACAAACTTATTTTAACAGTATCGAGTACATACATACATACATAAAATCACGCCTGTTTCCCATAGGGGTAGGCAGAGATCACGGATCTGCATTTGCCACGATCCTGACATACTTCTCTCGCTTCATTCACTCTCATTCTATTCTTCACGCATGCTCGTCGGTTTAGGGTACTCCTGACCTGCCCCTTTTCTAACACTTCCCCGATTTGGTCCAGGTATGTGCGCCTAGGTCTTCCCCTTCCGACAGTACCATCTACACTCGCAGTATCGAATATAACTCAAAAAGACTGGACATAACACACAATTGACAACGGTGAGTTCGTATTGATCTTTTTTATCTCCATAAACTGACGCACTCTGATACAAAGTGGCCTAAGCACTCGACATGCTTTCAAAATTATCTTTAGGCCTGTTTTCGATATATATCTGCTATATCTTTAGTGGCTGTTATCTAGTGAACTAAACATAATATTTACAATTTACTAAATTATTTTACGCATATTAACCAAACTGGACCACTAGGGCTGGAGTGACAATGATAATGGAAAACCATCATTAGGATCGGTTGCGAAGCGTGTTAAAGGGCCTAACAAGTACAACTTTAGAGTGGTAGAGTCAAGCAACAGTAATTTTGGCCGTTGCATGAATGGGCCGACTCGACCGGGGAAGCACCACCCTCTCACAGAATATCGACGTCAAGTAACTGTTACTTGGCGTCGATATTCTGTGAGATTTTGAACTGTTGCGTTCCGTTAGGTGAGTGAGAGTTGCGGAGCCCAAACTCCTTTCCCATCCCCTCCCAAACTCCTCTCACATCCCCTTTCCTTTACCGGGACGGCAGCGCGAGTGTGACGCCACTGGTGTAGCACACGTCCATAGGCCGCGGTAACCGCTTCCCATCAGGTGGGCCGTGTGCTTGTCTGCCATCTTAGTGGTATAAAAAAAAAACTCGCTTTACAGATTTTTGTTTTTGGACAAAGTTCATAACGCCATCTATACCCAAATTAAGCAGTTTGTCATATGGGTTCTAGAATGCGGATAAACATAAAAAAGTACAACATAAAAGATTAAAAAAGTAACCATTAATAAACTATTCAAACAAATTACACTGATGATGGTTATTCACTCGGGGAGCTTCGCTCAATTTTTGCAACAGCAGAATGTATGGCAGACCTAGTTAGTTATAAATTCTAACATTAATGACAAATTTCGTGTTTCACAAATACCATATTAGCGGAACCCCCGTATAACATTAGCAGGCGACAGAATGCTCCACTAGGTACACTTCGATAGTTAATCTACATACCATGTCTGACATAGTGATACCATTGTACCCGCTATGGGCGTACTGTACTATTGTTTGCGCCAATTATTACTCTTTGTTCTTTAGTTAATGCTTGCCGAGTGCCTCGACTACTTTGATTTAAAATTTGATTAGAAATGAGAATAAAATATTCAAATGTTAAATTCAATAGTAATATCGTTAAGGCATGACCGTGGGTTGTTGGTTTCAATTTAGAACCCATTCTTAACACAAGCTTTTAATCAATTGACCTACTTCAAAAAGGCGAGAGGTAGGTTATTCAATTACGTTGAATGCTCCTCCTTGTGAATGTTACATGATATCTTTTCTTATTGCCATATAACTCTTATATCTATATAACTCTTTTTTTTATTCAATCGAATTTGTTGAGCGAAGCTCGTCAGAGATTTGCCCTCTTTTAGACGACTCATGTATTTCGTTTGACCATCTTCTCCTCCCAAACGGCTGATCCGATTCTAATTAAATTTCACACAAGCAAAGATGTTACTGATGGGAAGGACATAGGCTATGTAATTAAAAATTCATGTGTACCACGGAGGAATAATCACCGAATAAAGTTTTCAAAATCTGATTTCTCAATAATCAATAAAGCCTCATTCACTCGATTAGACTGTAGACATCGACAAAAAAAGAAAGACGGAAATCGGACAAGCCATTGAGGAATTATCACCGTTAGAAAAAGTCCTTTTTAAATTGCTTCGCTCGATTTTTGCAACGGCAGAATGAACCTAGTTTAAATTGCTAAGATTAGAAACATAAAATGCCTGATGACGCTTGAATATTCCCTGCCCACGTGGGTTAAGGTGTATGGGGCTATATCATGACCCTCGGGGTCAAGTCAACCTTACCGGCAAGTCGGTATACCTGTTAATTGACGGATGAAGCTCTGGCGCAGGCTTTACCCTCGACAGTCGCTTCCATAAAACCCGTATAAACTAAATCTATAAACTGTGAAGAAATAAACGGACCTGAGGTTGCGAGTTGAAAGAATCTGATGCAACCGGGAACCGCTAAGGCGATGATGGTGATTCCCTGTCTACCTGGGAGCAGGTTATCTGAGACTGACAGGGATGGACAGTACGCTATTCCTGTCAGTCTTTAGTTTCAAGCAACATACTAGCGTTTTTAGGATTCCGTTGCCAAATGGCAAAAAACGGAACCCTTATAGATTCGTCATGTCTGTCTGTCTGTCCGTCCGTATGTCACAGCCACTTTTTTCCGAAACTATAAAAACTATGCTGTTGAAACTTGGTAAGTAGGTGTATTCTGTGAACCGCATTAAGATTTTCACACAAAAATAGAAAAAAAAAACAATAAATTTTAGGGGTTCCCCATACTTAGAACTAAAACTCAATTTTTTTTTTCATCAAACCCATACGTGTGTGGTATCTATGGCTAGGTCTTCAAAAATGATATTGAGGTTTCTATTATCATTTTTTTCTAAACTGAAAAAATAAGAGCCCGATAAAATTAAAAAAAATATATGATGTACAATTACCATGTAAACTTCCAACGAAAATTGGTGTGAACGAGATCTAGTAAGCAGTTTTTTTAATACGTTACAAATTTTAAACCGCAATTTACCTTTCATTCAAACATTATTATGTTACTTGCTACTACGGAACCCTTAATGGGCGAGTCCGACTCGCACTTGGCCGCTTTTTTTACTGTATGATTTTTTATCGTCCCACATTAGTCAAATCTCTAATGTCCTTGGTTCCTTTAGTTAAAATAATTGCGAAATATATATAAACTAGGAATTCAGTGCAGGGTGCGACTGAAATAAATTGACCTGAGCGAGCAGGACTCTTACTTGAAAATAAGACATCTTACTACGGTCGCGCGCTTTATAGCTAAGGCCGCGCGCTCGTGAAAATGTTTTTCGTTGATTATTCCTCAATGGTACATCGGACATGAACCATCTCGCTTCAAAACACTCCTCAGCGTCCACACTATCACCGTGGTAAATTTGGTCAAGATCACGCGAGTGGTTACGGAGGAATTCAGTCACCAACAAACAGCTATGCCGGGTATAAGAGCTTCGCTCGCTCAGCTCAATTAATATACTAAATTATAAATAATTATATTTAAGTGTCTATTTAATCACCTCTAGTTGTCATTGTATGTGTATCTACAGTATTTGTGTTGTCCTTTTGTTTAGATTCTGGTCGAAGAAACTCCATACTCAAGACAACCGGTCAAATCCTGAGCCACTTTAGAAGAAGGTATCAAATACTTCATGAAATCGATTGATCGAGGTAGATTTGTAAGCACGTGAGTCTGCTATACTTTTCTCATTACCGGCCAAGTTTTGGCACTTATATAGACTCTTAGTAGCAATTCAATTCAAATCTTTATAATGGCTCCTGTGCCTTATGCAGCGATTCTGCCAATGTCCCGTAGATAGAGCTATTAACGAAGGAGATAATCTCCTCCATCTTCTTTTATCTCCTTTGTTAATAGCTCTATCTACGGGATATTGGCAGAATCGCTTGATTCATTTCAATGATTTGAATTGAATTGCTACTAAGAGTCGATATAAATGCCAAAACTTGGCCGGTAATGAGAAAAGTATAGCAGACTCACGTACTTACAAATCTACCCCCATCAATCGAGTTCATAAACTATTTGATACCCTTCTATCAAACATTCCCCATACTCGAATAGTATTGTATACAGGTTGTACGCTATTTGCATATCGGGCCGATAAATCCAAGTATGTGTTCGTTCAGCTCTCAATCCCGGACGAAAATCTGTCAAGCTTTGGACGTTCCAGGACTAGGAATTCTGAAGCTCTCTAACCGATTTGTACCAATGCTTTTGGTTTTTTATTTTTATTTTATTTATTCAGGGACAACAAACAGTTACAACATGTGTAGTACAAATTTTGAAAGTAGATTGGTTATTTTATAGGCAATATTGCAACCCACTACGTTATCCGCAGATTAAAATACATAATATAGCAGAGGGTGCCACTAGAGTTTGGTACATTACAAAAAATAGTAATAATCAAAAACAAAGAAAATAAATCAATTTGCAAAAAAAAAACAACTTAAATAAAAATAAACTGAGACACACATGAGAAGAAATACATCCATTACAATTATAACAATAAATTGGTAAATTAAATTAGGCTTATTCATATTAGATATATATTAAATTACATTACATTAAAATCAAAATCCGTGCAGCTAACTATGAAAGCATTAATATAGGTATGTATTAATAATTAAGTTAATTATCATGAATGAATTACAAATTAATAAAAAAATCATATGTATTTGATTTAAATTCATACTTCGAACATGCAAATATGTCAACATTTATAAAATTATTGTTATAAGTCGCCAACATTCGATGGATGGGGCAACGTAGGCCAGAATTAGTACGACATGTGTTCACCACGAACAATGTTCCTGCAATGGTTCACTGTTAATACCTTGGGTTCCGTGCAGTAATCCCGCTAATATTATAAATGTGAGTGTGTGAATGTCTGTTACCACGTATCTATCGTACTACTGGTGGTAGAAATTTGATGACACAAATTTGTCACAAAATTCGGCCGGGTAGGTACCACCGTCTATAGACCCGAGACGGCGTGCGGTTTTAGTCGGTTCAAGCCCGACATAACCGCCCGCTCCATAGGAATCCAATTTCGGTTTGATTGCGTTCGGGGGTCAGCAAGTGCATAGCCGGGCAGGGGGATTGTGGTCGCAGCACTAGTGGGACCGGTGGGTGTCAAGTGCTGCGACGACCATCCTCTTCTGATGAGGCCGTCAAGCTGAGTGCCACCATTGTTAACATGGTACGTGTATGTAATGGTGACCCTCTTTCCTGAGACTTTACCTTCAGCTTACCATCAGGTGAAGTCAAATTGACGTGTCCTAAATATAAAAAAAAAACTCTGTAAGTAAACAAATTATGATGAAATGTGTCATGTGGATAGCTATATCCCGAACATAGGTTCCTGTGGGTCACGGAAACAGGAACAGGATCTAACGCGTACGGAGCCGCGAGTTTGGTAAAATTTTCAATATCTTTTAACGAAATTATTCACACATTAATACATATACTCACGCTTTTTCTCCTCCGGGGTAGACACTCTGTGTGTCATCTGTGTAGATGGCGGGCTGTTGTAGAGACAACAGCCCGCCATCTGCTTCTGTCCTTACATACTTCACGAGCTTCCTCTACTGTCACTAAACCGCAAGCCAGCCGGTTTCGAGTGCTTTTGCCCTGCCCTTTTGCCCAAGTTATTCCTGATCAAAAATCATGACAGATAGACGGAAAACCAAATAATCCTCTATGAACTCGGTTTTTTTTGTTTTCAGAGTACAGAACCCTAAAATATATAGGTAAGAATTCGCTAACCTCGAAATAACGAGGTGTTTTCGTAACTAGATCTTGACTCGTAGACAAATAAAAGAGGTATCAAACCATGTAATTGAATTTCTTTTAAGATACGTATACAAGCAAGCAAGCAAGTAATTACATCATATCCTACTGCCTACTATATTATTATTAACTAGCGTAACAATAAGTCCTGATCTCGTGAGGATATCGGGATAAAAAGTATATAATATGGGGCGAAGAAGGAATATTACGTGCGAGGTGAAACTCATAGGTCGAATACGGAATAAACTGTATTTTGGCTCTACTTCAGAAACTAATCCTATCAGGCGGTTCGAAAGTCAACCAATAAACCTCACACGATGTCGCATTTTCACAGACCCTACTACTCCTTAACATCAGTATTAAATGTGACAAGGGTAGCTCGAGTCATCCCAAAGGTGTTGGAGAAAGTCCTTTTATCTGACTCATGTAGTAATATTATAATGTGAAAGTTTGTGACGATATTAATTTGTGATGACGCATTAAAACTACCTCAAATCTCTCTCTCTCTCTGCATAAAGCTAAATTTTACAGGAGTAAAATTTAGTTGTATGCAGATACTGGACATTTGATATTTCACAGCCGTATATATGGATGTGCGAATATTTGTTTTGATGAGCTCCACGGCGGCGTGGCGGTAGAGCGTTCGTGCTACGTCGGAAGTCGCGGGTTTGATTCCCGCTTAGTGCAAATATTTGTATGCGTCTGTTTGCATTATAGTAGTTTAACTCGCTAGCTTGTGTTATGGGTTCTAGAATGCGGATAAACATACTTAAATACTTTTTTTATTAAATACATACATATTATACATAGAAACACCCAGACCAATGCAAATAGTCATATTCATGCATACACATATTTGCACTGAGCAGGGATCGAACCCGCTCCCCCTGTCATAGCAGTCGTATGCACTACCGCTACGCCACAGAGGTCGTCAAGATGTACACGATGTATTTATAAATATAATTAATGTTTAAAAAAAAATTAAAAACCGCATCAGAATCCGTTGCGTAGTTTTAAAGATTTAAGCATACATAGCGATATAGGGACAGAGAAAGGGACTTTGTTTTATACTATGTAGTGATAGTCTGAAATAGCATATAGGCTACTTTAATCCCGGGAATTAAAGCCTGTGGATCATGGGAACGCGGGAAGTCATTTACGCGGGCGCATAGCGCACCATATCCAAAAAAAAAAAACATAATTCGTTACACATGTTTTTTGTATAGTATATCCATAAGCAGAAGCTAGATTAATTAATGGCAACACCAAATAACACTATTTTTTTAACATTATTTCAAAGTACCCACTTTCGAATCATTTACTAGACGTCAAAATAATTTCTCTGTTAGATGTGACTTACATTCTTGTGTTTACATGTTACAAGTGCTGCAATTTATTATCATTGTAATATTATTGCCCAGTTTCTTGACCTAGTTATTTATAAAGAATCTAGTAAAATGGGTAAGTATATGTCATTTAGAAACATCATCATCAGGCGAGGTGAAGTCAAATTGACGTGTCCTAAATATATAAATAAAAAAAAAACGTACTGTCAAAAAATATATAATTGTAGTTTCATCAAAGCTTTAAAAAACACCTCATTATACCTTTCTATTTTCTATACGTGTACGATGACTGTCGTAAATTATAATTGCATTTGTCATATTTGCCGAATGTTGCCGAAATAAGAGTTAATTTTTTTTAGGACATACGACAAAGGTGATTTTCGGGTGTGCGTTGTTTTATAGACAATTGTTTTAAATAATTTCGTTTTACAGAAAATGTTTCGCATAATTTCGTTTCATAGAATAATCAATATACAGAATACTTACTTTAAAGATTTTTAAATCATTGATTTTTGTTTCACATAAAGTTTAACATTAAATTAATCATATCATAGAATAACAAATCAAATATTCTTTTTCATTATATTGTTTATTTAATATAAAACTTATTACCAAGAATAACATATTATCAAAGTGTCAGTTTCTAAACGTTTCAATTCATACCGTTCATTTCAGTCAAATAATTTACAGGTGAAGCTATACTTTTTTTTAATATAACGATAAGTTAATACAATAAACGATTCTGGGTGGTCCTATTTCTGGGTGATTAAAAAAAAATAACCACGAAGGCTAAGGCGGGAGCTCCGCTCCGCTTCGCTCCCGCCTCAGCCTTCTAACCTAACCTATCCGAGTCGGGGTGTTAACTATAATGACGTTTTATTAACAATTTAATAACAATTTGATTTGATTTTATTTTACAGAAGAAATCAAGCAAACAAATTTGCAACAAAATATGCGACAGATAAAAAATTCTATATTGATATGAAATTATTCAGAAATTAAATTACTACAAGCAATCGGAAAAAAATTTAAATTGTAAATGTTAAAAAGGTGGTTTAATATTCTTTTAAAAATAATTCTACAGTTTGATAAGTTTGTTAAACAAAAAAATGTGATTAAAAATTCATTCAATTCTGTTTCTGTGAAATATGTTTCATTGTAGTAAATTGTTTTTGAAACAATAATATTCGAAATTAAAATATAAGGACCAAATATTATATGAAACATTTTCTGTGAAACGAAATTCTATGAAATTTCTTTCTGCGAAATAAGGGGCTCCCGTGATTTTCATATCGTGTATCGAAATTAACGAGAATGTTGGTGAAAATGAAAAATTATACATCATTACCAGTCATTTACAAGAAGTTCATGGTTTAAATGATATCCCTAACCATGTAAAAACCAATATAATCAAATCTACACGATTTATTGTAGTGAAAATCAGCAAAGAAATGGCATTAAAGTCACCGAGCAAAAAATACTTTTTTACTGCAAGCATAGTGATTGGTTGAATACTGAAGTACAGTTGAAAGACTCGGATCTTCAATAAACCAACACCTGGGCGGAGGGGTGAGCGGTACGCGAAACGTTTTCCAGAGTCAAGCATGCCCTCCAAGAAGCGCAGAATAGATGAGGTTAGAAGGGGGCTTTGGAGTGCAAGCAGCAAGGATAGATTAAAAGATTTTAGACGTATACATGAACATCACACTCGAAAAACAGCACGATGAATACCAACAAGGACATTATGACGACATCTGATCCGAGTATTGCTAAGTATTGGAAAGTTAAGTACCTTTTTTTTTTGTGCGGAAATCCCTTCGGACACCCCCCCCCGAGTCGAAATCCATTTTGACACTGATGAGAATCGAGTAAATTTAATTTATATAGTGTTTTCAGGCAGTTCATCGAACGAAGAAACTTTATCATCACATAGTGATTTATTTCATCAGTATATTTTATTTAAATATACGCGTTGATTTTTGAATTTATTGTTTGTAGTTTACCACATCGCCGACTTATGATTTATCATTGTTTCGCCCTGTTCCGAACGATTTATTTGTAAAATTTTACTTGGCCCTCGATAGATGGCGTGGGGATCGAGTTACATCGCGATATGGTTTCGTTACCGCTAAGTGTATATAATCTTAAATGATTTTATTATTTATAAACAATTACATAGATTAACTGCGAGTTTTGTTTTCATTATCTCCAACTTTAGTATTCCAGTTACAACAAATTGTGCCACTTTAACACTCCCATTCATTCATCACACTGTGGGGCGGAGCCACGGGCAACAGCTATGGTATGGGGTTATGAAGTAACAAAAAGCCAAATTGATTTTAAGTTATAATAGCAGTAAGGTGCACACTGCCTAGTATTACTTAAATATTAGCAATTTAATAAGTATATAATAAAAAGCAGCGATAGCCCAGTGGCGTAAGTAACGGACTGCTGAGACTAGGTCCCGAGTTCCATACCCAGTCGCCCCAGGCACACACCTTTGTTTCTTCGTAGTTGTGTGCATTAATAAATGTTAATTATCACTCGCTTAATAATGTGCCCAGTAGATGGCAATAGGCTCACCCTTTATTACATTGGGACCCTAACATAACTGGCGAATCGTGGGTGTGTCATACTCCTCTGCCTTCGGGTATACAGGCGTGAAGTTATGTAATAAGTAAATATATTCCACCCACTATCTTTTATACCTATTTTTGTAAGTGAAAAGATGTATTACAGATCATTTACGGATAAGTAAGTACTTTGTAAGAAAGCCGAATAATAAATCACGTTCTTATATAGATTATTCCCCAACATTGAACACAATGGTATTATTTTCTTAGAAACCTTTGACGCGTGAGGGTAGGGTCTAATAATCTGATGTGTAATCACAGTAGGATGGTACATTTAAATATGTAACAAGTATATTATATTTCCATTACAATAATAACAATGGGAAGATGAAAGTTATATATTAAACCCACGCTACTTCGAAACGGGCATAAGGCTGACGTTACATAAGAAAGATATTTGCTACTTCACAAAGAGAACAAAGCGAGATAAACATGATATGACTATGGAAATAAAATTATTTCACCGAATACTCTAGCGATTCATTTGGTGTTATTTTATTATTTACACTAATCCCGGTGATAGTCTTATTTCATTGTGTGATATTCACGTCAACTTCGAACAATATCATCTAAATTGTTATAACTTCATGATTTCATAAATGTCGAGATTTGATTTGTATAAATTTATTATGTAGATGTAAATCGTAAAAGACACGTTTTTAATGCGAACGAAGTATTTATTGTACTATCATTTCGATTTAAAACGATAATTAATGTGTACTTTAATTACAATGTAGGGAGTATCCTTTTTTTTTTCGTTCGGAAATCCCTTCGGATACCCCCCCCCCGCGCCGGCCAGCGGGGACGGTTATGTCGGGATTGAACCGAATAAAACCGCACGCCGTCTCGGGTCTACAGACGCCGGGGTGTAAGGTTGCCCATAGAGCATATCCCTCGCAGCCCGACTGACCCTGGACAATCTATAATTAAGTAACTGTTAATGATCTCATCCTAGCTCTGGTTTCAACGCAATATAATGACTGCTCATATAATTTTATGTCACCACCGCTACACAACTATTAATTACAAAACCATAACATACTCCATAAAAAGGATCCATATAACAGTGACGTCACAATAGCATAATATTACTCACCTTAACGGGAGAAGATGACAGCCATAGCTGGAACAGATCTGATGTCACCGAAGTACTCCGAGCCTCGTGGTGAGGCCTTGGAGACAAAGGCCCCAATGATGTCAAACTGTGTAGCCGTGTCACTTCATCAGTATTTGCACACTCACGAATATATCTCTCTAAAACTTTCGGTTTCCCTTCTAGTATTTTTTTCAACTCAATTAAATCTTCATCACTTACGTCACAATCGTCTGGAGACGACCTATCTACAATCTCTTTAAACTCATCAGTACATTGCATTATTAGTTCATTCGTCGCCAGAACATCGTATACTACTTTATTGCCTAAGTCTTCTGGATTCCTATCTTCAAAGTAACTATCACATTGAGAAGAACTCAGTTCAGCACAACCATTCTGTTCGGTGATCTCGACTATCGTGATCGGTGGGTTTTCTTTCAACATATTGTTGTTTGTTATTAGCTCAGGTGCGTTTATATCATCAGGTAACTCATATACTAATCTCATAAGGTCTTGAGGGCGTTTCACCCTCTGATCTTCAATGACTTTTTCTTTTTTGTTGTTTGGTATTTCGAAATTCGAGCACTCATCAGTCTTTTTCGCGTCTTTTTTAGCGACCACATCGATAGGTTCTTCGGATGTCATGGCAAATTAATTCTTGGACACTTCCACTTGGTTTCGTTCACCAATATTCCACATTTCTCGGTTTTCAATTACCTGTTGGCAAACAAACGAAGGGTTAGAATTAACTGGACTAAACAAATATACAGTACCATTGTATCATGTTGCATGTTAACTTTGTAAACTGTTTATTTTTAGCGTAGGTTTACCGTTAAACTTTTGTGTGGAGTTCTCTGTGCTTAATAGTAAATGTTAAATGGATTTTGTTTAAATACGTGAAGTTCAATATCTACTTTATTGTTTTGTTTGATTCATTTTGGTGTTTTGATATGAACAGAATATTAATTGTCTAAGTGACTATATACTGCTATTGTCGGAAGTTTACGCGAATGTCACACATTGAAATAAAACTATTTTTAACGGATTCAATCGCGATTTATTTGATGTTATTTTATATTTTACATTGATCCCGACCATGGTTGATGGAAAGCAACCGAAACGTCGGGATCAATGTAAAATACCACAAATACCTGACCACCCAACCCCGAGAGGAAAACCCTTCAGTCTTGTAATCATTCTCTACGTCTACTGAATTTCGTTTTACAAGTTTTTTTTAAAGAATATTAGTAACCGAAATTACTAATATTCCCCCTAACCCCTCCACCTAAGCTAAATTGCTTGTGTTACGAGTGTGTTCACGTCGGTAGTGTAATGACCAGGATTCCTTAACCACTAAGCTACCGACGCTTTTTCTATTTTGATAACTACATTTTCCGTCATATTGTAACATTCCATTATCATGTTTTTCTCGAGCAAGCACATTATTATTTTATATCTAAGTTTATTTATAGAGCCAAATTAGTAGGACTTTATTTTTTTTAAATATTGAAACTGAGTTGACAAGTCCATAATATTATGTTTGAAGTCGGCGGCGTTATATTAAATGGGGTAAAAATACTTATTTGCCGTTCATTTTCGTGTGAACCCGAGTGATCCCTACTGATTAAAGGCTTTAGAATGGGTGGGCTGGCAAAAGAAGGCTATAATCACAGCCGGCGACGGTTGGCAGACAAATCGATCGGACATATTATTATTATACGCTGCTGTAACTTCGTTTTGTGACCTATTTACTAAATATAATAATATTAATTCAAATTGTGTCGCGTTCGACCTGTTTACAACATTTAATCAGCTGTTTTTTTATACCACTCAGGTGGTAGACAAGCTCACGGCCCATCTGATGGGAAGCGGTTACCGTGGCCTATGGACGTGTGCAACACCAGGGGCGTCACACTCGCGCTGCCGACCCTGTAAAAACTTTCTAATGCCTCTTTAAGAACCTCATATTGTAGTCGCTTGGGAAAACCACAGCAGGGAGATCATTCCACAGCCTGAAGGTGCGCGGAATTAAGTGCCTTTTATAACTAACTGTACGCACCGCTTCCAGTCGCAACGTGTGAGGATGAATTCCCTGTCTGTGGCGAGCAGTGCGATGATAGAAAGTGGCCGTGGGCATCATCTCATACAACTCTTCTGAACACACCCCGTTATAAAGGCGGTAGAAAACGCACAGGGAGGCGAAATCTCTCCTAAGGTTAAGTGGTTCTACACTATGACACTGTATAACATCTTGTATGGATTTCAAATATTAAAATCGTCACAATTTATATAAAAATGTTATGTTTGTTGTACTGAAATGTTTATTGGTGCGAGAAAGATAATAAATAATTATTTTTATCATATGATTCTTTAAGATTTCCGTTCCAACACCGCAATTATTAGTCTAGCTTTATACACCGTATGATACCCAAAATTATAATTGAAACTTGCGTTGACCCTTCTGTTTAGTTAAATTTATTGTCGTAGAAGTGGGTTTATCAGAAAAAAAATAAAGATAATTTTTAATAACATAACATAACTTCACGCCTGTATCCCCGAAGGGGTAGGCTGAGGTGTATTACACACCCATGATTCGTCGGTTATGTTAAGGGCCCAATGTAATAGGGGGCGAGCCTATTGCCATCTACCGGGCACATTATTAAGTGAGCGATAATTAACATTTATTAATGCGCACATAACTACGAAAAGTCAAAGGTGCCCGGGGCGACTGGGGATCGAACTCGAGACCTCGTCTCAGCAGTCCGTTACGTACGCCACTACGCTATTGCCGCATTATAATTTTTAATGAATGATTATAATCGAAAATGTTTTTATATATATTATATGATTATACTACCACGTTCGAGTCAGATCTTTTGTGGAAGGATAATCATGCCTAGTTATTGATTACGTTTTTTTTTTTTTCAAATGAATCTTGCCGACGGAATTCGAAGCAAGGACCTAAGTGTTTTGGATAAAGACTAGGAAGGGAAGAGGGTGGAAAAGAAAGAATTAAAGGCCGGGATTTTGAGTGACTACTAAAGTATATACTTCTTTTGTTAAGTAGAAAAAAAATACTAAGAATTCAGTGCAGAGTGCGACTGAAATAAATTGAGCTGAGCGAGCAGGACTCTTACTTGAAAATAAGACATCTTACTACGGTCGCACGCTTAGCTAAGGCCGCGCTCTCGTGAAACTGTTTTTCGGTGATTATTCCACAATGGTACATCGGATATGAACCATTTCGCTACAAAACACTCCTCAGTGTCCATCCACACTATCACTGTGGTAAATTTGGTCAATATCGCGCGAGTGGTTACGGAGAAGTTCAGCCACCAACAAACGTGGTTTAATGTGATTTCTTTGAAGTCAGTTGGATGTTCCTTAAGAAACAAATAACTCAATCAGATAACATAACTCTACAAAAATAAACTGACAACATTATGAGAATCCAGTCAGTTGAGTATTCGTTAATGTTTGGTATTTATTTATGACAAACGACTTAACTGGCGCGATATCAAAGAGCTCTTTACCACAAATAACAGTCATTTGCGATGCTGGCCTTATAATTTGGAAGTAAAAGCCTACTTGATATTCATTGCGTGGCGAATGCTGATGATATTTTAATAGGGCCAAGAGGAAATGCTATCTATATGTCGTCAGCGGACTGTGAAAAACTCGTCACAAAATTTAGAGAAATATATTTCTGGGAAAAACTGTCATACTGCACATTTGTAATGCAAATTTCAATAATGGTAATAACTACTTCAATAAAATGAAAGTTAGTGTGAACTTTGCGAAAAATATGTCATCTGCAAAGGGCTTTTTCCAGTTTCGTCCAAAGTGGCATTTTGGAGCCCTAGGTCCCCTTGTTGTTATCTGGGAGTGACTGCTAACCCTGAGGGGAAAGCTTACGCCAGAGTCTCTTCCGTTGTTTAGGTGGGGTTGACTTAATCCTCAAGGATGTCGGTAGAGTACACCCCTTTAAGAAAAATACGTATCAGTTGCGATTATTTCAATTTATTAATTTCATAAACATTGCCAGCTTAATATTGTTGGATTGCTCCAACTTAGTCAGAGCGCGAGATTAACGGGGGCAAGACGTGGACACCGTGGTTTCCAAACCCGAGGAGGCCGGAGGCCAGAGGGTGCGAGGGTAATGCCTTAGGGTAGTTGGTTCGAATCCGACATAACCACCCCTGCTTGGCCGTTGGGGGGGGGGGGGGTATACGCATTTCATGCGGGAATCTCCCACCGTATACCCCGCAAGTGTGGCAGTGTGCAGATTAGAGACATAACAGTCTGAAGACAGACTTAACGTGACCTTATTTGCACTGCCCTAGACAGTTTTGTTTTGTTTGCAGTATCCGCACTTTCATATGTTTCTGTAGAGCAATAGTCTGTTTTAAGACTGTCTTGTCTCTAAGGAGCTCTTATTGACGTCTATAATATATGACTTAACCTCGCCTGATCGTAAGCTAAAGGTAAAGTCTCAGGAATGAGGGTCACCATTACAGACACGGATAATGTAACAATGACGGAGCTCAGCTTGACGGCCTCATCAGATGCTTTTTCATACCCCGCTTATAGACCCCGGGACTGTAGGAAGAAGAATTGTTGTGTAGTTACACTCAAAATCTTCTTTCTAGGTAGCAAGGTAAAGTGGAAAATAAACACAGGCCTGATGGCAAAGTTCTAGCAGTAATCGTAGCCTATCAACTTATTTGTAGAAATACTAGTGTTGAGGCAAACAGAGTGCAGCGTGAAAGAAAGTCGAAGCAGAGAAATGAAATTTCACCCTAAGTTCCACCTGGTAAGGTTCAACAGAACTAGATTTATATCTACGATACGGAAGTCGTTAGCGATAGCAGTAGAATCCTACTTAATATTCATCTCGGGTAACACTGATGTAGTTTTAATATAACTAAATGGTCCAACAGGCAGACAAGGATTGATCCATAATTTTATTGTTTCGGCCATTATGCAGGAAGAAGTAATATATTATACTTTCATATCTAACTCGCTATGCCGTGTGGTTTCACTCGTCGTATCCGATGCTATTTGGGTGCCCCTCCCGACCACCCGCCTTGTGTCTTTTAGACTTTTTTTTCTTATTGTTTGGCTCCTAAGCGAACCGCACTTGTCAGCTAGTATACCTGGTGATTAACAGACCAGGCTCTAACGCAGGCTTTCCTATCAGAGTGTGTAGTTGCTCTCGTAAAATCCCAGATAAACCAACCCGGGCTGTATATTTGTATTTTATACCTCTTATGTGGCAGACGGCCCACAAGATATGAAGCGGTTACCGTGACTTTTGGACGTGTGGAATACCAGAGGATGTACACTCGCGCTGCCGACCCTGTGAAACCTTCTAACCTTAAAGAACCCCATATACAAGCTATTGTCATTATTTGGACGTGACTGGGACTAAAGCAGTGATGATAATTATTATCCTCCGAATGTCCCAAACTCACAAAGTTTCCAAACAATACGACAATCAGAAATTGATTAAATTCGAATCACAAGATTTTTATATTATTTGCATAGTTAGTTAATTAGCAGTTAATCAAATAAAGCGTGTTAAGTAATAAAACAGAGAAAATTCTCATAAAGTAAATAAGCCAGGCGTGTTGAAATTGTATACTAGTGTAGGATATAATTAACTTTTTATTGCACAGTACTTCGTAACGACTAATTGCAAATTGCAATTTTATACGAATTTTAGATTTTCTGAAATTTTACATCACAAAGACCCGTGACGTAGCGGTGATTCCGTGGACTACACGATCAGTGTGATTAAGAATAATATATCTACTAATAATAACAATGTTTTAATAAGCGTCGGTAGCTTAGTGGTTAAGGAGTCGATCCTACGATCGAGAGGTCCCGGGTTCGAATCCTGGCCATTAGACTACCGAGGTGAACCCACTCCTAACACAAGTAATTACGCTTCGGGTACTAACAATCTGTAAAAAATAAAATTGATGACATTTATTCTCTAACCCCACACGAAGAATTCCTTGAAAAACATGACATAATTTCACGTCTGTATCCCCGAAGGGTTAGGCAGAGGTGTATTACACACTTATGTTTTTGATTTTCCACTATTCGCCAGTTATGTTTTTAAGCCCCAATGTAATAGAGGGCGAGCCTATTGTCAGCTACCGGGCATATTACTAAAGGAGCGATAATTACCATTTTTAATACACATGTAGTGGCGGTTAGTGTTTCACGTAAATGTGCCAGGTGAATTGCAATCAAACACTGGCCACTATCAATTAATCCATAGTTTATTGGCAAAAGCACAAGCAGAAAGTAAACAGCACAAGATGGTAAGTAAAAGGAAGAACAGAAGATAAGAAGAGTTGATAATTCTTTAGCGAGCATACACACATAACTACGAAAAATCAGAGGTGTGTTGCCCGGGGCGTCTGGGGATAGAACTCGAGACCTAGTCACGGCAGTCCGTTACGTACGCAACTACATCTGAAAAATAACGAACACGAGAAAATAACAAATTGGGGTGTTTTTGTGACTCCGCCAAGATCTTCGGGCCTCTTGGCAACCTCATCTGCAAACTGGTGCACCTTCTGTTTGAGGGAAGAGGCCCTGGAGCAGACATTCCTTTCGAGGTTCGGAGATCAAACGGCAGGCACTCCCACAATAGCCGTCATAAGTCAAATCAAATGGTTATGAAGAAGTAAGTTTACCCTGGGTTCCGAGCTGAACCCCTGAAGTAACCGGGAACAGCGCTACGATGATGATGACACCGGTGAACAATAAACGTTGTAAGTGAACACTCTTTAGTTAAGAAAAAAAGAATCACATGAGAAAAACAGAAAATAAAAAACCAGCCAAGTGCGAGTTGGACTCCCCCATGAAGGGTTCCGTAGCAGCAAGTAAAATTTTTAAATTTGAGTTGATTGAATGAAAGGTAAATTGCGGTTTAGGATGTATCGTGTTAAAAAAAAACTACTTACTGGATCTTGTTCAAACCAATTTTCGGTGGAAGTTTACATGTTAATGTATATCATATATTTTTTTTAGTTTAATCATTCTCTTATTTTAGAAGTTACAGGGGGAGGGGGACAAAAACTATTCAGTTTAGAAAAATATTAAATTAGAAACCTCAATATCATTTTTGAAGACCTATCCATAGATACACACGTATGGGTTCGATGAAAAAAATTTATAATTTTCAGTTCTAAGTATAAACTCCTAGAATTTGTTGTTTTTTTCTATTTTTGCGTGAAAATCTTAATGCGATTCACAGAATACATCTACTTACTAAGTTTCAACAGCACAGTTCTTATAGTTTCGGATAAAGTGGCTGTGACATACGGACGGATAGACAGACAGGCATGACGAATCTATAATGGTTCCGTTTTTTGTCATTTGACAAAGGAACCCTAAAAAAGTGATTACATAATATTAATAATATAACTTGTGTATTGCTGTAGGCGCGCGCGTCGAATAGGCTTATAAAAGTAACGTCTCTATGTGCGTTCGGAGGACACGTCACTGTCGAGTGCCCTACACAAATATGTAATATAGAAGCGAGTGGTTTTATATTTTTACCAGGATCAGTAGGTTGGTAAATAAATAAAAAGCGTCGGTAGCTTAGCGGTTAAGGAGTCGACCCTACGATCGAGAGGTCCCGGGTTCGAATCGTGGCCATTAAACTACCGACGTTAACCCACTCCTAACACAAGCAATTAAGCTTAGCTGGAGGGGTCAGGGGGAATATTAGTAATTACGGTTAAAAAAAATCTTTAAAAAAAAAAAAGTTGCTGGTTCAAGTCCCGTCCCGGATGTTATAATAATAATAAAAAAAAAAAAAAAATAATAATCTTTATTGACAAAAGATACATTTAAATCCATATGAAAAAAAAAAAAAACTAATTGCTTCAAAATTTTGTTAAAAGAATGTGGCGGAGTGTATTTCGTCCATCCATATTTCATTGACATCGATATTTCCACTGAGTGGGAATCAAACTCGCTACGTTTTTAATATAATTACAACCCATTAAAGTTTTATCATATCATCATATTCAGGGCCCAACCCAAATTGGCCTTTCGTGGAATAATATGCCACAATTGCGGGGACAGTGGGGTGGTTACACCCGCATGTTGTTTTATAGTTCCGAGTTATTATTGCGTACTTGTAGTAGTTAAATTTTCGTTTACATCGAGTGTTCTGTTAATATAATTGATTCATTGACGTTTTTATCATTTACTAGCTGATACCCGCGGCTTCGCCCGCGTGGATGTCGATTTTTGTGTTATATCTCCGTTTCTACTTAACCAATTGCAATCAAACATACAGCAGATTTTAAGTCTGACCAAGACTCTTCTAATATAAAATCTTTCCATTTTTCCGTCCATCGCGAACAAACAGATAAACAGACAAAAATTCCAAATAAATATTTTTGTGTTCAGAATCATTCATTGACGGCCTCTGTGGCGTAGCGGTAGTACATTCGACTACTACGACAGGGGGCGTGGGTTCGATTCCCGCTCAGTGCAAATATTTGTATGCATGAATATGTCTATTTGCATTGGTTTGGGTGTTTCTATGTATAATATGTATGTATTTACAAAAAAAAAGTATATAAGTATGTTTATCCGCATTCTGGAACCCATAACACAAGCTAGTTAAACTATGCTTACTTTGGGTCTAGAAAGCGCTGTGTAGAATGTCGTAGAATATATTTTTTTTAAGTTTTTTTTTTTTAATATCCTCAATAGATGTATCATACAAGGTTATGTATAGGAATGTAAGGGCGATTTGGTTTTTATTTAACTTTTCGTATTCTTGTATCTGGTATTTTTATGGGGGTTTTATGGGGGGAGGGTCTTTGTCGTAGCAGTCGAATGCACTACCGCTACGCCACAGAGGCCGTCAAATTAAAAAGTCAAATATTGGTAGAAAACAAGGTAATGTATTCATAAAATTACGTCCTTAGAGTACTCTGTACAATATGTAACAAAACTAGTGTCCGATCCGTGAAGGTATATATAGGTATCAATAATAGGTTCTGTTTATGTGACCCTTATGAACATATCACCCCACAAAAACTGCAATTATAATTTAGGTCGATGCGGAAACTTGCATGGTAACACAAGAGGGCCACTTTGGGCACAAACCATTTCTAGGTAATTATTATATCTGAAATCGCATTTGAAATGCGATTGATACATTTATTTTCATTAATATATTATTTTTAATTTCATTTATGGTTATATATCTAGATTGAGCAGATTGAGCTGACGTCAGACTGGTCAGACAGATACTATTAATAATGAAAATAAGGTATATACTTCGCTCTGAATCGTTTGGGTCTTTACCTATTCAAATTTCTCAGTCTATATTCAGTGTACAGCGGGCCTTCATCGCATAAATATCATAAAAAAATATGAAAACCGTTAGAACATTCAACACGTTCGCAGAAATATGCCTACAGATAATGTATAAGTATTTTCTGTAATATAGAGGAAAGTGGGGTCCCAAATATCTAAGGGAAAACTCAAATTAAACAGCGGGGCTATGATAATGGACTATACTTGTTTTTTGCGTAAGTTAATTAAACCATGCAATAATAAATTTCGATTTAGTCATTTAAAATTAGAACTTTTATCAAATATCAACATTTATGGAGTTTAGCTTTTTAAGTTAAGGTTAGGTTAATTGATAAAAATCAATATGAATATGTTGAAATATAGTAATTTGAATAAATTATAATCAGTCTTTAATCACGACAAATATCACGTTTATATTCCGCTCAATTGTCCAGCGCGTCATTTATCTACAGCCTAATTTAAACATACCCTCAAAGCAGTTTTCCACATTAACCGTACGGTTTGTTTGCAATTACCTTATCGCATATAAGATCAATACAAATATATTTAACACTAGCTGTAGCCCGCAGCTCCGCTCGCGTGGAAGTCGCTTATTGCGTCCACTTCCACTCCCGCTCCCATTCCCACTCCCACTTCCGCTCCCGCTCCCGGTCCCGGTCCCGCTCCCACTCCCACTCCCACTCGCACTGCTGTTACCCGCGTTGTCATGTGATCATAAAGATATGAAATAATTAAATTTTGAGAACAAAACCTGTTGTAGTGGAACAAATATTACGGTTGCATATATCGCTCGCGGACTTTTTTGTAGACATGAAAAAGACCTATAAACCTGAAGTACATCATATTGTTCTATCATCAATAGTTTACGCAGCGCACGCCTTTTTTTTTTTTTTTTACTTTAATCTGCGATCAGTCCCATTTTTTTTTATCAAGCAGCGCACGCCTAAAAAGATTTTCATTTCTCTATATTTTTTTACAATATTCCGATTTTCTTACGGATCTCTAATTTTTTTCAAAATCAATTGTAACCTATGTTACTCCTAGATATTGTAGCTTTCTATATGTGAAAGAATTATTGAAATAGGTCCAGTAGTTGCTAAGCCTATTCGTTACAAACGAACAAACAAAAAAACAAATCTTTCCTCTTTATAATATTAGTGTAGATTATTTGTATGTTTACATGTTGTGTTTGTGTTACAGCCATGGGAATCTTCGAATAGTAGGTATTTATCGTTATATTTTTGTAGTTGAGAAGCTACGACATCTAGTTAATTTCGAAAACTGAATAAGAAAAACAAATAACAAAATATATATTTATACTAGGCTCACGTGTGTGTTCCGTTCTTGAGAGTCACTAGAAAAAACCGTGAATTTTAGACAATGACAAACAAAATACTAACATTTCTTTCTAATAGTAGTATTCCCTTTTACCCGACTATCCCCTACGTGGGTAAAAGGTTTCGTTTTTTTTACTGAGCAAGATGCTGCTAGAAGCCTCATCGCTTTAAAAGATTTTGAAGCCGTGTTTCCACCCCCGAGGCGGACTTTCCTAAATTACATTTTGTATGTAGCTCCTAAGTAGATTTGCAATTTAAATTTAGAGCCACTAGCGGAAGTTCCTCTCTACAAAAGAAATCATCTGAACATTATTTTTTTCTTCTTTGATTTTTATTTATTGATTAATAAGGTCGGGGTGCGAGGGATATACTTTGCGGGCAAACTTACACCCCAGCGCCTGAAGGCCCGAGACGGCATGCGGCCCGAGCTCGAACCGACTAAAACCGCATGCCGTCTCGGGCCCCCTGCCGGCCAGCGGGCGCGGTTCTCTAGGCAGAACCGCGCCCGCTGGCCGGCAGGGGGTATCCGAAGGGATTTCCGCACGAAAAAAAAAGGTAATATAATAAGATTTCAGGAGTAATTAGGTCAGCTATGTGTGTCATACCTAATGAGAACCGCTTACCCTTAGAGAATCCATGTGCTCAATAGTTTACAAAAATGCATAATTTGATGCAATAAAAATTATAGACGTAAAAAGAATAATAATGACGTACATATTATAGTCATGCCTTTATTCAATTGGGGTAATCACAACCAGCCATTTGTTTCTGCCTTTAATCATTTCACGAGGATCCAGCTAAGCTAAATTACTTGTGTTAGGAGTGGGTTCAGGTCCATAGTGTGATGGCTAGGATTCTAACCCAGGACGTCTCGATCCTTGACTGAGTAGGTACTTAACCACTAAGCTGGCCGACCGGCATAAACTCAAGAACGGGTTGACCGATTTTCATGAATTTAGATTTTTTAGATTTGTATTCGCCTACTGTAAACCATCTTGTGTTTTTTTACGGAAATTTCCACGGCTATCCGACGCCCGGCCAGCTGGGGTGGTTATGTCAGACTCGAACCGACCAAAACCTCACGCCGTCTCGCTGAAATAAATTCAGCTGATGATGTAACCAATATAACTACAAGCGTTGGTAGCTTTGTGGTTAAGGAGTCGACTCTACGATCGAGAAGTCCCGGGTTCGAATCCTGGCCATTACACTACTGACGTGAACCCACTCCTAACACAAGCAATTTAGCTTAGCTGGAGGGGTTAGGGGGAATATTAGTAATTTCGGTTACTAATATTCTTAAAAAAATAAACACGATTCTAAGGCGAAACGAAGTTTGCCAGGTCAGCTAGTGTTTTTTATAAACAAATAAGTATTATTTAAAATGTACAGATTCCTTATTATTACTTCCTTAAAATAAATAATATTCTGTTCTTTCGTTCTAGTAGCTAAAAGAAATTATACTCAGCGTCGCGTTGCTCACAAATGATAATAATATTATCGGACGGAATCGCAATCAGAATGGATGTTTGGAATTGTGCTGGCATTCTTGGCATTACGTGACTACGTCGAGCCGCACAGTAAATAGCTCCCAATCGTTAGGTATACATGTTTGTAGTTTCGAAGCCCGATATGTGTACTAGGCTGTTTGAAATTGAGAAGATACGTGCTATAGATAATTGTTGAAGCTATCTGAAACCTGTCTATGTAAATCTGTGTAGGTATACAACATAAGCGGCGATAGCCTAGTGGTACGTAAGGGACTGCCGACACGAGGTCTCGAGTTCGCCCCCCAGTCGCCCCAAGCACACATGTCTGACTTTTCGTAGTTATGTTTGTATTAAATTACTCGCTTAGTAATGTGCCCGGTAGATGGGAATAGGTTCGCCCCCTATTACATTGGGACCTAAAAACGTAACTGGCGAATCGTGGGTGTGTAATACACCTCTGCCTACCCCTTCGGGGATACAGGCGTGTATTTATGTTTATGTATGTTTATACAACATAAGTATTGCCTCGCGTTTTTACCCAGGCAAGGCTCGATTCTGTGGAAATATCAGGAAAAAACGCAGCCTAAATCCATCAATGAAAATGTAGGTTAAGGTCTAACAATTTTAAAATTGGTTTAGAAGTATTTGTTACAAACAAACATACGAACACACAAATTTTACCTCGTTATTAGTGTAAATATATATAATATAATGAACTGGCTGCCGTCATTGATAGTAGCGATAAAATAACATGCTCTGTTTTCATACCATCCAAATTATTTGCTAAATCTGCGTTTGGCACTGTCTCAAGATAATCTGCAGACTCAAAAAATTAAACCAACTTCAAGAAACCCAATAGGGGCCACAACCATGACGTGCATTAAGCAATTCATTTTGAGCAGTAGCTCAGAGGGAGGGAGATGTAGCTATGTACAGTGTATAGCACCATCTCTCTTCCTTGGAGCCCCCGAATTAACCTTCAGGCACTGAAAAATAAATAAATTTACAGATTCAATACAAAAGACTAGCTGGGTTTTTTTTTTTTTTTTTTCGTGCGGAAATCCCCTCGGATACCCCCCCGCCGGCCAGCGGGGGCGGTTATGTCGGGCTCGAACCGACTAAAACCGCACGCATTGATTTTATATAAGTCGGTATTTTTTATCCTCATCTGATATAAAAATTATTAGATTTAAAAAATGCAAATAAAACAATTGAATGTTGAGCAGGTGACAGACGGTCGCTAGCGGCGAGCACGTTAAAATATTCTAGGCGGCTATCGATCGTGTATTGTTCCACTGAGGCACATAGACGATCAAGTGCTACAACATCTCTGACACAAAATATATTTCCTCATTGAGCTGAGCGAAGCGAAGCTCTTATACGTGGCTAAGCCGTTTGGTCGAGACTGTACTCCTCCGGAACCACAATACCGATCTTGACCAAATTTGCCATGGTGATAGTGTAGATACCGCTGAGTGTTTAGAGGAGAGAGAGAGAGATCAACTGTTCAAATACAATGTACCATTGAGGAATAATCATCGAAAAACAGTTTCACGAGCGCGCGGCCTTAGCTATGCGCGCGACGGTAAGATGCTTTGTTTTTCAAGTAAGAGTCCTGCTCGCTCAGCTCAATTTATTTCAGTCGTACCCTGCACTGAATTCCTAGTATTATGTATTAGACTACATCCAACCTTGACCAAATATCATGCATTTTACAAGACTTACAGTCTACAGAGCAGTACGATTGCAGATTACTTGTATTTTTGTTACTTCGTCCAACTAACTCAAAAATATTCATAACGATTTGGCGGTGTTATACTTTACGTGATAGCCCTCGATAAACGTTAACTAATTGCAATGTTGTCATCAAATTCTTTTCAATTCTCCTCTGCAGCTCTATATACTCGTACAAATAATATGCAGCGAATTTAGTGCAAATCATTTGCACAAAAATCGTGCAAATTATACATACAATTTGCACGACGTGGCAGTGCCAGCATGCGTGTCACACATGAGGCAGCGCATGGCCTAAGGAAATAATATTATTATCGCTCTATCAATATCCACTATTACTAACTCACATAACTCAGCGTTCGTTAACATAAATAATAACTACATACAACCTTCCAATATCCATATTATTTGCTGTTACTCCTCATAAAAGCGACCCTAATAACTGTGGGACATCAAATCTGATCATTAATTAGTAACTATGTACACTACACTCGTTACCGATAACGACACAATATCTTGTAATAGACAATAAATTCGTCAACATTTTGCACACACAATAGTGTACTTCTCGCCAAAGTTGATGACCTTTCTAAATACTCGGTGCGTTGAATTTGGGCATGACATAGACGAGTACCTTTTTTTTTTTTTTTATCGTGCGGAAATCCCTTCGGATACCCCCCCGCCGACCTGCGGGGGTTGTTATGTCGGGCTTGCACCGACTAAAACCGCACGCCGTCTCGGGTCTTCAGACGCCGGGGTGTAAGGTTACCCATAGAGCATATCCCTCGCACCCCTCATCCTGTCTCCTCTGAAAGCAGAGGAGTACGGAGAGCGATGTGTTCCCGCCACGTTGGGTATTGGCCGACGATCGATCAATGCCAGCTCTATGAAGGGGTGAAGGGGAAGCCATTGACCGCCACCCAGGGTGCACCGGCCGCTCCGATTCCGTTCCCCCCGGACTGCAGCGGGATCGGAATCGGAGCGACACTCGAGGAGGTTACCCAACACACACCCCACATAGACGAGTACCTACAATATTAATATGTTATAGGCAATTTTATTTATTAGGCGTACAGGGCTGTCGGGCTGCTTGGGCATCAAGGATATTGGTTGCAATATCCTTGATGCCCAAGCATTCCTTTCAGAGTCGAGAGGTCAGGCGGCAGTACCTTCCGGAACGTCATAACAAATATCTTGCTATCAACGTGCTTGCATGAAATGACAGTCCAGGAAGCTAGTGAAGTGTGCAAGTATAGACGTAGACGCAGGCTGTTGTCCCTGTTTACCTCTGAGTGAGAAAGGCCTGAGTAGGTACATGTATGTAAAATCTATGAAGAACGGCGAGCAGCAATTTGGAGAGAGGTAGGACATGACGGTATTCCCGTCCAATTGAGCAGCCCTACAGAATACCGCGGCCATAATAACCTCGTGTTGTGTTCCCGGCGGTGAGTAGGGTAGCCAGAGCTCACTGTGAGTTTTTGTGCTGTCAGAGGGAAGAGTCTTAGAAGAGACAGCACAAAAACTAAAAAAGTAGGGAGAGGCGGGAGTAGCCTTTAGTCTTCCCGGAGGCTATTCCTGCTTTGCAATTTCTTTTTTTAGGGTCGGCAGCGCGAGTGTGACGCCCCTGGTGTTGCACACGTCCATAGGCCACGGTGACCGCTTCCCATCAGGTGGGCCGTGAGCTTGTCTGTCACCTGAGTGGTCTAAAAAAATAAAAAAAAGTAAATAAACAAAATCATATTGTTCGAAATAAAATAAAATACAATTATAAAATTGTAAATTAATCGTGTCTGTACATAGGAGATATTAAAAAAATGGGCTATGTTAAATAAACGATACTGAACACAATTTATTTTGAATTCTTGTCTGTTTGTCTGTTTACCTATTTCTTCACGATGGACGCAAACGCTACTGAACGGGTTACGATGTAGTTTTTTGCGTCAGAAAGGTCTTGGTCAAAATTAAAATCTGCCGTAGGTATATTTGATTATATACCCCCCCGCTGGCCGGCGGGGGGGTATCCGAGGGGATTTCCGCACGAAAAAAAAAAAAAAAAAAAAAAGGTATATTTGATTACAATTGATTAAGTAGAATCGGAGATGTAACCAAAAAATCCGTTTCCGCAGGGCGAACGCACAGGTAGATTTCGTGAAGCAATTAATATTATTTTATATAGAGAGAACTACGGACGGATTTTTTTTTTCTCGAAAACGGTAACTTTTAGCGAAAAACTTTTCTGACATTTATTTTAGACTTAAAAATGGCCTATCGATTAAAAATGTTTCCTACGGCAAGAATGTTCACCGGTTAGAATTTATAATTTTTTTCCCGAAACATTTTGGTTTTTTCCCCCCTCCACTTTTAGTTAAAGTTTTAATCTTATAGGTTTATAATTAAAAGTTGTTGGTATTCATGTATACTATGGGATAAAATTAGAACGGTTCGAATATCTTTCATGGAACGTGAAATTTTGAGGAAAAACTGATTTCACAAAAAGTGAGGCCCTACCGTCCCCTTAGGCCGGATTCCACCCGTTCACGAACTTAAACTAAGTTTACACCCAAGCAATTTTTGAACGCAGTTTGAAAGCGATCGGAGCAAAAATGCGACCGTGAGAGTGCCGCAAATTTTGGGAAGTGGAACCATACATACATATATACATACATATATATATAAACTTTTTGACCAGTAGTCATTTCAGACTCAGGGTGTCATAACTAGACCTCCTATGAAGATTTTTTTTTTAAATTCGACAGTAGTCAAGAAACGAATAGGTAGATCGATTTCATCGAAATCTACCTAAAAACGAGAACCGACCTCTGTGTTGGTAGAGCTACGTGCATCAGCTAGTTTCAAATAAAATCATCAAAAAAAATCCTTAACAGGAAAATGCAACACTGTAGAAGCGGGCAGTTCTTTCTGTCTGTATGTACGATGCGTAAGCAACACAAGGTAATAAAGCAATTGTGGGATCGTTACGCAATCTCTGGAGCCTAATGGGGAAAGTGAGCCGGCCACTGGTCCGCAACATGGCACACTGTCGCATTTGTTTGGGTTATAGGTCGATATTAGATCCACATTTAGGCATATAACTGGACGCGACCGGGCAATTGCCAGGAGGATGGTGATAATGATTTAGGCACATAACTAGGTCGAGCTTGGCTTCGAAGAATAAACACCAAACATATTGGTGACAGAATTGACATCTGACTTATGGAGTGAGCTCGCTAGGGTATGTTTTATGTTACAGTAGTTCATATTATGTAAGTATTATAGATTTTTTGTTATTTTTTTGTGTGTGTTTATGTGAAGGCTTTAATTTTTTTTTGTTTGACTTAATTGATTATGTTAGTTGTAAGTCCATTATTGTTTTGGGGGGTACCCCGTGACTATAGTGGAAGAATATTAAATAAAATTAGGTTCGCAAGGCAGTAGCTCTTGCAATGTTGAGCTGAGAGTACCCATGTCTGAGTGATTCGGAAAGGAGCATAGAATATCGTAATTTTTGAGAAATCAGCTTTAGAAGTTTTTGTTCGGTGATTATTCCTCCATGTCTTGTCCGATTTTCAGTTTTCTTTTTTTAATCGATATTTATGGTTATAGGGTACGTTTTGGCGACAAAACTTAGATTTTATTAATTGTGGTCTTTGAGAAATCAGCTTTTGAATTTTTTGATTGATGATTATTCCTCCGTGGTACTTTATAATTTAAATTTGTATAGCCTATGTCCGTCACATCACTATCATCTATGATTATGCTAAAAATCATTAAAATCGGTTGAAGGGTCTATGCGCTAGAGGGGCAGAAACGAAATACATCGAGTGGAGTGAATGGAACTTTCGATCGACTTCGTCTCACTCTCAGCTCAAAAAATATTGCCTTGCTTACGCAATTGTCGACCTCTGTGTCGTGGCGCTAAAGTGTTCGATTGTTACGTTTTAGGTCGCGGATTCGATTACCACTCAGTGCAAATATTTGTTTGCATTATTTATATAGGTCTGGGCTTTTTTAAGTATAATTTTTACCTACGTATTTACAAAATAAAGTACTTATCTAGGAATGTTTATCCGCATTCTCATACTCGGCGCCGCTACCGCATTCTGTAGCCCTAATTATAAGCTAGTTGAGTTACGCTTGCTTTGGGTCTAGATGGCGTTCACGTAGCTGACGTAGTTAGTATATAGTTAAGATTAATAAGTGGCAACACTAATGCTTACTTTTTGTCATGTCATGAAGACTGTAATTTGTGCGAACTTCTATACTTTTATGAAAATGTAAATTAGTTGTCTGTGTACATTGGAGATTTAAAAAAAACTGATTATGTTAAGTGATCGATTCTGAACACACATATTATATTTTTTTGGAATTCTTGTCTATTTGTTCGCGATGTACGCAAAAACTACTGCACAGATTTTGATACGGTTTTTTCTATTAGAAAGGTCTTGGTCAGACTTAAAATCTGCCGTATGTTTGATGGCAACTGGTTAAGTAGAACTGGAGATATGAAGAAACAACAATAACCGACCTCCGCGTGGGCAGAGTCACGGGCATCAGTTAGTAAGAAATACAATTATATTATTCGAGATAGGTTTTTATTATATTCCAAAGACGAGTATTATGGAATCTTACATTGGTAACAGGAAAAAGGCAGGCCAGAATCGCTGAGCTCACATATAAGTTTTATTGATAGTAGAGAAAATCAAATTTTCGCATTTATAAAAGTATTAATATTGATGATTGTTGGAAGTTTACGCGAATGTCACACATTGAAATAAAACTATCTTTAACGGATTCAATCGCGATTTATTTGATGTTATTTTATATTTCACATTGATCCCGACGTTTCGGTTGCTTTTCAGCAGGCATGGTCACGGGAACGTCGGGATCAATGTAAAATATAAAATAACATCAAATAAATCGCGATTGAATCTGTTAAAAATAGTTTTATTAATATTGATTTCTCAAAGGACACAACTAAGTAACTTTAATATTTTAGTACAAATCACACAACGCCATCCAGACCATATGACAAGTTCTGCTTAGTTTGAAGCAGAACTTGTCATATGGGTTCTAGAATGCGGATAAACATACTTAAATACTTTTTTTTGTAAATAAATACATATTATACACAGAAACACCCAGACCAATGCAAATAGACATATTTACACAGAGCGGAAATCGAATCCGCGACCTGTGACTTAGGAGTCAAACGCACTACCGCTACGCCACAGAGGTCGTTGAACCGTACACCTGTTAGTTGACGGACGAAGCGCAGGCGCAGGTTTTTCTCTCGGAGTTGGGAGGTCAGACGGCAGACACTCCCGTAGAACCCAAAATAAGCCAAATACCTAATGGAGTTATAGGACGATGGACCCCGGGTTCCGAAGTGTGAGCTGTATATTCAACCAGGATTGGAGTTCGGGTGAAGCAGGCGATGGTAGAAGAAACCTGTGAGGTTTATCCTGCCTGGAGAGTAAAAGCAGAAGCACGTTGGGGCGACTAGCGCCCCTCCCCCAAACCGGGGCAAGACGGGGACGCCGTGGTTGGAGATGGCCCAGGGTCAGTCGGGGTGCGAGAGATCTGCTCTATGGGCAACCTTACAGCCCGGCGTCTGTAGACCCGAGACGGCGTGCGGTTTTAGTCGTTTCAAGCCCTTATAACTTAAGATCCTTTGTAACCATATTCGTTGCAAATAAATAATTGATTGATTACATACATATACTAACGCCTCAGGGTTGTTTCTGCCAGGTCAACCCCGAACTGCCTGCCCACGTACATGTATTGTGCCTTACATACGTGGTGTTTCATTCGCTCAGTACTTATTCGTTCTACGTGCCATTACCAAGTGTATTTTATTTCTTCTCTCACACAGCAAAGCATAACAAATAGCTTAAGAACTAGTTTTACATAAGATAAAAGGTGAGATCTGTGTGAGAGACTGGTATCCGTACTAGGTGGGAACCTGTATGACAGATGACCAGCCTCTCCTAACTCCAATTAAGAAGGTGTTACGGTAAGTGTACTTGGAGAAACTATATAAAATTAAATAGACATAGGTGTCAGGATATTCTTCTAATAATTTTGTGAGATGACCATGTTAATAATAATGTGTGTGTGTGTGTCTGTGTATGTGTGTGTTGCTGTGTGTGTGTATGCGTGTGTGTGTGTGTTTGTGTGTGTTTGTGTATATGTACATGTCTCGTTTGCAAATCGTTCTATGGTATAATCTGAGCTTCATAATAAACAGTGTGAACACAGTTGACAGATTTATTATTTATTAGCGATATGTTACGTTGGAATAAATAATAAATTTTCAGTTTCTTCATAACTGAGAGACTTCAGCCAATTTGAGACAGTTTTCTTGCATTGATATTTAGTGAGAGAGTAAATGTGTACTTTATATACAATTGCGTACTACATTATGTATGACCGAAGTAAGATTGTAGTTTCTTATTACTTTAAGGTAATATGATTCAGCAGTTCGTTGGCAACTAGCTACTTGCCAATAGAAATTGAACTTTTGCAGAGACTAACTTCAAATTTGTAGAAAGATCTGGAGCATATTCTATCTTTTAATGCTAGCTGACCCGCTAAACATTGTTCAGCCATATAGAAATTTCAACAGTTCATACAGAAATATTAAAATCGCGATTAATAAATGAGGGGGTAGTATAGGTGAAAAATACTTTATTCTTAATCATATCAAAAAATCATTAAAATCGGTCTTGTCGTTTCGAAAGAGTGTGACTACAAACACCATGCCACGAGATTTTTATATATTAGACTTAGCGACCCGCCCCGGCTTCACACGGGTGCAATGGATGTTATTATACATATAAACAAAAAAAACAAAAAAAAAAAAACTTCCTCTTCAATCACTCTATCTATTAAAAAACACCGCATCAAAATCCGTTGCGAAGTTTTAAAGATTTAAGCATACATAGAAAGCAGACAGAGAAAGCGACTGTGTTTTATACTATGTAGTGATTAGATGTATAAAAGATAGCCTACGATACGTCGTAGACCTACCAAATATACACAAAAAAATTACATAACAATCGGTTAAGCCATTTCGAAGGAGTTCGTTAACAGTGTTTGCTACGGGAGATTTTTATGAATCGGATTATGATCTGAAATCTGTTGCACTGTTTTATCGTATATTAATATTGCTTACGCGTTGGCAATTTTATTCTATAAAATCATGTTTTACATTGAAATAAAACTATTTTTAACGGTTTCTTTCGCGATATATTTGATTAAAAAAAAGGGCCAGGTCAGAAGTACCCGTAACCGGCGTGCATGTATGAAAACAATTATGAAAGTGGAAGAAGCGAAAAGCGTATGCCAAGATCGTAGCAAGTGGAAAGATGTTGTCTCTGCCTACCCCTACGGGAAAAAGGCGTGACTATATGTATGTATGTATATTTGATGCTATTTTATATTTTACATTGAACCCGACGTCTCGGCTGCTTTTCAGCAGCTATGGTCACGGGGAGACTAAAGATGGTTGTAGCTATGAAGTCTGCTGTATGTGAACACATTCAACAGGGGACCAAACATTACTTAAGATTTGATAAACCACAGATACTCGCCAAAGAAAATCAATTCCTACCTAGGATGCTCCGCGAAGCTATTGAAATTAAAACACATCCTAATTTTAATAGAGAAGATGATTGGAATGTACCACCAGCCTGGGACCCAGTCATTCACTAAATTAATTCCAAGAAAAATCAAAATACAATAAGACTTCATGACACTGTGAGCTCATTCTGCGTAAATAGTAACACCAACAATTCAGCATAGTTCGGCTACTTTGAGATAAGTTACACTTCAAACTACAAGACAACAACCATCTTTAGTCGTCGAAACGTCGGGTTCAATGTTAAATACAACATAACATCAAATAAATCGCGATAGAATCCGTTAAAAATAGTTTTATTTCAATGTGTGACATTCGTGTAAACTTCCGACAATATCGTCATGTTTTATACTTTTGCAGAAATGTATACACCTTTTCCAGAAGTTAATCTCTTAATCTCCGAGTCGGGCTCGTCTTTTTCTACGTATTGAAAAGGCAAAGCAATATTTCTTTCCTAACAGCGGCCAACTCGTTGTCATTTTCATTTCATACAAAAGCTCGTGAGTGACTATTGCTTTGTAACATATCAATCTTTGATTTTTGGAGTAATTGGTATCTTGTGCACTAGATTCTAAATAACAACCAGTCAAGTGCGAGTCGATCTCGTGCGCCGAGGGTTCCGTACCCTTTTTTTTTTTTACCCCCCCGCCGGCCGGCGGGGGCGGCTATGTCGGGCTTGAACCGACTAAAACTGCACGCCGTCTTGGGTCTGCAGACGCCGGGGTGTAAGGTTGCCCATAAAGCATATCCCTCGCACCCCGACTGACTCTGGGCCATCTCCGGTTTCGAGATGGCCCCCTCGGGTTTGGGAACCACGGTGTCCCCGTCTTGCCCCGGTTTGGGGGAGGGGCGCTAGTCGCCCCACCGTCCCGGCCTGCTTCTGCTGGGGTGACAGGCGGCCTCTTTTGCCACCCCCAGGCCTGCGCTCATGGAGGACGGAGGTCGTTAAGCGACCTAGGGTTCCGTACCTACCCATTTTTAATTTTGAAACATTACCCAATAACATAATTTGTATAGTAAAATTTGAAGGTACCAAAATTTATCTAAATTTTCAAGTTTTTTTATTTTTTAAGTTTTCATTTATTTGTGCTGTAAACCTTGTTTTTGCGAAATTTCATGATTTTAGGTCAACGGGATATGATAATGATATCCCTATATTCATGATATAGGTTTTCGACCCAAAACTTATAGGGGACTTCCGGTTGACCCAGAATGGTCAATTTTGGTTAAAAGCAAGGTCTTACAGCACAAGTAAACATATAATGCCAAAATGCTTAGTATCTGGTATAAATTTCAATTTGTTAGGTCCACCCGTTCCTGAGAAAATTGGTGGTGACATACCGACAGACGAACAAGAGAGTGATCTTATAAATGTTCCTTTTTAGGGTTCCGTTGCCAAATATCAAAAAACGGAACTCTTATAGATTCGTCATTTCTGTCTGTCTGTCCGTCCGTATGTCACAGCCACTTTTTTCCGAAACTATATGAACTATGCTGTTGAAACTTGGTAAGTAGATGTATTCTGTGAACCGCATTAAGATTTTCACACAAAAATAGAAAAAAAAACAATAATTTTGGGAGCTTACTTAGAACTGACACTCAATTTTTTTTTATCATATCCATACGTGTGTGGTTAGGTCTTTAAAACTGATATTGAGGTTTCTAATATCATTTTTCTCTAAACAGACACTTCCAAAGTGATAAAATATGCCCTGTAACTTCTAAAATAAGAGAATGATCAAACAAAAAAAAAAAATTGTGTACATTACCATGTAAACTTCCACCGAAAATTGGTTTGAACGAGATCTAGTAAGTAGTTTTTTTTTAATACGTCATAAATCGTAAACCGCAATTATTTACCTTTCATTCTTTTTTTTGTATAAATATTCTACGACATTCTACACAGCTCTTTCTAGACCCAAAGTAAGCATAGTTTAACTAGCTTGTGTTACGGGTTCCAGAATGCGGATAAACATACTTATATACTTTTTTTTTGTAAATACATACATATTATACATAGAAACACCCAGACCAATGCAAATAGACGTATATCAACTCAAATATAAAATTAAAATAAAGCATTATTATGTTACTTGCTGCAACGCAACCCTTCATGGGCGAGTCCGACTCGCACTTGGCCGCTTTTTTTACCTTTGAGGTTCGGGGTGCGAGGGATATGCTCTATGGGCAACCTTACACCCCGGCGTCTGGAGACCCGAGACGGTGTGCGGTTTTAGTCGGTTCAAGCCCGACATAACCGCCCCCGCTACCCGGCGGGGGGGTAGGGGATATCCGCACGAAAAAAAAAAAAAAAAAAAGGTCTGGAATCCTAAAAATGATAATTTATTAGTAGCAGACATCAAGAATCAATTAAGGTATTGATTGACAAGCAATCAGACGCCTGGACGGGTCGTCAGTTCATATCAACGTTATTAATTATGGTAATCAGAATCAGATAAATCTAATTAAAAATCAATCAGAATTTTGCTAACTTCGCCATCAGGTAGAAATTGACTGAGTCGGAAAATAAGATTACTGCTTATCTGATATTATTAAAAGGTCACATCTAGGGATTTAATGTAATGTACAGTCAATGACAAAAGTAGCTTTGCAAATTCCAATTGCTTTATCACCTTTACACTTAAACCTTTAATAAAATAATGAACAAAACATGAAATATTTGCTTGTCCAATGCGGATATTAAAATTATTTATATATCAATTTTCGGTACATGTATTCTAATTTAAAAAAGGTTTGTAAATATTTTAGTGTGAATCAACTTTTGTCGTTGACTGTACATTAAATCGCGAGATGTACCTATAGCTTATAAAAATAATATTATAATCCGTGTTTAATGCGCTTCAAGGGTAAAAGAAAATATCTTGACGAACGACGCCCTACTAGTTCTCCATAATCTATCGATTATTTGTGAATTATAATAAATAATTTACGACATTCTACAAAGCGCTCTCTAGACCCAAAGTAAGCATAGTTTAACTAGCTTGTGTTATGGCTTCCAGAATGTGGAAAAACATATATATATATACTTTTTTTTGTAAATAGATACATATTATACATAGAAACACCAGACTAATGGAAAAAGACATATTCATGCATACAAATACTTGCACTGGGCGGGAATCGAACCCGCGCCCCCTGTCGTAGCAGTCGAATGCACTACCGCTACGCCACAGAGCCCGTCAATTCAACAAAATAATTCTGTACATCCACACCGTACTTGAGGGTTTTCTATTAGCGAACTAAGCGAAAACAGCTCGAGGCGAATTATGGAGCAACCCTTGTCTCGTCTCATTCTGTCTAAGTCAGCCTGCGTCAAAGCAAGAGATTACATCCCATTACTAAATCAATAACCTATTATCGGTCTCAATTTATTTTCATAATTCTATATCGCAATCGAATATATAAGGTGTCACAAAATTAAAATTAAAAATTTCCATAGGTTTTCTGTCTCATCATAAGACAGTTTACTAAGCCATTGATAATTGATATTCTTGGCCTCTGTTTTATGTAACGGATTTATTTTATTTATTCTATTTAATTTATTGTAAAGTTTTAAAAAATATGTAAGAAAACACAAACGTTTTATGTAACGAATATCAGTTATAACCACTACCAGTGTGTATTGTAGAATCACAACACGCACGGTGCGTGACCGCCGCGCAACTCATTGGCCGAGGTGTCACGCGGAATATTAAACTGTGTTAACTATTGAACTGGTTTTGAATAGTTTAGTCGTTTACTTCTTGATGCCTAGGGAGATTATGAGCAAATTGTGTCAGATGGGCAAAAGGATTAAAATATTAATAAAAATACTTTTTTGAGCTAAGAGTGAGACGAAGTCGAGCGAAAAGCTCTTTAGACTCCAGTCGGTGTATTTCGGTTGTGACGCTACTCCTCCTAAACTAATCGACTAATTTTAACCAAACTTGACATGTAAATACAACTTGATACCCGGAAGACTTAGAAAAAATAAAATTGAAAATCGAACATACCATGGAGGAATAATCACCCTTCAAAAATTTCAAAATCTGATTTCTCCATAATGATCTATATTGAGACAACGATTTTGGCGCCAAAATGTGCAACTTAACTCAATAGTCTTAAACCAGAAAAAATAAAATTGAAAATCGAACATACCATGGAGGAATAATCACCCTTCAAAAATTTCAAAATCTGATTTCTCCATAATTATCTATATTGAGACAAAGATTTTGGCGCCAAAATGTGCAACTTAACTCAATAGTCTTAAACCAGAAAAAATAAAATTGAAAATCGAACATACCATGGAGGAATAATCACCCTTCAAAAATTTCAAAATCTGATTTCTCCATAATGATCTATATTGAGACAACGATTTTGGCGCCAAAATGTGCAACTTAACTCAATAGTCTTAAGCCAATGCTTAAGACAGAAAAAGAAAATTGAAAATCGGTCTAGCAACGGAGGAATAATCACCGAAAAAACAATTGAATGGTACTCAATTTCAAAAAAATTGCGCGTGAATTGTAGGTAATCGTGTAGTGCACTCTCAGCTCAACATTGCAACAGCAGAATGCATTGCGCCCCTAGTTTATGGGAATAATCCCACCTTCATACTCACTATTGGGACTCCTGTACACCTGGATCAACAGTACTTAGTTTAGTGACCCAGTAACACGCAGTAATGACACTCGGGAAGTCCCAGAGAAAGCTAAACCGTCTTAGAAGCCGCATCCAAATTAAACAGAACTAAATTGGGGGAGTAAATATTAAAAAAAAAAGTTACCGGAGAAAATAGAGGCAAATAGGCAAACTAACTATAAACCAGAGAAGACACAAATATACATATTTAAAAAAAAAATAGTAACCGAAATTACTAATATTCCCCCTAACCCCTCCAGCTAAGCTAAATTGCTTGGTAGGAGCGCGTTCACGTCGGTAGTGTAATGGCTAGGATTCGAACCCGGGATCTCACGATCGTAGGGTCGACTCCTTAACAACTAAGCTACCGACGCTTCAAATGTGTTCTAAGTGAGCTATATTTGGGCTATAAAACACTTATGTAATTAATTAATGCACAGTTGCTACACGATAGCTTTTGTCTTTGAAACTGGATCTTATCGTGCCAAAGTAAAATTGTGGGACGCGTGAAATTGCTATCTACAGTTAACCGCTCATTATAAATGTAATTTGAATATTAACTTAGGCTAGGCCCACGATGTTTATTTTGCGTCTGATCAATGCCCTAGATTAATGAGGAGAGTAATGTGATGAATAGTACACCTTTTTTTTTTTTTTTTTTTTTTCGTGCGGAAATCCCTTCGGATACCCCCCCGCCGGCCAGCGGGGGCGGTTATGTCGGGCTTGCACCGACTAAAACCGCACGCCGTCTCGGGTCTTCAGACGCCGGGGTGTAAGGTTACCCATAGAGCATATCCCTCGCACCCCGGCTGACCCTGGGCCATCTCACCACTAACAGCATCGCTCATCCTGTCTCCTCTGAAAGCAGAGGAGTACGGTGAGCGATGTGTTCCCGCCACGTTGGGTATTGGCCGACGATCAATGCCAACCCTATGAAGGGGTGAAGGGGAAGCCATTGACCGCCGCCCAGGGTGTACCGGCCGCTCCGATTCCGTTCCCCCCGGACTGCAGCGGGATCGGAATCGGAGCGACACTCGAGGAGGTTATGAATAGTACACCTAGGACCTACTAAATATTTTTTAAGTATTCTCCATCATTCATCATCTATCATTAATATCTTTCTTTTTAAAATCCCTAACTTTTTGTTCGTTCACTTTATTTATTGTAGATACATATATTATTATAACATAACATAACATAACATAAACTCACGCCTATATCCCCGAAGGGGTAGGCAGAGGTGCTAGCACCCACATTTCGCCAGTTTATGTTTAGGTCCCAATGTAATAGGTGGCGAGCCTATTGCCATTAACCGGGCACTTATAAACCTGCGGTAAATACACACATAACTTCGAAAAGCATCGAAAAGTCATTGGTGTGTGTCATGGTAAAACCTGGGATCGAACCCGAGACCTCGTCTCAGCAGTCCATTACCCATACCACTAGGCTACCGCGGCTTTATATATATTATTATATTATATTATACATAAAAACATAAACGCCGGCAACCCTGGGGTTATCCTTTCGAGGGCTTACCCGGGGTGCCCGGCAACGGACATTTGGGGAGGACACCGTGCGGTTTTAGTCGAGACACGACATAACCACCCCCGCTGGCCAGCGGGGGGGTATCCGAAGGGATTGCCGCGCGTAAAAAAAAAAAAAAAAATACATAAAAACATCATGGTGCAAATAGATTTATATTCAGACATAAAAATTTTCACAAAGAGCAGAAATAGCACTCGCAACAGTCACGACCCCTGACGTTGCATTCAAAACCAGGCTCTCTGACGTTGCAGTAAACCTATGACTTCTGACGTTGCAGTAAACCCCACCACTTTTGACCTTGCAGTCGAACCCACGACTTCTGACGTTACAGTTGATCGCTCTACAGCTACGTAACACAAAACTTCAAATATCATTTTTGTATTCGTCATACATAAAATGATGTTCATTGTTCAGTTCATAATATATAAAATTCTTTATATATGAACATTTTATCGGCAACTATACCATGACCAGTGAACGTATAGACCAATAAAACATGACTTTATCGTTGTCATGAAAGCACTTCACAGCTCCAAAGCGCCGGAGATGTTATATGATAAAAAATGATGAAACAATTTGAGTGTCGACTTTATTCGGGTTTCAGACAAACTCACACATAAAAAGGACATTATCAACCTATAATAAAGTCAAAGTCAAAGTCTTTATTTTTCAAAATAGTGCAACGTAATTACATCTTTTTGACGTCAAAATCTGCTTAAAACTAAGTTTACCACCGCTTCCTAGGCCCTAGTGGAGAAGAAACGGCGCAACAAACTCCACTGCGGCATTTTCGAGACGTCATATTATAAATAGTGATTTCTTAAGACTAAATATGGACGAATGTACATTTTTGTCTCGTGTCAAGATAAATAAAGGTATATAAAAAAAACAAAAGTTAAAATAAAAATTTAACCTAAGTTAAACGTTAAAATAATTTAAAAAGTTAAAATATGGTAAAAAAAAGGTTGCCTACTACAATATTATGCTGTAGTTGTAGCTTTAAGAGGGGCCTGCACCATGCTCAAGCCAGACATTTTTGTCTTTAAGGTAATCATCTGTCCTATAGTATGCTTTTTTACATAAGGTGGTCTTAACAAAGGTTTTAAATTTATTGTCAGGCATACCAAGGACCGATTCAGGTAATTTATTATAAAAGCGTATACCTTCCCCCCTAAAAGAATCACTAACTTTGCTGAGCCGATAACATGGAAGGATCAGTTTATTTTTATTGCGCAGATTTCTGTCTGTAATGTCACTTACTTTTGTAAAATTGAAAATATTTTTCCTGACATACAGTATGTTCTCGAATATATATTGGGAAGCTACAGTTAAAATATTAATATTTTTGAATCGTTCCCTAAGAGAATCTCTCTTACCTAAACAATAAATGGCACGAATTGCCCTTTTTTGTAATATAAAGATAGTTTCTAAATCTGCTGCATTCCCCCAAAGTAGTATTCCATAGGACATCAGACTATGGAAGTAACTAAAGTATACCAGCCTAGCAGTAGATTCATCTGTCAACCGCCTAATCTGTCTGACAGCGTAAGCAGCAGAGCTGAGTTTATTGGCCAAAATAGTGATATGGTCACCCCATTGCAATTTCGAATCCACTGTAATTCCTAGAAAGGTAGTGCTATTTACAAATTCCAACCTTTGCCCCCCCAGCATGATATCAACGTGTGTTTGCCTCACATTAGGCAGTGTAAACCTAATGCATTTGGTCTTTTCTGCATTCAACAATAGGTTGTTTGCAGAAAACCAATTTGAAATGGCGTTCAAAATATTATTAACATTATTTGCATTTGTATTACGCCGATCTACTTTGAATATTAGCGACGTATCATCCGCAAACAATACTATGCCAGCTTGTGCTTCAATTATATTAGGCAGGTCATTGATGTAAACCAAGAAGAGAAAAGGTCCTAGGATTGATCCCTGGGGTACACCTATTTTTAAGTTTGATCCATTTGACTTAACGTTATTCACATCAACAGTCTGAAGTCTATCTGTTAAATAAGATTCTACTAATTCTGTGGATTTTTTGTCAAAACCGTACCGACGTAACTTGAGCAAAAGTGTCTGATGGTCAACACAATCAAACGCCTTAGAAAGATCACAGAATACCCCAATAGCATCCTGCGATCCCTCCCAAGCGTCGTAAATTAAGTTAACTAGGCTAACTCCCGCATCGGTGGTAGATTTCCCGCCAGTAAAGCCATACTGTTGGCTGTGAAAAAGATTGTTGGTTTTGAAATGTAGTTGCATTTGATTGAGCATCACTCTTTCAAACACCTTACTCAAAGCTGGCAAAATAGAGATAGGGCGGTAGTTTCCAAGTTCTGACTTAGATCCTTTCTTAAATAGTGGTATTATTTTACTATGTTTCATTAAATTAGGAAATGTGCCTTCATCTATACATTCATTAAAAATTAGTGCTAAATCAGGTGCAATGATATTAATTACATGACTAATTAAAGTAACTGACATGCCCCAGTAATCTTTAGACTTTTTCATTTTGAGATTTTTAAATGCTTTTAATATGTCAATGGGGTCAATATGTTTGAAGTTAAATTTGGAAGAACTGATATTACTCTCAAGAAGGGCACTCTCGGCACTTTGAGCGTTAGAATTAATAGAGGATGTGAGTTTCAATGGAATATTAGTAAAATAATCTTCAAACGCATTTACAATATCTTTTGGCCTAGTACTAATAGCCTGAAGAAGATGAGTTCGGACCGGCCAAGCGTAATACAACGTGTCACCTACAAGCTAGCTTATAGACCTGCTTGGGAGGGTCAGACGCCAGTCACTCCCGTAAAAGCCAAGATAAGCCAAATCGAGAGAGAGGAGAGGAGAAATTTAATTGAATTAATGTGGCGGAGTAATAAAAAAATGTTTAAAAATGATTGTAAAGTCAATCGTTATTTCCGTAGTTCGCAAGAATTACGTAAGTTGGCTCCAGCGTCGCCTTGAGACGTATATAATATATCGGAGAATTTCGAATATACGGGAGGTTTTTTTTTTATTTTATATTTAGGACACGTCAATTTGACTTCACCTCGCCTGATGGTAAGCTGAAGGTAAAGTCTCAGGAAAGAGGGTCACCATTACATACACGTACCATGTTAACAATGGTGGCACTCAGCTTGACGGCCTCATCAGAAGAAGATTGTCGTCGCAGCACCGCGTGACACCCACCGGTCCCACTAGTGCTGCGACCACAATCCCCCTACCCGGCTATGCACTTGCTGACCCCCTTTTTTTTTTTTTTTTCGTGCGGAAATCCTTTCGGATACCCCCCCGCGTGCCAGCGGGGGTGGTTATGTCGGGCTTGAACCGACTAAAACCGCACGCCGTCTCGGGTCTACAGACGCCGGGGTGTAAGGTTGCCCATAGAGCATATCCCTCGCACCCCGACTGACCCTGGGCCATCTCCGGTTTCGAGATGGCCCCCTCGGGTTTGGGAACCACGGTGTCCCCGTCTTGCCCCGGTTTGGGGGAGGGGCGCTAGTCGCCCCACCGTCCCGGCCTGCTTCTGCTGGGGTGACAGGTGGCCTCACCCGCCACCCCCAGGCCTGCGCTCATGGAGGACGGAGGTCGTTAAGCGACCTCCGGCGCCTGAGTTGCCTGCGACGCGCGGCGAGCAAGTTGCGGGCTCGGCGGACCGGGAGAGTTCTAAGTCTCTCCCGGGCGCGCTCCGCCACCTCCTTCGCGAGCATTACATGCTCGCAGAAGGAGGCGGCGGTGGCCCACGCGCTCGCGCTCCGCACCATTGCCGCAATCATGCTGCCGAGCGAGAGGACTCCCACCCCGATGGCTGCCACGAGGTCACGCCTCGGCGCCTCCCACGCCGGGCAGTCCGCCAGCGTGTGCAGCCCTGAGTCCTCGCTCGCGTCGCAGTGATGACACTCAGGCGTTGGCTCCTTCCTGATCCGATGCAGGTGGTCCCCGAAGCACCCCTTCCCTGAGATCACCTGCGTCAGTCGGTAGGAGAGGCTTCCGTGTCGCCTCTCCAGCCAATCCTCCATGATGGGCCTTACCGCCGCTATTGCGGCGTGCCCTGCGCTTGGTTGCCCAAGTCGTTCCTTCCACTCCACCACGATGGCCTGGCGGAGCTGGGACTGCACGGCCTCGATTTCTCGAGGCTCGGGGTTCCATCCCTGCTCCCGCGCCTCCTTTCGCCACTGGTACAGTTGCGAAAGGGCTCTCGCTTCCAGGTCCCATGGCGGAGTTCCGGCAAGGAGACTCGCCGCCTCGAAGGAGATCGTGCGGTACCCTCGGATGACCCTGATGGCCAGAACCCGCTGCGGAGCGCGCAGCATCCGCACAGTTCTGGTCCTCAGGGCCTCCGCCCATATTGGGCACCCATACAGGGCCATGGACCGCACGATCCCCGCGTAGAGTCTCCTGCAGGAGTCATCGGGCCCCCTCATGTTGGGCAACAGCCGAGCCAGAGCAAGAGCTGTGCCCTTCAATTTGGGGGCCAGACTTCGGATGTGCTCTCCGAAGTCCCATCGGCCGTCGAGCACGAGCCCCAAATATTTCATTTGGGGCTTGATGCCGATGCGATTTCCTCCCACGATGAGACTGGATCCCTCGGGTGGCTTGCTCCGAGGCCCATGGAAGAACAGGGCCTCGGTTTTATGCAGGGCCACCTCGAGACCCAGCCGCCGGATCCGCCTAACGACTTGGGCAACCGCGGTCGTGGCCTTTCGGGTCGCTTCGCGGTACGTCGCCCCGCACGCCGTCACGAGCGTGTCGTCCGCGTAGCACGTGACGGCGGCACCGCCTACGAGCTCACCGCGAAGCACCCAGTCGTATCCGATGTTCCACAGGAGCGGCCCCAGGACCGATCCCTGTGGAACACCGCACGACATTTCACGCCGACCGAGACCGGTCACGGTTGGGTAGATGACGGCTCTCTCCGTCAAATACGCCCCGACTATGCGGCGGAGGTAGAGAGGCACTTCGTGATACACGAGCGCCTCCCTAATGCAACTCCAGGGCAAGGTGTTGAACGCGTTGGCGATGTCCAGGGACACCGCCAACATCACCTCACCCCGGGCTACTGCATCCTCCGCCAGAGCCCTCACGCATCATCTCATGATGGCATCCACGGTGGAGCGCCTCTGGCGGAAGCCATATTGGCCATCCGCCAGGTCCGGCCCCACTCTTGAGAGGTGCTCGACGAGGCGCTTCGCAATTACTCTTTCAAAGAGCTTGCACACCTCGTCGAGCAACACTATGGGCCGGTAGGCGGACGGCGAGTCCGCCGGGCGCCCCTCCTTTCGGATGAGGACCAGTTTCCCCGTCTTCCACAATTTCGGAAACTGGCCCCGCTCCAAACATGCGCTGAGAAGCCCTCTCAGTCGGGGCTCGAGAGCGTCGTCGACTAGAGCTAGGACCCACGCTCGGCCTGGAATGCCGTCGGGTCCCGGGGCGGTGTGTTTGGCTCTTAGCCTTCTCACCGCCAGCTCTAGTTCTACCCAAGTGACCTTGGGCACGTCGTCGTCTTCCACGTCGGGCGCCATGCGCAACCGAGGCGGAGTCACCCAACGAGGGGCTCGCGAACGATAGGTCCACGATGGAGCTACCCCTCGAGGTCACGAACGTGTCCACGGCTCCCCGATTTAGGAGGACTAGGCCGAGTCGTGCGGCCCAGTCCACCAGTGCCCTGCCTCTATGCCCCGTCGCGCCCCTTTCGTGTCGGGAACCCCAGGCATACGACCAGGCGTTGAAGTCCCCGAGCACAAGGACCGGACGGGGCTGGCAGGCATTGACGACGACGGCCAGCTGACGGAGCCACTGCTCATATGCAGCTTGGTCTCGGTTCGGCGTGATATAAGCGGCCACGACCGCTATATCCCCAACCGCCGCCGCCACGCAGCCGGGTCCCCTTGCAACAACGGCAAGAGGGGGGCTGCCGGCGGCAGGGTTGTGCACCAGTGCCGCCGACCCATCCAGCGCGGTTTCCCAGGTAGGCCCGAGGAACCGGTGGGTGTATGGGTCGGCGACAGCGGCGACATTTATGGCCCACTGTGCCATGCTCTGGCGCAGAAGATCCTGAGCATGGGCACCGTGGCCAACGTTCACCTGCAGGATGCGGAGTTGAGGATCCATTATGGAACCCCCATCTCCGCATCCCGCTGTGAACTGGAGGCGGAAGGCCGGCCTCCCGGCTTCGGCTCCCCTCCGGCGCAGGCCTTGCCTCCAACTCTGTGGTCGGCCGGCTTGCCTCCCGCTGCACACCTAAAACAGTGCAGCGGGGCGTCGCACGTGCCGGCCTTGTGACCGGGTTGGCCACAGCGGAAGCATCGGTCACCCGCCGTCACTTACGCCGTGCAGTGCACCCCCACATGGCCCACCGACAGGCACCTGAAGCACCTGGCCGGTCGGGCCTGCAGGAGCCTTGCCTGCGCCCTCAGGAAGCCTCCTACAGGAGGCTCCGCCCGTCTGCGACCTTTTGGGCCGCCGCGATAGGGCAGCCGACAACTGCTGCCCCCTGTCCACCACGGCCGAAGCGTATCGCTCCGGCCTTAACTGTGTCCGGGGAGCAGCCCCCGGCCTCCGCAACGGCGAGCCTGAGCTCTTCTGCCGTGACGGAGTCGTCCAGGCCCGTAATGCGCATTTCTGCGCATTTAATGGGCCTGGACACCCGGACGTCGGCTGCATCCAGCGACTCCCTTAGCCGAGCCGCTAGGGCGTCGGCCTTGGGGCCACTGGTGGCGCCGGGGACCTCGAGAAGCCGGGCTCCCGTCCGTGTGCTCTTGCACCGGACACCCGGGATCTCGAGGGCCTTCAGGTCGACGTTGGCCTTTACTTTGGCCAACACCTCGGCATACCCCATGCCCCTCGACGCTGCCTCCGCCGTCAGAGTGACGACGACGGCAGTAGTGCGAGGGGCGCGGAGTTTCCCCGGCGCTGCCTTCGCGGCGGCCGCGGCCCTCCTGGCCTTCTTGGCGACCTTCTTGGCGGCCTTCCGCCTCTTCTTACTGGCTCCAGCCACCTCCCAGCCCCCTTCCAATGGGGTGGAGGTAGCCGGAACCACGGCTGGGGCTGGGGCTGGGGCCAGGGCTGGGGACGTCTTCCCCTTGCCCTTGCCTTTGCCCTTCCCCTTACCCTGAGCGGGAGGGGGCTGAGGAGCCGGGACCGGCAGAGTCGCACCCGCACCCGCGGCTGGGCAGGTAGGGCCCCTTTGGGCTACAGCCGCATAGCCGGCCGCTGGTGGCGCCAGAGGCGGACGGCGGATGGAGTCCATTAGGGCCTCCATCCGACACATCATCCGCTCTTCTAGCGCCTCCACATAGGGGAGCCAGGACTCCGCCGACGGTGCCCTCGGCTGCGCCGGCCGCACCGACTGTGCAGGCTGCTGCACCGGTTGCACCGGCTGCTCTGGCTGCGCCGACTGCCTCCCCGACGAGCGAGTCACGCGCGCCGTCTCCGCCGGTTGCGCCCGCTGCGCCGGTTGAGCCGGGCTCGCCATCGCCCTCTTGAGCCCTTCGACGGCTGCAGCTAGTCGAGCCGTCTCCCGACGAGACTCGGCCAGCTGCGCCGCCAGGCCCTCATTCTCGGAGGCGATGTCGAGCACAATGCGCAACATCGCCTCCTGCTCAGGGTTTGGGGACCCCCGGAAGGACGCGGTCACCTTCTGGAGTCTCTCCATGAGTGACCGCGTCCTCCCGCTCGGTTCCGACACCGCCGAGGTGGAAGGCCTCGGCGGTGACCCTACCGCGGCCCTCCCAAGAGCCGAGGGGGCTCGGGTGGATTGCCCAGCCCTCACGCCACCCCGCGCCCCTCGTCGGCCAGCAGCCACCTTGGTAGCCGGCTTCGAGGCCTCGTCACTACTGGAGGAGGAGGTTGTCCCGGTGAGGGTAAAATCCTCGTCCGAAACGTCCCCCCCCGCCCGAGCCTTCGCGCGCCTCCTGCGCTTACGGGTCCGCTTCACGCCCAGACCCGCCGGACTGTTCGCCCTGCTTCTCTCGTTGGCGGTGTCGAATTTCTCCGACACCGCCGAGGTGTTTCGCGCTACCTCCACGCTTGGTTGCTGCGCGATCTCCGCGCAGACTTCGTGATTTTCATTGTCCTTATTCCTGCCAGTGTCTGTATTTTTAATTATTCGGTCCGGTTTATTTTTAATATGTTGGTTATTATCCATAGCATATCCCACGAGTATGGGGGAAAGGTGGTCCATCCAGGCGGTGCCCCCTGCACCTGGATAAGCCTATATACTATGGAGGTCGGCTGGTATCCATAGGTTTTTACGACTTTGCTGTCGGGTGTTATAGACTTTTCCTTGTCGTGGGCCGGCCAATAAAGGCAAGCCCTCCGGTCAGCAAGATCACAGCGTACCCTTCTGGAGCCACCAGTTAGGTCGTTGCTGATCACCTACCGATTACGGAACGCGAGAGGATGGCTAGTCCTCTATCACCGGCGGCGGCACAAGTGCCCGTCGGCCCCTGCGTTAGCAGTGGGCCAACCCGCCCCTGGATCCCACAGGATCCTATGGTGGCCTCAGCCACTAACACCATCGCTCGTCCTGTCTCCTCTGAAAGCAGAGGAGTACGGAGAGCGATGTGTTCCCGCCACGTTGGATATTAGCCGACGATCAATGCCAACCCCATGAAGGGGAAGCCATTGACCGCCGCCCAGGGTGTACCGGCCGCTCCGATTCCGCTCCCGCCGGACTGCAGCGGGATCGGAATCGGAACGACACGCGAGGAGGTTACCCAACACACACCCCGCACTTGTTGACCCCTGAACGCAATCAAACCGAAATTGGATTACTATGGAGGGCTTTTCGCAATCGTGCACGGTGGTACCTACCCGGCTGAAATTTGTGACAAATTTGTGTCATCAAATTTCTACCACCAGTAAAATGTGTCTAGGTGGCTCAGTTGGTCAGAGCATTTCCCTTGTAAGGGACTGGTCGCGGGTTCAAGTCCCGTCCTAGATGTTCTCTTTTTCCGAACTAAATCTATAGGAAACGTAAGCATACAAATTGCTTAAAAATTTAATTGAATCAAAAGACGGAAAGTTCTCTAAGTGCACATCACTATACGGACCAACCGAAAAACTAATAAAAGGACTGATTAACCCATAACGCGAGTCTTTTGAGCCTGCGATTGGTTAAATATAAATCTATGATTGGTTCATTGACGCGCCCCGCACTACCACCAGACTTAAAAACGCTTTCTGCGCCACTAAGTACTTTGTCAATGTATTTACAGGTCATTATATCAAGTCTAAACCACCGAAAAACATAACATTAAATTACTTATTAATTAACTTAAAACATTACATTTCAGATAAAATTTCAATATAATCTAATCTCTTGTGGCTCCGGTATTAAACCAAATAATCAAGTTTTATTTTTATACAAATTCGACCCTTTTAAAACAACCTTTTCGTGTGTGTTAAATAAAGGACCGTATATAAGGCAATTACGTAGATAAAAACCGTTAAACAAAGCGATGTTAACCCTGTTTTGTTTCGGGGAATAATTTAGCTAATGTATTTTTATTAGCATATAAATCTTTTTAGTTCCAGACAACATTTTGGCTAACGTTTTGTCAGCTGGTCCGAGTACTGTTTAGAAAAACATTGGCGCTGTGAGGTCTAGGCTTGATGCCAAGAAAGCGAAATGATAACATTTGGAGCTCTCAAAGATTTTAGGGCGGAAGACAAACTCACCTAAAAGCTGGTACACCTGCACTGATGGAAGAATGAGTCACTGGCGCTGGTTTTGCTTTCTGCTTGCTGGGGTTGGAGGATCAGGCAGTAGTCGCTCCAGCAAAAGCCAAATAAACCAAATTATGGTAGGTTACAAAGAGCAAACTTTGCGTGGAACCGGGATTGGTGATGAGATGATGATGGAATAAACTTATTAGAGGACTCAGTGCGGTAAAAGCCGATAGTATCAGTAGTCCGATTAAATAGTCCGATGATCCAACTACTGAGACTTTTTCGGCTCAGTAGTCCGATGATGCAGATGATTATAAATCATAGGACTACTGAGTCTTTTAGTCCGATTCGACCTTTCCGGACTATAGTGGTTCCGGCGTTTCTGGGTTAGGTTAGGTTAGAACTGTGACCCGAACAGGGCGCGAGCCGAGTGAGCGAAGCGAGCATGCCGCGGCAGGGGCCGGCGAACCATAATTAACACACTAACCATAACACTTTTGCACACCAACATGGTAAAACATGGATTGGACAACCGCAGTTCTAACACCCTACTATGTTTAGCAAAATAAATGATTGATTGATTGATTGCTTTTACGCTCTCCTCTTATTACTCATAACATAACATAACATAAACTCACGCCTGTATCCCCGAAGGGGTAGGCAGAGGTGCTAGCACCCACATTTCGCCAGTTTATGTTTAGGTCCCAATGTAATAGGTGGCGAGCCTATTGCCATTAACCGGGCACTTATAAACCTGCGATAAATACACACATAACTTCGAAAAGCATCAAAAAGTCATTGGTGTGTGCCTTGGTAAAACCTGGGATCGAACCCGAGACCTCGTCTCAGCAGTCCATTACCCGACCTTATTACTCGACTGCAGTAAAGCCAAAAAAGAAGGGTAATGTGTTTAATACTCATGTAGGTTTATATGCTATAGGTATATCCGTCTCTATGTTCTCTCGTGACTACTAAACGGTTGTACCAATTTTGATAAACGAGTAAGTAGTTTGATTCCTTTTCATGTCACTATTATTATTAGCATAACATAACATAATAACACGCCTTTATCCCCGCCCACGATTCGCCAGTTATGTTGAGTTCCCAATGTAATAGGGGGCGAGCCTACTGCCATTTACCGGGCATATTATTAAGCGAGCGATAATTAACATTATAGTTAGATGCATAAAAAACTACAAAAATCGAAATGACAGGTTTTTAACACTAAATCTATTTTCAAAAGGTATCGCATAACTTTTTGGTTTTTGTAATCATTACTTGCTACCTTTCCATTAACCTTTTCACAAGTGTAAATAAAGAAAGCAAACACATATTTTTTTTTACCAAAACCGATCTACCTTGCCACAAAAGCACAATTGATGAAAAATAAATACGAGTCCTTTGTGAAGTCAGCCACAAACAAAAACAGGATATAGGCGGACAGGCAGCAGGCAGAGACAGGAAATGACGTCACTTAAATCAGGTGATACACCCATTAGCACGGGAAAATGTGATCAATGCTTTTATATGAAAAATCTTTATGAAAAGAAAAATATTAACCTTTCTTTGCTGAAAGACTCGTTTGTACTCGTAATGGTCAGTATGCATTCTTTTATGTGTACCTTGTTCAATATATTACTAACTGTTGCCCGCGGCTCCGCCCTCATAGGTTGGCTTATATTACGGCTTTTGTTGGAGCGACTACCATCTGACCTCTCTACCCCGATAGGAAAGCCTGCAAGCCTCGTCCGTCCCTCAGCAGGTGAGTTTGGCTTGGTCTCGAAAGTCTTCTAATCATTTTAATTAAATGTATACCCGTGTGGGTATGTATGTATGTAATATGTATTAGGGACAAGTTTTTAAGCCTCCGTGATGTTAACTACGAATTGCCTAATTAAACAATCCAATAACATTCTGGCCAACCAGGACTCAAACCCGGGCTCCGCCACTGAGAAGATCGCTGTTGTTGATTCTAGTGTACAGTATTCACAACGAGCATGACTGAAATTGATTAAAAAAAAAACTTATCTGACTTAGGCCTGTAGATAAAGTGACATTCTACTAGTGGAATAGCAACGAAGCGAACCTTCAAAAGTACGAAATGTATAAAAGTGACATTTAGAATATACTGCTTTCGGGCTGTTTGGCGAGTGTGGAGAACTCTCCTCGGCGCCCAGACCTAGACCACTGAAGATGTCGACCGCTGTGATCGACGAAACGTTTGGAACACAAGTTTCCTATGGACCACGGCCAAACAGCCCGGAAGCAGTATATTCTACATGCAACGCCGGCCGTGAAAGCCTTAAGAAGAGTGACATTATTTAATACAGGTGGACATGTCGATAAATAATGTCTCTCCTATACATTTCGGACTTTTGAAGGTTTGCTTCTAAGTGTTTCTACTAGTAGAATGTGACTTAGCCCACTTTGTTAAATAGCACGAAAACTGACTGTGTGACTTACACAGTACAGCTCACTGTAAACAGAACCGTTTCTATTTGGCATTTTTATGTTGACCATTAACCGGCAAAATTACACGTATGCAAACGTACGAGCGCGAATAGGCGTGAAAATTACACGTATGCAAACGTACGACCGCGAATAGGCGTGAAAATTACACGTATGCAAACGTACGAGCGCGAATAGGCGTGAAAATTACACGTATGCAAACGTACGAGCGCGAATAGGCGTGAAAATCAAGCACACTGCACTAGTTTGACGTCACATTGGGACAGACCATGCTTGTCTAGCCTAATTTAAATTGAGTGCTAACCACAGAACTGAATGCTAGTTTCTAGCTAAGGGCCAAGGCACACTGACGTAGAGAAGTGCAATAAAGCGTCAAGTTGAAAATAATCAATGCGTTTTGTTTGCAGCTTAGAGTGATGAGCTATGATTTTCACGCGTATGTATATATGTTTTTATCTTTAATAGGTCTAACGTCTGGACGGATTTCTATGAATGAGGTCTCAAATGAAATGTATTTATCTCCCGAGTGTCATAGGGTACATAAAAGGTAAACACAAAACATTAGCTGCATTTTTGGCACTAAAATGTATGTAGTAAAAAAATATTTTACTCAAACTTATCGAGCAGGATATCAAAATGTAGGAAATTACAAATATATATATGTCAGAACCAAAAAGAATATAAACAGGTTTTTTTTTTTTTTTTGAAGAATATTAGTAACCGAAATTACCAATATTCCCCCTAACCACTCCAGCTAAGCTAAATTGCTTGTGTTAGGAGTGGGTTCACGTCGATAGTGTCATGGCCAGGATTCGAACCCGGGACCTCTTGATCGTAGGGTCGACTCCTTAACCACTAAGCTACCGACGCTTCAATTAAAAAATCAAAAACACGACGGCTGCTGAAAAGACCGAAACAAGTTTGATAGCAGGCGGGACCCATTTTGCAAATCATAAATCGAAAGAAAAATAATAGGCCCGCCTGCTATCAAACTTGTTTCGGTATTTTCAGCAGCAGTAGGGTTTTTGATTTTTTAGTCATTCATTTCCTCATCTAACTGAAATAATGACAAAGCCAAATCAAAAGGGTTAGAATAAAAATTAATAAACAATTGTCTTTTGTTCCAGTGAACTAATGTAATGGAACTGAAAGATGTTTTTTTATATTAATTGTGCTTGATAATGGAACTAATGAAACTAGTGAGTAGTTTCATTAGTTCCATTATCAAGCACAATGGAATACTGAGACATCTTAACTAAAGTTTAGTTTCAATTGCTCCATTTTATAAATCAACTAGCTGACCCGGCAGACTTCGTACTGCCTCAATCGATGACAAACCTTTTAAACCTTCCCTGGACCTCCACAAATAATTCAAGACCAAAATTAGCCAAATCGGTCCAGCCGTTCTCGAGTTTTAGCGAGACTAACGAACAGCAATTCATTTTTATATATAAGAAGAAGAAGAAGAGAAGAAGAAGAAGATAGAACAAGTGAGAAAATAAATTCTTATTAGTTCAATGGGATACATTGAAACTGGAACCAGAGATAAAAACGCATTAAAACATGAATCTGACAATCCGACGACGATTCGACTGCACAAAATTTTGATTGGCCTAAAATCAATGAACTAATTGCACACTGTATTTAAAAAAAAAACAATTTTACTATTTGACAATACGCTTCAACTCTACGTCAGTGTGCCTTAGCCCTAACTAGTACATAAATGAATACAAACACAAAAACTAACAGTAGGTTAATGTTTTTTGAGGTCATCAAATTTTTCCTTAATGCCAAGTAAAAAGTACCTCGAATATCCTTCCTATTTCATGTCAAGTTTATAGTGCAGACCTGCGGTGTCTGTGTGACCGCAATTAATAATACATTAGACGGTTTCTTGTGACTATCGTCTTATACGAATGACTCAGTTATAACTCTTAGCTAAGAAATAACACACATTGATTACATTACCACTGTAATTATTATTAGTATGACCACATTTCGTATTAGAAACATGGATCTCCAACTTGCTTATTTCCTAGTATGTCAGGTACGAATACCTCGCCCCTCGCCGCCGCCTCTTTCTGCGAGCATGATGTAATCTTTGAGAATGAGACGTTGGAGCGCGCCCGGGAGAGATTTAGAACTCTTCCGGCAACATGCTCGCCGCCCGGTGCAGGCGCGGTGGGGGTGGCAGCTGAGGCCGCCTGTCACCTCAGCAGAAGCAGGCCGGGACGGCGGGGCGACTAGACCCCCCCCCCCTTTCCGGGGCAAGACGGGGATACCGTGGTTCCCAAATGCCAATCTCGAAACCGGAGATGGCCCAGGGTCAGTCGGGGTGCGAGGGAAATGCCTTATGGGCAACCTTACACCCCGGCGTCTGCAGAACCGAGACGGCGTGCGGTTTTAGTCGGTTCAATCCCGACATAACTAATCCCGCTGGCATCCGCACGAAAAGAAAAAAAAATGGTACGAATAGCTATCGGGTACTGATCTTGGGTACTGCAACAAGCGGTCAACAGCTGTGGCACTCTGATTTACCAGAGGTGGAGTAGTGTGTTGGGCCTACCAAGATCTGTAAGGCCCAAGTCAAACTTACTTGCAAGTCATTACGCCTGCTGATTGATGGAGCAGGCTCTGGCGCACGCTTTCCTCTAAGAACTGGGAGGTCAGTTGGTAGTCGCTTCCATAAAAGCTGCATAAGCTAAATCTTAGCAAGGAGTAGCCGTACCCTGGACTCCACGGTGATGAGAATCTTGGATGCGACCGGGAACAATGACATAGACATAGATAAACGGACAAGATTTATTTTTGATTGATTTCCCTTCGATAGAATTTTGGCACGTTTAAGCGCTGTGCAAACGTAGACACTTTTTGTTGCCGACACAGCACAGCATTACAGGAAACCGTACTTGTTATCTTGTAGCGGCGATTGGACCCAGTTGCCAGTTCCTGCTCCTGGTCACTGGTAAACGTAGTAGCTGTGTTCGGTAGCGATGATCGGACACAGTCACACACAAAGACTTTGTTTGAAGATTTTAGGTTTTATTTTTTGGCTTGCTGTACGTGGCTTCTGTCGCATACAGGGTAAGAACACCGGTTGCAAATTGTCCGTTTGCGCACCTCAGTACAACTGTAAGGAAATTTGTTAATGTTGCTTGTATGTTAACTGACGACTTTTAGTTTCCAGTTACCAACACCGAACACTTTTTGGTAGTCGACGAGTATATATATCTAGTGGAAGCAACTGGACACAAAAAATGTTTACGTCTGCGCAGGGAGTCTGTGGCCGATTTCATAGTGGTTATATAGAAATCAAATATTCATTGGTAGCTTGTATCCGACATAAGACACAAAAGTGTCTACGTTTGTGCAACGCCTTATATGTAGCCAACTGCACACATTTAATCGTTAAATTCAGAGCACGTAATAAATCTAATGTCGTTCCATAAGACGTATAATTAAAATCCGTATTATATGAAATTCTAGTTCAGCTCTTAAAAACGCAATAAATTTTCAATATCGCAGTGAGAGAATGGAGGGAATGGAGCAGTGGTTTATGAGGGCAAATGTGTGACGTTGATTTTAACCCAATAACCCGATTAACAGTTGGTTTTAATTTAAAGCGGCGATAGCCCAGTGGCGTATGTAACGGACTGCCGAGACGAGGTCTCGAGTTCGATCCCCAGTCGCCCCGGGCACACACCTCTGACTTTTCGTGGTTATGTGTGTATTAAAAATGTATATATCGCTCGCTTAGTAATGTGCCCGGTAGATGGCAATAAGCTCGCCCTCTATTACATTGGGACATAAACATAACTGGCGAAATGTGGGTGTGTAATACACCTCTGCCTACCCCTTGGGGATGTGTGATTATTTGGAGGGGGGGGGGGTGTTACACCTATTGGGCTAAGCCAACATCACCTGCTAGCCGGTACACCTGCTGATTGACAGACGAGGTGCTGGCGCAACCTTTCCTTTCAGTATTGGGAGGTCAGACGTCAGTCGCTCCTATAAAAGCCGCATAAGCCAAACTAAAAGGAGAAGGAGGAGAAAGCGGACCTCGGGCTCCGAAGTGCTCGCCTCGGATGCAACCGGGAGTAAATGAATAAATAAATAGATACAAAGTAGCTTAACACAAACTTGTATTATGGGTTCTAGAATGCGGATAAACCTTCTAAGATACTTTTTTTTTGTTAATACATACATATTATGCAAAGAAACATCCAGACCAAATATATATATTCATGCATACAAATATTTGACTGAGCGGGAATCGCGTTCTCTGACGCAGCAGTTGAACGCACTACCGCTATGCCACAGAGTTAACACTAAGATGCTGATGAACAGTTGGTTTTAATTGTTCGCCCAAACACCAAAATGTTTGGGGCCCAAGCCCAAATGCCTTTTGGGCCACCTTGGCGTGCAGTCCTTCTCCTCGCAGTATTCTCCAAGCGGATGTGTGGGAAATACCTAAATGGCGACCAGCGTCACGTGTGCTCGTCGCGTCACGTGACGCTGGTCGCTGGTGGTGTTTTTTTTTTTTTTTTTTTTTTTAAATATATTTATTTTTACTTTACCCGATATTTTTTTTTGTTTCAAATACATATTTTGTCGATACCAAGTCATCTCACCAAATTCAGAGACCAAATTTTGTGACACCTTATATAAGAGCTAGCTAGCTAGCTGTTGCCCCCACGTAACCGGGGTGCCTGGCAATGGGCGCTTGGGAACGCACCGTGTGGTTTTAGTCGGTTCGATTCCGACATATCCACCTAATCGCTGGGTGCCAGCGATGTGGTGGGTATGTCGGGATTCGGTGGGGTGAAGCCCGTGGGGGTTTCTACACATAAAAAAAAATCTGTTGCTCCATAACGAGGCACTTATTCCAGGGATATGAACCCTGTGTAATTCTTCTGTACACACCCCATTATTACATTATAGATGGATTGTATTGTCAAGCGCGGTAGCCTAGTGGTATGGGTAAAGGACTGCTGAGACGAGGTCTCGGGTTCCATCCCAGGTATTACCATGGCACACACCAATGACTTTTCGATGCTTTTCGAAGTTATGTGTGTATTTATCGCAGGTTTATAAGTGCCCGGTTAATGGCAATAGGCTCGCCACCTATTACATTGGGACCTAAAACATAAACTGGCGAAACGTGGGTGCTAGCACCTCTGCCTACCCCTTCGGGGATATAGGCGTGAGTTTATGTTAATGTTTATGTTGTGTTTATGTATTGTCAAGTTGCTTGCCAGTCATTATATCTGGTGCAGTGGATAGTAATGGGTATCTCCCTTTGTCATCAATCAACAGATGTTACCCAAGTTCCTGGTACAATTGTGACAAGTATGAAGCAATTATTAGTTGAATGGAACAACAATGTCACGCGATGTTCGTGGCGATAATGGTGGTGCAGCTTCCTTATTAAAAGAAGATTCCTTTGATAGTGTTTGATAATAGTGTAATTGAGGTGCTATTATTTACAATGCTCGAATGTTTCTTTGTGAAAGGTTAAGTTCAACTTGAAATTTATTCAGGGCCGCGATACTGACCAAAATTCGCTGGTAACCCTGAGGTTATTCTTTCGAGGGCTTACCCGGGGTGCCCGGCAATGGACCCCTGGGGCAGACACCGTGTGGTCTTAGTCGGTTGTGTCACACCCATATTTGGCGCCGATGGGGCGGAGACCGTGGGAATTTCCACACGAAAAAAAGGTTTTATACGTGACTAGTTAGCGATTAGAAAAGATTGACCGTGAGGTTTTATTGCCAGGTTCTATTCTCACAGGCTTTAACTCGTGCCTTGTGAATCTGGCTGTAAATGTGGAAGCAAGTATCTTGACGTTCATAAGTGTTACTTTGTGCCCCGTGCTTTAGGACTTCAGCTGCCCGCAGTAAAGAATATTTTTTAATGTGGTTTATCATATTGACGACCTCTGTGGCGTAGCGGTAGACATTCGACTGAGATTGAGTTCGATTTCCGCTCAGTGCAAATAATAATATGTATAAATATGGAAAAGTTGCATTGGTCGGGGAGTTTCTATATATAATACTAGCTGTGCCTGCGACTTCGTCCGCGTGGATTTCGATTTTTTTGGTTTTGGTTCTTTTGCGTCAATCAAAATCAAAGTACCTTATGTTACGCCTTGTAACATTACCTATCTGCCAGTGGAAATCCTGTCAAAATCGGTCCAGCCATTTCAGAGATTAGCCAGACAGACAGACAGACAGACAAAAATTGTAAAAAATGTTACAATGTTATATATTCATATACATGTGGTAAAAACGGTTATTTCAATATTACAAACAGACACTCAAATTTTATTTATATGTATAGATGTGATGTGATAGCCTAGTGGTGTACGTAACGGACTGCCGAAACGAGGTCTCGATTTCGATCCCAGGTCGCCCCGGGCCCACACCTCTGACTTTTCGTAGTTATGTGTGTATTTAAAATATTTATTATCGATCGCTTAGTAATGCGCCTGGTAGATGGCAATAGGCTCGCCCACTATTACATTGGGACCTAAACATAAACTGGCGAAATGTGGGTGCTAGCACCTCTGCCTACCCCTTCGGGAATATAGGCGTGAGTTTATGTTATGTTATGTCCTAAATAGTTGGCGTAAGTCAGAATAGACACTAAACCTCGATAGCGATAGCAGTATTCGCTATCTCCAGGTTTTAATTAAAGTTTAATTAAAACCAGAAATATACGACTTATCTACGCTGAGGTTACGAAACTTTTTAATCATCTATATATATAAAAATGAAACCCGTTTTCCGTTGTCACGACATAGCATGAAAACGGCTTGACCGATTTGGCTGATTTTTTTTTTGTAGTTTTCTAATACTCTGTACAAGGTTCTTACGGAAAAAAATATTAAGAAAATCTCTCAGAAAGATTGAAAAATGCGGTACGAAGTTCGCCGGGTCAGCTAGTACTATATAAAAGAGCACACCTAAAAATGCCCATTCAACATTAAGCATAGTTAGTTGTTGCTTGCCAGGGGTGTGTGTCTAGTAGATTCCTTTTATCAGGAAAAAATGTAAAACTAAAGATAATAATATCGCTGAAAAATTCATTTGAACGCATTAAACTTTGGAACTACATGTGCTGTTTCAATACTTCTTTCTGCATTTGATAGTCCAGTTTTGAGGACAGAGTATAGACTATATAACACTATACGCTTAGACAATAATAGTAAAAGATGACAAAAACACAGCTAGTATCGTAAAATGATATGAATGCCTCGTATATTGTTTATTATATTCAAAGCTCTTAGTTTTAAGGGGCGATAATCCAGCTCATTTACTTCTGCCATATGCCATATAAAATATAATTAAGATATTCATGTAAATGTTTTTTAGGGTTCCGTACCTCAAAAGGAAAAAACGGAACCCTTATAGGATCACTTCTTTGTCCGTCCGTCCGTCCTTCTATCAAGACCGTTTTTATCAATAACGCGTGGAGGTATCAAACTGAAATTCATATCTGATACTCAGGTCTACTGTCCCTTGGAGCTGTGAAAAAATCAAACTTCTAAGCCAAAGCAATCAAAAGATACAGCCGTTTATGCCGCAAATTTCCGCAAATTTTCGAAACTCGCACGGGAATCAAAACCTGCAGGGTACTTCCCGTGAACTTAGAATCTTGAAATTTGGTACGAAGTAACGTCTTATAGTACAGATAAAGGAAAAATGCATGAATACATTTTTACTTTTTGTAATCTTCATAGAACAATATTACAAAAGATTACAATTACTTATAAATAACTGTAAAGAAAACCAAAGACAGATAAATATTTACATACATGCATCACAGAATTTCTGGGCATCATCACTTGTAATGTTCCCAGAAGACTGGGAACATTGAATGGCAATGCTCTAATTCTTTGTGCAAGATAAAGTCCAGTTTTCTGGTCACGTGTAGCATCGATCAGCCGCTTTGCCAAATCTTTGTAGAGCAAACGCGCACTTGGACCCCATGACCCCAGCATCTAAACCCCAAACGGCTCAAAAACATAATCACCTCCTCGGTTGGAGTATTTACATATTATTTTCCTCTTTTATAATGTATTCCGTCTCTTTTGTTTAATCACATAACATAATTTTCTGATCTTACTTATCTCCGTGGTTACACTAAAACTGAATAACATAAAGATTATGTAATTCTCGGTCAAGAGTACCTTTTTTTTTCTTTTTCTTCCGCCGGCCTGCGGGGGAGGTTATGTCGGGCTTGAACCTACTGAAACCGCACTCCGTCTCGGGTTTTCAGACGCCGGGGTGTAAGGTGGCCCAAGGCATTTCCCTCGCACCCCGACTGACCCTGTATCTCCGTTTCGAGATGGCCCCCTCGGGTTTGGGAACCTCGGTGTACTGATCTTGCTCTGTAAAGTAAGGGGGGGGGGGGAGGGCTAGTCCTGCGCTTGGCGGTCAAGAGTACCCGCAACTGGCGAGTATGTATGAAAACAATTATAAGTGTAAAATTTGTATAGTGGTCTCTGCCTAATCCATTGGGAAAGAGGCGTGAAGGGATGTGTGTAGAGTATGTAAACCTCAGTGGCTAGGCTTTATTTTGTAAGCACAGAATAGTTAATTAGTTAGTCACTATATCTACTAGTTATGTTATACGATGAAAATGACAAGTATTATTACTTTGAAATAAAACAATTTTTAACGGATTGAAAGCAACCGAATCGTCGAGTTGAATGTAAATAATAAAATAACAACAGATAAATTCCGATAGAATCCGTTAAAAATAGTTTTATTTCAATGTGTGACATTCGTGTACAGTTCCGCCAGTTTCATGTAGAAAAGACTTAATTTCTTATTAATTTAAACAACAAGCAACAACAAAAAGCGGCGATAGCCCAGTGGTGTACTTAACGGACTGCCGAGACGAGGTCTCGAGTTCGATCCTCAGCCGCCCCTGGCACACACCTCTGACTTTTCGTAGTTATGTGTGTATTAAAAATGTTGATTATCGCTCGCTTAGTAATGTGCCCGGTAGATGGCAATAGGCTCGCCCCCTATTACATTGGGACCCTAACATAACTGGCGAATCGTGGGTGTGCAATACACCTCTGCCTACCTCTTCGGGGATACAGGCGTGAAGTTATGTTATGTTATGTTATGTTTAAACAATTATTAGCACAATAAATGAATGACGACAATAATATAAACAAAACGGAAATGTAACATTTACAAAAAACAAATGCTTTTGAATAATTTTCTTATGATTAAGTCAGAATTTCACTGATAAATATAAACGCTATTAATTTAATTTCAACTCCGTTAGTGAACTTAATAAACGTTAATGAACTTCATTAAGTAAAACTTGAAAATTCAGTTTGGTTCAACGGATTTTCCCAAATTAAATTCAACCTAAGACTATCGTTGTTGTAATCCAGCATCCTGCTGTATTTATTAGTCAGACCTAATATGATTATTGAAATGCTCGTCCTTACAGAAGCAGGCCGTGGCGGAGGCGTGTCGTATATGTCCTACACACGCCTGCTAACTCACCGACGCGAGACAAAACCGACCCCACCAGGCGAGGCCGCCGGTAACCCTGGGGTTATCCTTTCGAGGGCTTACCCGGGGTGCCCGGCAATATACACTTGGGGAGGGCACCGTGTGGTTTTAGTCGGTCCGATTCCGACACGCCCACCCCATCTTCGGCACGGGGTTTCCACACGTAAAAAAAAGAGGTTTCTAACATAATTTATATATTGGAGTATGTTAAAATTATTCATTGTCACCACACGGAAACAAAGGATATAGGTACCTACAGAAAATGTTGTGTCACCATACTGAAATGTTTGTGGAACAAAGAATTATGAATTAATGACAACTTTGTTACTTCGGCGTAACAAGAGTTTAGTGTTTCCATTTGGTAAGGTTGAGCCACAATGTTAGCGATTAAAACCGCAAATTCTCGATTGTAAATACAAATTCTTAGCCATTACTACCATTTGGAGTTTTATACCTGTACGCTATCGTCCATTTTAAATAAGTTAACAATTATATTGTCGACAGTTTACGCGCATATTAGATTATAGATATTACATGCTTGTCGAGCATTTTGACCATTTAGAATAATGTTTGATAAGCAAACTACACGCTTTAGTAATATTTGATGTTTTTTTTTATTTTTGTAATGCTTGAACAACGGTGAAGATGAGTAGACGCAGCCTGCAAATTAAATCGGTCTCCTTACAATTGATACTGCTTTGTGTATTTAGGCTGCTTCGTTTCTATTTTCTTCAACAGAGCAATTATTTATTAGAGCAAAAACTTTTAATACAGTACCGTCCCTGTTATTTTACACAAGTTCAATGACTTACAGCACTAAGATGGATATAAAAATGAATACTGGAACTAAATATTGCACCAATCATGCTTGTCTAGTATTAAAATTCTTCACGTGCATTTAAGCCCGTTGCTCTATTACGTTTTATTAAAATCTATGACTTTATATTTATACATCAATCGACACAAATAAATACAATTGAAGTGCGTGTTTATAATATTAAATTAAATGTAACACAACATGTCTTTTAAAAAAAATTGTCAGTCTTTCTGTATGTTTGAATGACGTAATCTGAGAACGAATGGGCTGATTTTGACGGGACTTTCACTGGCAGACAGGTAATATTATAAGGCGCATAGGCTACTTTCATTTTGGAAAAAGAATAGGGATGATGACAATTTTTTTTAGTGCAGGAAATGTACATTTTATACTAATATAATTAAATTGTTAAAGTTAAATATTCTTATTACTTTTAAAAATATTTGATTTTGAAAATTTAATTTCTCGAGCCATGAAAAAAAATGCTCCATACAAAATCTTGCGCAGAAGTGACGTCACAACTACAAGATAATATCACATCTTTTTCAGTCTACGTTGCGTTTACATATGCATAATGAAATTAATAAAAAAATAATAAGGAATCTAAAGAGTTATAAATTGTGACTAAATTCGATTGTTTATATTTTAGACCTATTTTGGGAAGTAAAAATAATGAAAAATCATAGTTTCAGTTAAGTTAGGCATATTAAAGATATTTATTTCTGGCAATACATATTTTTTCGACAAAAACTCTGAAGAACTCAGAAGGAATCTGACGACCACACTGAGAAAAATGTACCCCTCGTTTTAATAGGAATTCTAAACAATTTAACAGGTTTACCTCATAAAAACCGACTAGGCGTCCAAACGTAGATATTAACAGGAAACTGATATAACATCATGCACAAGCCATGGATGTGGACTGACGACGGCAAGAGACCAGCATGCTAATGTGACGTGTATGGACTGAAGAATTATCAGGAAGTAATGTTCATAAATAGGGCGGACCGATATATTAGAACGTAGTCATGTTCCTATTACTGATAGGTTATCCGGCGTAATGACAATATGTAAAGTAATATTAAAGGGAATCCCGATAAATTTACTAAACAGGACTGATATAACATAGAAGTTTCCCTATAAAGTATCTGTATGTACCAATATGTTAAAAAGAAATCCTGATAAATCAACACGACTGTAATCATGTATTTAAGGTACATCTGATAAATTAAAATGCATTCCTGATACTTTTAAGAGTATACTACTCGTATTATTTGGGTTCTGTATGATATTTCGTAGTGGTTTTTTGTAAAATCTTAATTACTGTACTCATGTATATAAGGTATTCATCTGTTATATTAATAGTCCTTCATGATATATTTAAGAGTATACTACTCGTATTATTTGGGTTCTGTATTATACCTTATAGTGCTTTTTTAGTAAAATCTTCATTACTCATTATAGTTTATCGTGAGGTTCATCACAGACCAGCAGGATATGTGCGCCGGATTTTACGCTAATTAATAATCAACTTTATCGACGATTACATACTGTTCAAAATCGTATGAGCGTGCATATAATCGTCGATAAAGTTAATTATTAATCAGCGTAAAATCCGGCACAAGTATCCGTTCGGTCTGCGCTGCAACTCACGATAAACTATAAAGAGTAATGAAGATTTTACAAAAAAGCAATATAAAGTATAATACAGATAATTAACATTTTACAACAAATACTATATTGAAATTATATAAAAAATAGTAAAATAAAAAATAGGTAGGTTACATAAGACAAAATTTATTCAAATAATAAACACTTGTGAAATATCGAATGTAGATACCTACATAAAAAATAAATCAATCGTACAAATCTAAGGCTGGTTTCGCATAGCTGTGCGGGAGACCCGTGTGGATCGCCCGTGCGGGCCTGGTGGGGGCTCCCGGAGCGGAGACGAATGCAAGGCGCTAGAACATCGTTTGCAGCGACCCGGAACGTGTCACTTACGGAAAAATTCGCCTCAATCTTTTTTTTTGTCATAAATCAGGGCTGCATCTAGTGACATTTCATCAAAGATGATGGAACATAATTTTTTCTTTTCCTCCCATTCTGCAACCTGGAAAACAATTTGTAATTTATAATGCAATTTTTTTAAATATCTTCCTGAATGACTGCAGAGGTCTCTGGTTTGAGTCTCAGGTCAGAACCAAATGTTTGTACAATCTGCAAGTATTTGATTCAGAGTTTGGAGGGTGTTTTCTGGGTATAATTTGTATGGTATTAATACACAAAATTATTATTACACAAAATTATAAACCAAAAATATAATTTCATAATTATATGTTTAATACAAAGATAACTTAACTAAGATGCTGGATGCGGCAAGCTGAAGACAGGGCGCTATGGCGCTCATTAGGGGAGACCTATGTCCAGCAGGGGCGAAGTAGGGGGGGAAGTACAGCTATAGGTAAATAAAATAAGAGGCAATATAAAACATTTTGTCTACTCATTTTATGACTAACAACTTATTATTATACATAAACTAAAACTAATATAAATAAAGGACCTACAAACCTTTTAGCGGTTCCTGATGTGCGTACGTGTGATCGAAGTGTCTTTTGCGTGTGTATGGGTGATCCAAAAGACGATCCACATTTTCTAAAATAAGAAGAAAACATTTTAACTTACTACAAGATAAGTGATGAAATTTACTCTTAGGAAAAACTAAGGAATGAATACTTCTAATGTTTATTGATAATAATAAATAGATTGATACTTATTTCTTTATCTTACCAGTATTGGCCTGAGGTATTCCACTTAAAATTTCGTGATCAGTTAACAGGGTTGGGAGCGCCAGATTTGTGAGCCGTTCCTTCGGTGTAATAAACTTCTCTTCGAAGTGTTTTTGACAAACAAACACTTGCGAAAGCTGCTGAGCTGATAACAATCTCAGATCATCACGGTTATGACACTTCAACCATTTTTTGAGTCTTTTCTACGTACGGGGAAAACGGTGTAAAATAGCGTCCTTTCGTGATCTTTTACAAACACAACACTCGTGATACATATTAGAATATTATGTAACAAAAGTACGACAAAGGGTTTTATTACAGATAAAATGGAGAGGATAAGCACAACGAGTTCACTCGATCAACAAAGAATCTGATCTGCAATGAAAACAAGAATTGACATACATGACATTGACTTGACAAATTTAACAACCATGCACCCGGTATTTTTGGGCCAATCACCGACTACGGTACTGATAATTCATTGAGGATGTAACATTATATTTATGGGATGTACGTATATAATACAGGTGGCTACGTATTATTCATACTATACGGACGTTAAAAATATGCTGCTAGAAGCATAATATATCAGCATTTCATGTTAATTTAACGTTGCGTCATGTCAATATAATGATATTGACATGTCAATATTTGATTCTTAATATCATGATATTTTATGCGTTTGTCACGTAATATCATGAGTACAAGACCATTTATTTTATCGGTCACTCCCTTCATTAATAATAATCGAGAATTACAGCGTGATATCTCAGAATGAAATGATAGATTAACAAACCGTCACTATATAACATGGGTCAGAAGTTTACCTAATAAGTTGCATAACGAGGCATGATAATTTGAGCATCCTAGCAGTACGTTTTTTAATTATACCTAAATAATTTAAGGATGGGATTAGCGTCCCGATAAATTGACAGTTATCAATGAAATTTTCACTGTAGAACTTATAATTCATTCCGATACCGATATAATTTTATTATCTTACGTGTATTTTTGCATGACGCGAATTAGCCACTTCTCTCAGTGCATCATTCCTATTAGAGTTCCGCGCAAAAGAACACCTTAAAATACCTTAAAAAGGAGGAGTACTGTGAGTGGTCTTCGGGCTCCAAGGTACAGGCTTTGGCTGCGACTAGGACTGGAGCGAGGAAGAAGAAAGGTTTCATTCTTAGAACACCTTACAATAGGGGTTCTTCAAGAAGGGCATTAGAAGGTTTTTACAGGGCCGGCAGCGCGAGTGTGACGCCCCTGGTGTTGCGCACGTCCATAGGCCACGGTAGCCGCTTCCCATCAGTTGGGCCGTGAGTTTGTCTGTCACCTGAGTAGTATAAAAAAAAAAACTAAATCCGCGCAGACGATGTCACGGGCACAGTTAGTGGAGAATATAAATGTTGCCGAATAGGGCGGTCCGCCGTCACTAAGACCCTATTTTTCCTGTATTCGTTGTGGTTTATGCGTCACTACTGATGAGTTCAACTTACGGGAACTTCGTCAGTTACTCACAATATAACATACCTTGCCATTTTGTTGCATATTGTGAATTTCTGTGTGTGAAAGTTATTTATTCACACCTGTATATCTGAAGGGGTAGGCAGAGGTATAATATTATATAACATATATAATATTATTACAACAAGCTTCCTAGTGAAATGAAGAATCTATCTCTTCATAAATTTAAAAGCCAAATTAAAACTAAACTCTGCCTAAAAGGCTATTATAAAATTCAAGACTATTTAGACGACAAACAAGCTTGGATATGAACTGTTTACTCTCTCACTATGTTACTCAAACGAAATATTGTAATTAGGTTAAGTAAACATGTTTGTAAATAGACCAAAATAAAAAAATAACAGCCCTCTGAGTTTCTTGCCGGAGTCTTCTCAGGACAGGGCCGCGTTTCGAACCGGTGGTCCATTTGCCAAACATTAGCTTAATTTTTTTGACGTTTTGTAAGTACCGTATTGATGGTCTATACAGAATAAATGGTTTTTGACTTTGAGTTAACTAATTATATGTTGAGGACTACGTAATAGTGGGCGTAAGTATGCTTTCTACACAGGGTTGAAGGGTCAGTTCGCAGTCCTCCCCGTAAAAACCAAATCATGGAAAGGGAGTGGTCCTCGGGCTCCATGGGGCGACTAGGGCCCCTCACCCTAACCGGGGCAAGACGGGGACACCGTGGTTTCTAAACCCGAGGGGGCTATCTCGAAACCGGAGATGCCCCAGGGTCAGTCGGGGTGCGAATGATATGCTCTATGGGCAACCTTACACCCCGGCGTTTTAATACCCGAGACGGCGTGCGGTTTTAGTCGGTTCAAGCCCGACATAACCGCCCCCGCTGGCCGGCGGGGGGTATCCGAAGGGATTTCCGCACGAAAAAAAAAGGTACCTACAGGCTTTGGCTGCGACTGGCGCGAGGAAGAAGAAAGGTTTCATTCTTTAGTCTTCACTTTCAGCTTGCCATCAGTATACTTGTAATTTTATTACTTACTAGATTACTGCTTAAGGGCTCCGCCCGCGCGTAGGTCGGTTATCGGTTTTAAGGGCATATCTGAGTCAACTTAACCAATTGCAATCATACATACGGCAGATATTAAGTATGACCAATTCCTTTCTAATAGAAAAAATCGAATCAAAATCCGTTCATTCGTTATTGCGTTCAAACAGACAAATAGATAAACAGACAAGAATTCAAAAAAAAATATTTTTGTGTTCAGCATTGTTCATTTAATATAACCCAAGTATTTTTTTTAAATCTCCAATGTACAGACACGACTAATTTACAATTTTATAATAGTATACCTACATATTGGCATGGCTGTAGAGTATTCGACTGCTACATCGGAGGTTGCGGGTTCGATTCGACACAGTGCAAATATTTGTACGCATGAATATATCTATCAGCATTGCTTTAGATGTTTCTATGTACATTTTATCTAAATATATTTATCTACGTTGTAGAACCTATAATGAAGCTTAAGCTTACTTTAGTCCTAAATAGATGTGCCTGGTAGATGGCAATAGGCTCGCCCTCTATTACATTGGGACTTAAACATAACTGGCGAATAGTAGGTATGTATTACACCCTGGCGGATGGCCAAAACTGGCGGATGGCCAATACCTGGCGGATGGCCAATATGGCTTCCGCCAGAGGCGCTCCACCGTGGATGCCATCATGCGCGTGAGGGCTCTGGCGGAGGATGCAGTAGCCCGGGGTGAGGTGATGTTGGCGGTGTCCCTGGACATCGCCAACGCGTTCAACACCTTGCCCTGGAGTTGCATTAGGGAGGCGCTCGTGTATCACGAAGTGCCTCTCTACCTCCGCCGCATAGTCGGGGCGTATTTGACGGAGAGAGCCGTCATCTACCCAACTGTGACCGGTCTCGGTCGGCGTGAAATGTCGTGCGGTGTTCCACAGGGATCGGTCCTGGGGCCGCTCCTGTGGAACATCGGATACGACTGGGTGCTTCGCGGTGAGCTCGTTGGCGGTGCCGCCGTCACGTGCTACGCGGACGACACGCTCGTGACGGCGTGCGGGGCGACGTACCGCGAAGCGACCCGAAAGGCCACGACCGCGGTTGCCCAAGTCGTTAGGCGGATCCGGCGGCTGGGTCTCGAGGTGGCCCTGCATAAAACCGAGGCCCTGTTCTTCCATGGGCCTCAGAGCAAGCCACCCGAGGGATCCAGTCTCATCGTGGGAGGAAATCGCATCGGCATCAAGCCCCAAATGAAATATTTGGGGCTCGTGCTCGACGGCCGATGGGACTTCGGAGAGCACATCCGATGTCTGGCCCCCAAACTGAAGGGCACAGCTCTTGCTCTGGCTCGGCTGTTGCCCAACATGAGGGGGCCCGATGACTCCTGCAGGAGACTCTACGCGGGGATCGTGCGGTCCATGGCCCTGTATGGGTGCCCAATATGGGCGGAGGCCCTGAGGACCAGAACTGTGCAGATGCTGCGCGCTCCGCAGCGAGTTCTGGCCATCAGGGTCATCCGAGGGTACCGCACGATCTCCTTCGAGGCGGCGAGTCTCCTTGCCGGAACTCCGCCATGGGACCTGGAAGCGAGAGCCCTTTCGCAACTGTACCAGTGGCGAAAGGAGGCGCGGGAGCAGGGATGGAACCCCGAGCCTCGAGAAATCGAGGCCGTGCAGTCCCAGCTCCGCCAGGCCATCGTGGTGGAGTGGAAGGAACGACTTGGGCAACCAAGCGCAGGGCACGCCGCAATAGCGGCGGTAAGGCCCATCATGGAGGATTGGCTGGAGAGGCGACACGGAAGCCTCTCCTACCGACTGACGCAGGTGATCTCAGGGAAGGGGTGCTTCGGGGACCACCTGCATCGGATCAGGAGGGAGCCAACGCCTGAGTGTCATCACTGCGACGCGAGTGAGGACTCAGGGCTGCACACGCTGGCGGACTGCCCGGCGTGGGAGGCGCCGAGGCGTGACCTCGTGGCAGCCATCGGGGTGGGAGTCCTCTCGCTCGGCAGCATGATTGCGGCAATGGTGCGGAGCGCGAGCGCGTGGGCCGCCGCCGCCTCCTTCTGCGAGCATGTAATGCTCGCGAAGGAGGGGGCGGAGCGCGCCCGGGAGAGACTTAGAACTCTCCCGGTCCGCCGAGCCCGCAACTTGCTCGCCGCGCGTCGCAGGCAACTCAGGCGCCGGAGGTCGCTTAACGACCTCCGTCCTCCATGAGCGCAGGCCTGGGGGTGGCGGGGGAGGCCACCTGTCACCCCAGCAGAAGCAGGCCGGGACGGTGGGGCGACTAGCGCCCCTCCCCCAAACCGGGGCAAGACGGGGACACCGTGGTTCCCAAACCCGAGGGGGCCATCTCGAAACCGGAGATGGCCCAGGGTCAGTCGGGGTGCGAGGGATATGCTCTATGGGCAACCTTACACCCCGGCGTCTGTAGACCCGAGACGGCGTGCGGTTTTAGTCGGTTCAAGCCCGACATAACCGCCCCCGCTGGCACGCGGGGGGGTATCCGAAGGGATTTCCGCACGAAAAAAAAAAAAAAAAAAAAAAGTTATGTATTACACCTCTGACTACCCCTTCGGGGATACAGGCGTGAAGTTATGTCAGTCCTAGATAGCACTGTGTAGTATGTCCAAGAATATTATTATTATGTAAAAAAACTTACTTAAAATCGTCGACTTGCGCAAAATGAGGTGGAAACTCCTGTCTGTATTTTCCTGTTCTGTATCTACTTGCTCACACTTACTACTAAACTCCACTTTTTATTACACCAAACCACATTATTGCACTTTTTACTTATGTGTACAATTGATATCACAAGGCCTATAATGGTGTCGAAGGACCAATATGCAGGGCGTGTGATTATCGATTAAAATAAAAATAATTAAAATTTTATTACTTTAAAGTCCCATATTATTATATACAAGTACTTAATGCCACAGAGCATGTTCAGTGGTGTCCGAATTCAGGAAAGGTTAAACACCGACTGGCTAAATGTCACGCATCGAACGATTGTTACTACGCGATGGAAATGAAACATAATTACATTCAAAAGTGTTACCTATTTAAACTGGAAAAAAAAATCCAACAAGTTTTGCTTGAACAAGGTGAGTGTACTATTAATTCTTGATTTTATCGGTTGTAAAATCAGTAATTTAAGTAAATTAATAATTTAGAAATGAAAGGATACAGTCGCTAGTCGGGACTCAACGTTGAGTTGATGATAAAATTTTGTTTTTAACTAAATTGATAATTTAACAGGTACTGTTAAATTATCAATTTAGTTAAAAACAAAATTTAACGCAACGAAATAAATTGCCGCGCTTTTTTTCGCATTGCAGAATAAGGTTGCCATCCTCATTTCATTAAAATTAGACCACAAAAAAAAAACTGCCTGTTTTCTCTAATTATTTGATATAAAACCTTTTTGAGATTTGAGGTTTGTATGTTTCCCGCCTCTTTTTCTAATTATTTCATATAAAACCTTTTTGAGGTTTGACGTTTGTATTTTTTTTATGTTCGCTGCTAAAAAACAAAAGAAAGCTAGCCGGGCAGTAATGGATTTTCATACAACATTCCTGCCCTGCTTCGGAGGGCAGTAATAAAATTCCATATAACTTTTCCCGCCGCACATTTTTAAGGTAGAAATTACGAACTTTGTAATCCGTTTATGAACGAGTAATAAGACACTTTCCGAGTGGGTGTAGTATAAAGGTATTTTGTACACCCCCAAGTACTTTAGGACGCTATTTCTGTTACACTTTTAACACATATTAAACGAACCACTTTAAATTGGTACACTTTCGTATCTGTTACATTTATAGATGGTTTTCTTCTAAAACAGTTTCAAAAAACAGTGTTAAAATACTTTATTAGGTACTAGTTTGGGCGACTAGCGCCCCTCCCCAAACCGGGGCAAGCCGGGGACACCGTGGTTCTCAAACCCGAGGGGGCCATCTCGAAACCGGAGATGGCCCAGGGTCAGTCGGGGTGCGAGGGATATGCTCTATGGGCAACCTTACACCCCGGTGTCTGTAGACCCGAGACGGCGTGCGGTTTTAGTCGGTTCAAGCCCGACATAACCGCTAGCCCGCTTACCGCTGGCCGGCGGGGGGTATCCGAAGGGATTTCCGCACGAAAAAAAAAAAAACGAGGTACTAGTTAGGGTCCTTAGTGGCCGGCAATACTCGTATAAACCTTAGCTCAAAGAAATGACGAACAACTAAATTTACAGGGCGGTCATTAATATCTCCTCTGACTTTTCGTTGTTATGTGTGCATTAATAAATGTTAATTATCGCTCGCTTAATAATGTGCCCGGTAGATGGCAATAGGCTCGCCCCCTATTACATTGGGACCTCAACATAACTGGCGAATCGTGGGTGTGTAATACACCTCTGCCTACCCCTTCGGGGATACAGGCGTGGTATGTTATGTATGTCATTAATATGCGAGGGATATGCTGTATGGGCAACCTTACACCCCGGCGTCTGAAGACCCGAGACGGCGTGCGGTTTTACTCGGTTAAAGCCCGACATAACCGCCCACGCTGGCTGGCGGGGGTGGGGGGGGTGGGGGTATTCGAAGGGATTTCCGCACGAAAAAATAAAAAAAGGGCGGTCATTAATATAACGTTTAGTCGGGGCTAAAAAAACGAATTAAACGAAAATAGAAATATTAATTTAGTTTTGGTATTTAATATTCCTATTGGCTAGACTGAGATTTTGTTTATTCCATTGCAGGTTGGTTAATTATGCCCATTTAATAATATTAACTATATACGTAGACTGTTTTAAATGAAATTATCATAACAAACTGATACAACGTGAGTTCCAAAACAGACCAATCGAAATTCTCTAATTCACTCAACGATAAATTATAAAACCAATATTGTGGCGAACCGAAATAATAATTGCATTAAAATAATTAATTTGCAATAAAGCGACGATCAAAGGGTTATTTACGTCATCGAGCGGTTTTGTGAGTGACCCGTTTGTGGGTCAAGACTGTTTAGTCTGTAGTCAGGGCTGTCGCAAACTAGAAACCGTACTGGGTGAGCTGAGTTAATTAAAATTTAATATCTCTCGGTTGTTTCATGAGAATATGTAATTTCCCCAAAATCTTTTAAAGTGTAGCTCTGTGTAACTAAATAAGCCAGTGTTACTAAGTGAGCTTAAATAGTGTGGCTGCGGCTGAGTTATATTTGAGTTTCTTTGCAAGTTAGCGATTAGCATCAGAAGTTTTACTGTCTCATACAGCGATAGAGCAGTATCGTGTGCTTTTAAAAGCCTCTGAAACGAGACTTATAACGTCAAAAAAAGAATACTAGACTTAACTTAACCGAGTCAAATTGAATTATTTTCTTGAATATCTATAGTATTCTTGCTAGGGCTGTCACAATTTTTTTTTCTAACATCTTTTTAACATATCAAAGCCTAATCTCGAATTTTATGTCATCTATTTCGTCTTGCTATTGGTTTGAACCCACTCAGGGTTTTCCGCTTATATATCTATTCTTATTCTATTAATCTATTGTTCACGCTTGCATTCTTGTCCTCTAATACCATACCAGTTCTCGCTATAGATTAGTCCTGGTCCGAATCTCAATGTGTGATCGCAACAGAGAACCGATCACAAATTGAGATTAGGACCAGGACTAATCTCAATATGTGACAGCCCTAGCAAGAATGCAAGCGGACGTAGATTGTCAACAAGAATAATGTCAGGTTACATGGTTGGACTATATGTCAGCGCGCGCGCACCGATATCAGTAATTTATCCCTTGAGTCCCATTAGCACAGCTTCCTTGAGGTTGATAGGTACTAAATCTTAAATCTGAATATCCTTAACTTTCAACACTTAGCAGGTCAGATATTTATTCAGAGATATTCGCCTTTAAACGTTAGGATTTGACTAAATATGTATTCGTTTTTCTAAATAATTAGAATTGTGAGTGCTAACATATTTGAAGAAATGTGCTAAGATGTTTGAAGTTCAAAAGTGCGTAGGTATTTGGTATGTTGGCCGCCAGTCACCCCAGCAGAAGCAGGCCGGGACGGTGGGGCGACTAACGCCCCTCCTCCAAACCGGGGCAAGACGGGGACACCGTAGTTCCCAAACCCGAGGGGGCCATCTCGAAACCGGAGATGGCCCAGGGTCAGTCGGGGTGCGAGGGATATGCTCTATGGGCAACCTTACACCCCGACTGACCGAGATCCGAGACGGCGTGCGGTTTTAGTCGGTTCAAGCTCGACAAAACGGCCCTCGCTGGCCAGCGGGGGGGGGGTATCCGAAGGGATTTCCGCACGAAAAAAAAAGGTATTTGGTATGTTAAGACAGAATACTGGTTTCTTATTAAAAATTTACTCTGTAGTAAAACTGTCTGAGTAATCACTCTGTTTTATACAGCCTAGTTGGATAAACGTAATATTCTAATTTAGAAAAAAAGTAACGGTACAAAAACTTAAACTTTATCATCCTAAAGTTGCATCAACATTGAAAGAAATGCAAATGAAATCAGGCACTAGGTATATAGGTACCTACTTAGGTTCATTTTATGAGCCTCGTTAAGCCAATTTGCATATTTCTTCGATGCGATTCCTAATAAGTTCCATTTACGAATAGATTTCATTATGTTTGGACGACCATTTTTTCGATTGTGAAACCAGAGAATTACGGCGATAGTAGGTACCTTTTTTTTTTTTTTTCGTGCGGAAATCCCTTCGGATACCGCCCCCGCTGGAGAGCGGGGGGTCTCCAGCGGGGGCGGTTATGTCGGGCTTGAACCGACTAAAACCGCACGCCATCTCGGGTCTTAAGACGCAGGGGTGTAAGGTTACCCATAGAGCATATCCCTCGCACCCCGACTGACCCTGGGCCATCTCCGGTTTCGAGATGGCCCCCTTACTTGCTCTCCACTGTGCCATCTGCTAATCAGAGGGACACGTGGAAAGCTTCCGAACAGCCCTCAAGAGCGCCGTCCTCCCCTCGGTCGGAGTTGGCCGTGGCGGCAGCGTCTCTCCCGCCCTAGGAGAGAGGCGCTGCCGTCTCCGTTGCCCAGGGTGCACCGCGTGGAGGTCCCCAACCAAGCACCCCACGATAGTAGGTACCTATTAAAAAATAAAATACTTAACTTTGAATTTGAAATAATTTTACCAACAAATGGCATTTTCTTCTTTACTGATTGACAAGAGAAGCGTATGGTACCGTAACTTTTTCCATAACTGTCGTTGTTTTCAAAAACAATACAGAAATATTGGCAATACTTCAACGCCATCGGGCCGTTCAAAAGTTTTTAGATGTTCGAATTCAGTTCATTGTGATAAAATCAATACCTATTACGCTCCATCCACTTTGGTACCTCTCCTATTTGTCGAATACCTAGAAATGTATACCGAATACCTTCAATTTAGTAATTACGTTTTGGATAATACCATGATTAATGAAATTTCTGACCCAAATTAATTGAATTACACTTTACTCACTAAGCCACTGCGTATAACACGAGGGCGTGACCACTAAACCGCAGACTCAGATAAGGACTATTAATATCTTCGGGGTCCAAGCCAAGTTCTCCTGCTAGCTAAAATACTTACCTGCTAGATAAAAAACCGGCCAAGTGCGAGTCGGACTCGCCCATGAAGGGTTCCGTAGCAGCAAGTAACATGATAATGTCTTTATTTTTATTTTTATATTAGAGTTCATTGAATGAAAGGTAAATTGCGGTTTACGATTTATGACGTATTAAAAAAACTACTTACTAGATCTCCTTGAAACCAATTTTCGTTGGCAGTTTACATGGTAATGTATATCATATATTTTTTTTTAGCTTTATCATTCTCTTATTTTTGAAGTTACAGGGGGGGACGGGGACACATTTTACCACTTTGGAAGTGTCTCTCGCGCAAACTATTCAGTTTAGAAAAAAAATGATATTAGAAACCTCAATATCATTTTTGAAGACGCATCCATAGATACCACACACGTATGGGTTTCATGAAAAAAAATTTTTGAGTTTTAGTTCTAAGTGTTGGGACCCCCAAAATTTATTCTTTTTTTTTCTATTTTTATGTGAAAATCTTAATGCGGTTCACAGAATACATCTACTTACCAAGTTTCAACAGCATAGTTCTAAAAGTTTCGGAAAAAAGTGGCTGTGACATACGGACGGACATGACGAATCTATAAGGGTTCCGTTTTTTGCCATTTGGCAACGGAACCCTAAAAATGGAACATTTTTTATATATTTCAGTTGATTGAATGAAATGTATTAAAAAAAAACTACTTACTAGATCTCGTTCAAAACAATTTTCGGTGGAAGTTTACACACAGTTTCCCACACACACAGTGTTGTTCAGTTTAGAAAAAAATTATATTAGAAACCTTAATATCATTTTTAAAGACTTATCCATAGATTGCGTGTTCAATGAAAAAAAAAAATTTTTTGAGTTTTAGTTCTAAGTATGGAGAAACCCCCAAAATGTATTGTTTTTTAATCCATTTTTGTGTGAAAATGAAAATCTTAATCCGGTTCACAGAATACATCTACTTACCAAGTTTCAACAGCATAGTTCTTATAGTTTCGGAATAGACATGACGAATCTAAAAGGATCCGTTTTTTTGCCATTTGGCTACAAAATCCTAAAAATGGCACTGAAAACTAGAACAATTACGTTTTTTTTTAATAGTCATAATCCATCTCTCACTTCCTCCCGCCATCCATCCATCTACAAATTAGATGATGTTGTTATATATAAAAAAGGAAAGCGTCACGGTGACGATGACGCCAGTCCCATGATTTTTGTTCGACCAAAAAGTGCTCATATGGAAAGTGCTTAGCGCGACCAAAAAAGTTTTCACCTCAAACAAAACGGCAAGTCTGCAATAAACCCTTCACTTACACATTGTGTAATGTCCACACGCTAAATGAGTAAGTAAACTCAATCGAGACAATGAGACACGAACCTCGCCTGCCACAGTCCGCAAACATTGTGTACAACATGTGCTGATTAGAGCTACATCAAGTAAATCAGAGATCCTATGCAACGATAATCAACATGTGGATAAGTATTTTTTAGGGATTATATTTAGAAAAGCCCTATTGCTATGGAGTTGTCGTCGACGTCGTCCTCGTCGACGTCGTCGTCGTTGCCAATTTTCTGTCTCGGTTTTGGGTATGAAGGAGATGAGCTATCGAGTTGCTGTTTTCGGTAATAGATTCGTGCTGGGGTGAACCATTGCAAGATATAAAAAAAATCGCAAAAAAAAAAAAATACGCAAAATCGAAAATCCCTTGTATTCGGCTGAGCTCGTCTCAGGAATTCAACTTGTTTGTTTATCTGCTGCTCTGGAACTGAGGGTAGTTCTCATTGTCTACATGATATTGTCGGAAGTTTACGCGAATGTCACACATTGAAATAAAACTATTTTTAACGGATTCTATCGCGATTTATTTAATGTTATTTTATATTTTACATTGACCCAGTCATTCACTTAATTAATTCCAAGAAAAATCAAAATACAACA